>LR738713.1:793695615-793860882 GCA_902687465.1 Secale cereale | reverse complement strand
TATGCAATCGAGGCTTTTTCAAAGAGCTACCAGGCTCAACACAAAGTTTAGCCATTCATGGGGATGTGGGCGAACCCGACTGTCCCCAGGGGCCGGGCCATCATTTGAACGTGGGCGTACCCACTGTTCAGGGAACCCAAATATTCGTAACATAGCCATTCAAGGGGGTGTGGGCGAACCCGACTGTCCCCAGGGGCCGGGCCATCATTTGAACGTGGGCGTACCCACTGTTCAGGGAACCCAAATATTCGTAACATAGCCATTCAAGGGGGTGTGGGCGAACCCGACTGTCCCCAGGGGCCGGGCCATCATTTGAACGTGGGCGTACCCACTGTTCAGGGAACCCAAATATTCGTAACATAGCCATTCAAGGGGGTGTGGGCGAACCCGACTGTCCCCAGGGGCCGCTGACGTTTCTCCTGACCCTACAGGTTTTTCCTTTTTCTTTATATGGGGCTTTTTTCTTCCTGAACCGGACATAATCTTTTGTTCTTGTGAGTTCTACCGCTCCTTCATACACCCTGCAAAGATTAGTTTCTAAAAACCAGCTAACCTTGAAATATGATTCTCTGATAACAAACTGACATGGATTTTTTGCCGCAAACTTTATGTATGTGGAAAAAAGGCTGAGCCCCCGGTTTTTCGAGGGTGCCGGTTTATTCATTATTCATAATATATACATAGGATACATGGAAGCCTATGGCTCAAGTGTAATATGGCCGTAGATGCGCAATGTTCCATGGCCTTTTCGTCTCCTCTTCTGATGTCCGTGAATCTTTGTGCTCTCGAATGTCCACCAAATAATATGACCCGTTGTGTAAATTTTTGCTGATCACAAAGGGCCCTTCCCATGGCGGGGATAGCTTGTGCATATCTGTTTGATCTTGGATAAGCCGGAGTACCAAGTCACCCTCCTGGAATGTCCTGGTTCTAATCCGGCGACTGTGATATCTGCGCAGATCTTGTTGATAAATCGCCGACCGTGCTGCAGTTATGTCACGCTCTTCATCCAACCGATCCAAACCGTCTTGTCTTGCCTCCTCATTGATGGCTTCTACATAGGCCGCCACCCTTGGCGAATCATGGCGTATGTCACTTGGAAGAACTGCTTCTGCACCGTAAACCATGAAGAAAGGTGTATAACCTGTAGACCGGTTGGGTGTAGTGTTAATGCTCCAAAGGACAGACGGTAATTCTTCAACCCAACACCCTGGGGTTCTCTGCAAAGGTGTCATAAGCCGGGGCTTGATTCCACGCAAAATCTCCTGATTTGCCCTTTCTGCCTGACCATTGGATTGGGGGTGAGCCACAGAAGATACGTCCAAACGAATATGCTCTCGTCGACAGAATTCTTGCATCTCACCCTGAGATAAATTGGTGCCGTTATCTGTGATGATGCTGTGTGGAAAACCAAACCGGAATATTACTTTTTTGATGAACTTAACCGACGTTGCCGCATCACACTTGCTTATAGGTTCCGCTTCAACCCACTTTGTAAACTTGTCCACTGCCACTAGTAGATGAGTTTTCTGATCTTGGGATCTCTTGAAAGGACCAACCATGTCAAGCCCCCAAGTTGCAAAAGGCCAAGTTATTGGTATCATCCGGAGTTCTTGTGCCGGAACAAGGGCACGTCTTGAGAATTTCTGACAAGCATCACACTTGCGGACCAGGTCTGCCGCATCTGCATGTGCGGTTAACCAATAAAAGCCATGTCGGAAAGCTTTAGCCACCAAAGATTTTGATCCGGCATGATGACCACAATCCCCTTCATGAATCTCCCTTAGAATCTCACGACCTTCCTCAGCTGAGACACACCGTTGAAATACTCCAGAGGTGCAACGATGGTGTAGCTCCCCGTTGGCAATTGTCATAGATTTGGAACGCCGGATTATCTGCCGTGCTTCATCTTCGTCCTCTGGTAACTCTCCTCGGCTTAAATATACCAAATAAGGTAACGTCCAATCCGGAATAACATGGGCTGCCGCAACCAGCTGTGCCTCTGGGTCCGGAACAGCTAGATCGTCCTCTGAAGGTACTTGAACCGAAGGATTGTGCAACTCATCCAAAAAGGTGTTTGGTGGTACCTGTTTACGTTGCGACCCTAGCCGGCTTAAAGCGTCCGCTGCTTCGTTCTTCCGCCGGTCTATATGCTCCACCTGATACCCTTTGAAGTAACCTGCGACCGCTTCAACCTCTCGTCGATAAGCCGCCATGAGGGGATCCCTTGAATCCCACTTGCCCGAAACTTGCTGTGCCACTAGGTCTGAATCGCCCAAGCACTTAACCCGGCTTAAATTCATCTCCTTTGCCAACCGCAAACCATGAAGTAGTGCTTCATATTCTGCTGCATTATTAGTACAAGGAAATAACAACCGGAGGACATAACAAAATTTATCACCTCTGGGGGAAGTTAAAACAACTCCGGCCCCTGAGCCCTCCAACTGCTTCGAACCGTCGAAGTGAATCGTCCAATAAGTGAGATCCGGCTTCTCCTCCGGGGTCTGTAATTCTGTCCAGTCGTTGATGAAGTCCACCAGTGCCTGAGATTTGATAGCAGTACGTGGTACATATTTCAATTCATGTGGACTGAGCTCAATGGCCCACTTGGCTATTCTGCCTGTTGCTTCTCTATTCTGGATTATATCTCCCAACGGAGCTGAGCTAACCACAGTTATCGGATGCCCTTGGAAATAATGCTTCAACTTCCGGTTTGCCATGAACACCCCATACACCAATTTCTGCCAATGAGGGTATCTTTGCTTGGACTCGATGAGTACTTCACTCACATAGTAAACCGGACGCTGAACCGGATGTTCTTTCCCTGCTTCCTTGCGCTCAACCACAATCGCAACGCTAACTGCCCGTGTGTTTGCAGCAACATATAATAGCAAAGGCTCCTTGTCGATAGGGGCAGCTAAAACCGGCGGCTTCGCTAGTTGCTGTTTCAGATTCTCAAACGCTGTATTCGCTTCATCGCTCCAAATGAACCGGTCCGTTTTCTTCAACATTTGATAAAGCGGGATCGCCTTTTCTCCTAAGCGACTGATAAACCGGCTCAACGCCGTGATCCGGCCAGCTATGCGCTGAACATCATTAATGCAAGCCGGTTTCGTCAAAGATGTGATGGCCTTGATCTTCTCCGGGTTGGCTTCTATTCCCAGGTTCGAGACCAGGAATCCCAAAAGCTTACCAGCCGGGACACCAAAGGCACATTTCTCCGGATTGAGCATCATCCTGTAAGCCCGAAGGTTACCAAAGGTTTCTCTGAGGTCTTCTATCATTGTTCTCTCCTCTTTTGACTTAACCACAATGTCATCCACGTAAGCATGTACGTTCCTTCCTATCTGCCCCTTCAAACAATTCTGAACACAATGCTGATAAGTTGCCTGCGCACACTTGAGCCCAAAAGGCATAGACACATAGCAAAAAGCACCAAAAGGGGTTATGAATGCTGTCTTCTCTTGGTCTTCAACTGCCATTTTGATCTGGTGATAACCTGAGTACGCATCCAGAAAACTCAGCCGCTCACACCCTGCTGTAGCATCAATAATCTGATCAATGCGAGGTAGAGCAAAAGGATCAGTCGGGCAAGCTTTATTGAGGTCTGTGTAGTCCACGCACATCCTCCACTTCCCATTCTTCTTTAGAACTAGCACCGGGTTAGCCAACCATTCCGGATGAAACACTTCCACTATGAACCCTGCCGCCAAAAGCCTGGCTACTTCTTCTCCTATAGCCTTGCGCCTCTCTTCGTTAAAGCGGCGCAGATACTGTTTTACCGGTTTAAACTTCGGATCAATATTTAACTTGTGCTCAGCGAGTTCCCTCGGTATACCTGGCATGTCAGAAGGTTTCCATGCAAAGATATCCCGGTTCTCACGGATGAACTCGATGAGCGCGCTTTCCTATTTAGGATCCAAGTTAGCACTGATGGTGAATTGCTTAGACGAATCTCCAGGCACAAAATCGACCTGCTTAGTCTCTTCCGCTGATTTGAACTTCAAAGCCGGATCATGCTCGGTGGTTGGCTTCTTCAGCGGAGTCATGTCTGCCGGATCAACATTATCCTTATAAAATTTTAACTCTTCCGTGGCACATACCGCTTCTGCATAAGCTGCATCACCTTCTTCACATTCCACTGCTATCTTACGATTGCCGTGCACCGTAATTGTGCCTTTATGACCTGGCATTTTAAGCTGCAGATAAACATAACATGGCCTAGCCATAAATTTAGCATAAACCGTCCTCCCAAACAAAGCATGATACGGACTTTTAATTTTGACAACTTCTAAGGTGATCATCTCCGATCTAGAATCATGCTCATCCCCAAAGGTAACTTCTAAGTCAATCTTACCAACTGGATAAGCCGACTTACCTGGGACCACCCCGTGAAACACTGTGTTTGATGTCCTTAACTGTTTATCTGTCAGACCCATACGGCGAAAAGTCTCGTAATATAATATATTGATACTGCTACCTCCATCCATGAGGACTTTAGTGAACCTGTATCCTCCCACCTGAGGTGCCACCACCAAGGCTAAATGTCCCGGATTATCTACCCGTAACGGGTGGTCCTCTCTGCTCCAAACAATGGGCTGCTCTGACCATCGTAGAAACTGTGGCGTCGCAAGTTCTACCGCATTAACAGTCCGCTTTAAAACCTTCTGGTCTCTCTTGCATAAACTCGTGGTGAAAACATGATATTGGCCGCTGCTTAACTCCTTCGGATTACTCTGGTATCCGGATTGCTGTTGTTGCTGCGGACGCTGCTGCTGCTGATTTCTTTGGTTATTATGACTCCCCTGGCCCTGCTGCTGATTATTCTGATTGCTGTAACCGCCTTGGTGATACGATTGATTTCCCTGACCATGATAACCGCCTTGATAATGTGATTGATTTCCTTGACCATTGTAGTTTCCTTGACTACCTTGGCCGCCTGGCCGGGATTGATAACCACCGTTGTTCCCTTGATAACCGCTGTTGCCCCTATATCCTGAACCGGAGTTGTTCCCTTGGTAACCCGGGCCATAAAACCCGGGCCCTGAACCGCCATTCGGGGGCCGGCTATGAGGATTAAAACGGCCGTTCCCTGCTATCATAGGGTTCAGACATTCTCTTGCAGTGTGCCGTGCAGGCCCCTTTCTCCCGCTATGCTTTATACAGGGTTGATCCAAATCCTGCTCCCAACCCGGGTTTCCTCCACCGGTCTAGCGAGTGGGACCTTGCTGACTACCCTGAAAACCGCCTTGAACCTGTGTATTAGCCACAAAATCGGAGCTGTTTTCTGGTTTCTGTTTGCCCAAAACACTTGAAGTAATCGGATTAGCTGGCGCCGGTTTGCCAGTCTTGCTGGCCTTTCCCGCTTTATCTCCTTCTGGCTCCGGATACTTGGTATTATCTGAGTCTCCGTACTTCACCAAGGCGCTCATCAAAGTCCCCATGTCATTGCACTCCCGTTTGAGCCGTCCGAGTTTTAATTTCAAAGATTCAAACCGGCAATTGTTCTCCAATGTTACAATTGCTGTGCTCGGATTAATGCCATTTGAGGAGTGCAAGATCTCTGCCACTCTGCGTACCCAAGCTGCTGTAGACTCCTGCTCTCCTTGCACGCATGCTGCTAAATCTATCACCGACATAGGTTGCTTGCACGTATCCTTAAAATTTTTGATGAACTGACTGCGCAGCTCCCCCCATGATCCGATAGAATTCGGAGGAAGTCCCTTTAGCCAAGTCCGGGCCGTTCCTTCAAGCATCATAGTGAAATATTTGGCACAAGCCGATTCATCCACGTCCAGCATCTCCATGGCCATCTCGTAACTTTCCAACCAAGCTTCGGGCGGTAAATCGGCTGTGTAATTAGGCACCTTGCGAGGTCCTTTGAAATCCTTGGGCAACTTAACACTTCGCAGGGCGGGGACGAGACATTGTATCCCAAAACCGCTCGCCGTCGCTCCTGTCCCTGTAGTGCCTGTGTGAACCGGCGTCGACTGACGGACTTCCTCCCTGGCCTCCGATCTAGGCCGGTTTCGATCCGGGGCTGGCATCTCTGCCCTTGCCGGATTGTCTTGCCTGTGCTGATGTCTCCTCCGTTCACTGCTAGACACTTCGGGCTCCTCCCAATGTCTAGAGTAACTTCGGTTGGGACGTGGTGTTGAATGTAACCTTTCCCTGCTATGAGAGTACGCTTGCTGCTGTATTAACGCCGTATTGAGTAGCTTCTGGGCCCTGCGCGCCTCTATCGCTACAGGGGATGTTTCTTCCACAGGTAAAGCGGCCAACCGCGCTGCCGCTGCAGCGATATTATCCACAGGGTTTGAATAGTGCCCCGGGGGGACCGGAACATAAGGCGCCGATGTAATCCGTCGCTCCCGCTCTGCGGCGGGTTGCTGAACCGGCTCATCTCGAGCCGGTGGGCTTCTCCGGTTTAGGATCGGATCATTACTGGCTCCCGCCCCAGGTGTTCTGAACAAATTCGCAGATTCGTAACCCGGCGGTAGGCGGGATCGATACTTTCGCCCTCTTACTCCTTCCATGGAAGCCTGTTCCATCCTTAAGTGAAAAGCTTGATCATCCAACTCTGCTTGCCTTATGGCTAACATCTCTCCTTCTGCCTTTAAATCGTCCTTTAACTGATCGATCCAGGCCTTCAACTGAAGAAGCTCTGCATCATGTTGTGCCTTGTCTGCTGGAGCTACGGCCTCTACTGCCTTAGCTGAGAACTCCTCGATCAAGGTGGATAGAACTGCAGTAATGGAGGGATTTGAACCGCTTCCCCCTGCACCAGCCTCTGCTGTTGTTCCGTTAGTCGGGGGTTGTGAACCGGCCATGAAGACCGCCACCCGGTTTGGCGGGCCGGAGGGGTCCGGAATACGGTTTCCATCGGACTCGCCCTCAGACCGGCCGTCCCGCAACTGATACAGAGATTCAGTTTCCCCGGATGAAGACTCGTCATCTGAATAGACGACGGTTGCACCATCAGATTCTGACCCGTCCTCGGCTTGGCCTCCGTGAATCGCTCCAACGAACACATGCTTCATGGCAGGCTGAATCCGGGCCGATCTCGCACGCTGAGCCGGCTCGACGATGTTGGGGAAGGCGTCCGGCTCAGGCCCCGGTTCCCCAATTTTGCCGATGAAGACTTGGATGCTGCCGAAGGGGACCCGGTACCCGTATTCGATCGAATCGGCCTCCGGTCCCCAACCTGCGTCGTCGATGTAGATCCGGCCACGACGACTCTTGGTCATCCGGCCGACTGCGTAGCCCTTTAACCTTTCGAAGCCGCCTTTCAAGAACTCGAAACCATCGTGCGCAGGCCCCACGGTGGGCGCCAACTATCGTGGAATTAACATGGCAGATGTCCGGTTTAGCGGACTTGATGATGGAACCATCGCACGGGTTAGCTTGAAAGGGTTCATGGCACACAAAGGACACAAAGGGTTTTATACTAGTTCGGCCCCTTCGAGAAGGTAAAAGCCTACGTCTAGTTGGTTTGGTATTGCTTGGGCGTCGGTTTACAGGGAGCGGAATCGCTTGCCTGCGTCTCGACGGATCGATTGTTGCTTATCCCTGAACCGGTACCGAGTCGTCCCTTTATATAGAGGTGACGCCTGGTCCGGTTTACAGAGTCCCGAGGCCGGCTCATAATCGTGTCCGCCTCGGTCTCTGCCCTTTCTTTCTTATCTCTCAAGTTACATATCTTTGGCGGTTTACAAACCGTATTTCTATACATGGGCCTTGAAATCTCATGGGCCGTAATCTCTACTAAAATAATAAACCAAGTACGATATAACTAAGCCGGTTTACAATATCCGGTTTATACCTATTAACCATATCCCTGACACCTAGTCATTTTTTTCTTTAGATCGGTTTTCTGTTTTTTTCGGTTTAGTTAATTAGTAACCGTTCGCCCGTTCGTTCGTTCTAACGAACGAGTTCGTCGTTTAGTCTCAGCTGACGAACGTTCATTCGTTAAGCTGTATTAGTTTCCTTTTTCTAGTTTATTTTCTGATCGCGATCTCTGATCCGATCTTTGTTTTAGTTTAACTTTTCGCTCGTTTATCGGAATCAGGTGATTCAAGCGCCTGGAGTTTCATCTCGAAATTCTCTTTCCGTTTAACCTAGTCACTCAAGCGTTTGCCTCTGTTAAATTTGGACCTAGGTACAGATTGGTTCGGTAGTTGTTTTTCTTTCGCCGTTTGTCTTTCGTTGCTTTTCTTTTGCCGTTTCTTTTGCAAACCAGAGTTCTTAAGTTGAACTTTCTGGTTAGATCTCTTATTCAAGTTTTATCCATGCATTAGTTAAGTACTTATTGTGTGCTTGTTTGTTTGCGATAGAGTACCCGGAGTGCGCCGCTTGCTACTTTGAATCTCTAGGTTTTGTGGATCATCAGCAAGGCAAGTAACACTTTGATCATACTTTCCAATTACCCAGTTTTCATTACATTAGTCAAACCCTCACACATTGCATGAGTAGGATCAATTAACTTGTGGGACTAGGAAGTAGATTGAGGTAGTACCTATTACCTGCATTACATTCAAACCTTTGGGAGTTACTTCTACGTTTGCTGTTAGGACATGCTATGCTCGTAGACGTGGATTGGGTGAGTGTATCCATGACAGATGTGAGTTTGTTAATTAATGGTTCAACCTAAGGTGGCAACATTAACTCACATCTGGGTGGATTGAGGCACCTAGGTATTCCTGCGATTGCCTGTTTTTCTTCGGAACGCCACCCAGGCTCAAAGGGATCATGAGATTATTCATACTAGAAAATTCCGTGCAGCCACAATGCTATTATGGGCTCTAGCATAGTATGAGTAAGTCGTGCGAACGCTTACAGTGGTGGACTAGCAGATGTAGGGGATGTAGGTTGGTACGGTCCACCCGTTTGTAAGGTGCGAGTACTTCCGAAAGACTTTGTCTCGGTCATTCGTTTCTCAAACATCATGCAGTGCGAGAAATCAAACGGAGGAGATCGGGTCTTGTGGGGAAAAGTGCACAAACCTCTACAGAGTGTACAAACTGATCATGATTAGCCGTGTCCCCGGTTACAGACGTCTTGAGTATCTAGTACTTGGATATCATGTGAATCTCATCATGTTACTTTAATTTAACATTGTTCGGTTTAATGATGATTTACTAATTGGGGTTGAGAGGATGTCTATCTTCTCAATGATGTTTCAACTACCATGATAGTTAATTAAAATCTATTCCTTTGAAGTAGGGAAAAATTAGCTTTACGCAAAAACTGTAACCATAGAGCTTTCCACCAGCCATATTGCATATAGTATAGCTTTACTTTCATTGCTCTCTATGTGTTACTTTGCCAGCATATTCCATGTGCTGACCCGTTTTCGGGCTGCAACGTTTATGTTGCAGACTTTTCAGACGACGAGTAAGGTGCCTTATAGGTCGTGGTTCTATACTCAGTGATGCCGTTGGACTTGATGGACTCACTTATCTTCCAAGCCTTCCGCTGTTATCGTGTTAGATGGCCTTAAGCCATTTTTATTGTAATAAGTTCATCGTTGGAACTATCGATGTAATAAGTGTGTGATTGCTACTCTGTTATAAATCCTTCAAGTACTGTGCGTGTCAGCATTACTGATCCAGGGATGACACTGATGCACAAAGAGACTGTTTGAGGTCTGGTCGCTACAAGTATGTATGATCCGGCTTCTCCTCAGGTGCTTGCAACTCTGTCCAATCATTGATGAAATCTACCAGTACTTGGGACTTTATAGCAGTATGGGGCACATATTTTAATCCGTGTGGGCTAAGCTCAATGGCCCACTTCGCCACTCTGCCAGTGGCTTCTCTGTTCTGGATTATATCCCCCAACGGAGCTAAACTGACAACAGTGATTAGGTGGCCCTGGAAATAGTGCTTCAACTTCCGGTTTGCCATGAACACACCATATACTAACTTCTACCAGTGTGGATATCTTTGCTTCGACTCAATGAGGACCTCACTGATGTAGCAAACCGGACGTTGAACCGGATATTCCTTGCCTGCTTCCTTGCGCTCCACCACAATGGCCACGCTAACTGCACGGGCATTGGCGGCCACGTATAACAACAGCGGCTCCTTATCTACCGGGGCAGCAAGGACTGGTGGCTCTGCCAATTGCCGCTTCAGATCCTCGAACGCAATGTTTACAGCATCGCTCCAGACAAACCGGTCCGTCTTCATCATCATCTGGTAAAGCGGGGTCGCCTTTTCTCCTAAACGGCTGATGAACCGACTCAACGCTGCAATACGGCCCGCCACACGCTGAACATCATTGATACACGCCGGTTTAGCCAAGGATGTGATCGCCTTGATCTTCTCCGGATTAGCTTCAATCCCTCTGTTTGACACTAAGAATCCAAGGAGCTTGCCTGCTGGAACACCAAAAACACACTTCTCCGGATTGAGCATCATCTTGTAAATCCGAAGGTTGTCAAAGGTTTCTTTTAAATCCTTTATCATTGTCTCCTCCTTCCTGGATTTCACCACAATGTCATCAACATAAGCATGGACATTTTTTCCAATCTGCCCTTTGAAGCAGTTCTGCACATAACATTGATAAGTTGGTGAAATCCAAGAAGGAATAGACAATGATAGAGGATTTAAAAGAAACCTTTGACAACCTCCGGATTTACAAGATGATGCTCAATCCGGAGAAGTGTGTTATTGGTGTTCCAGTAGGCAAGCTCCTTGGATTCTTAGTTTCAAACAGAGGGATTGGAGCTAATCCAGAGAAGATCAAGGCGATCACATCCTTGGCTAAACCGGCGTGTATCAATGATGTTCAGCGTGTGGCGGGCCGTATTGCAGCATTGAGTCGGTTCATCAGCCGTTTAGGAGAAAAGGCGATCCCGCTTTACCAGATGTTGAAGAAGACGGACCGGTTTTTTTGGAGCGATGCTGCAAACGTTGCGTTCGAGGATCTGAAGCGGCAATTGGCAGAGCCACCAGTCCTTGCTGCCCCGGTAGATAAGGAGCCGCTGTTCTTATACGTGGCCGCCAATGCCCATGCAGTTAGCGTGGCCATTGTGGTGGAGCGCAAGGAAGCAGGCAAGGAATATCCGGTTCAACGTCCGGTTTACTACATCAGTGAGGTCCTCATTGAGTCGAAGCAAAGATATCCACACTGGCTGAAGTTAGTATATGGAGTGTTCATGGCAATACGGAAGTTGAAGCACTATTTCCAGGGCCACCCAATCACTGTTGTCAGTTCAGCTCCGTTGGGGGATATAATCCAGAACAGAGAAGCCACTGGCAGAGTGGCGAAGTGGGCCATTGAGCTTAGCCCACACGGATTAAAATATGTGCCCCGTACTGCTATAAAGTCCCAAGCACTGGTAGATTTCATCAATGATTGGACAGAGTTGCAAGCACCTGAGGAGAAGCCGGATCATACATACTGGACTATTCACTTTGATGGTTCAAGGCAATTGGAGGGCTCGGGGGCTGGAGTTGTGTTAACTTCCCCACAAGGTGATAAGTTCTGTTATGTCCTCCGTTTAATGTTCCCTTATACTAACAATGCTGCTGAGTATGAAGCTCTCCTCCACGGTTTATGGATGGCCAAGGAGATGAACTTGAGCCGGATTAAGTGCTTTGGTGATTCGGATCTGGTGGCACAACAAGTATCTGGTAAGTGGGACTCTAAGGATTTGCTCATGGCGGCTTATCAGCAAGAAATGGATGCAATCGTAGGATACTTCAAGGGATATCAGGTGGACCACATAGACCGGCGAAAAAATGAAGCGGCCGATGCATTAAGCCGGCTAGGCTCTCAGCGTAAACCGGTTCCACCTATTACCTTCTTCGATGAATTGCATAGTCCATCAGTACAGATACCTTCAGAGGAGGACTTGGCTGTTCCTGATCCGGAAGCACAACTAGTTGCAGCGCTTCACGTCATTCCGGATTGGACACTCCCTTATTTGGCGTACCTGAGCCGAGGTGAGTTGCCAGAGGACGAAGTTCAGGCCTGGCAGATAATCCGGCGGTCTAAGTCTATGACTATCATCAATGGAGAACTTCATCACCGTAGTGTTTCTGGGGCGTTTCAGCGGCGCGTATCATCCGAGGAAGGCTGTGATATTCTTTGAGAGATTCACGAAGAAGATTGTGGTCATCACGCCGGTTCAAAGTCTTTGGTAGCTAAAGCTTTTCGTCATGGGTTCTACTGGTTGACTGCTCACGCCGATGCAGGGGACTTGGTCAGAAAATGTGACGCTTGCCAGAAGTTTTCACGGCGTGCTCATATACCGGCGCAGGAGCTACGGATGATTCCAATTACTTGGCGATTTGCGACTTGGGGGCTTGATATGGTTGGACCCTTTAAAAGATCCCAAGACCAGAAAACCCACCTGTTGGTGGCAGTGGACAAATTTACAAAGTGGCTTGAGGCAGAGCCTGTCAGTAAGTGTGATGTGGCAACAACGGTTAAATTCATCAAGAAGGTAATTTTCCGGTTTGGCTTTCCACACAGTATTATAACTGATAATGGCACCAACCTATCTAAAGGAGAGATGGAAGAGTACTGTCAGAGAGAACATATTCGCCTTGATGTGTCATCAGTAGCTCACCCTCAGTCCAATGGCCAAGCCGAGAGAGCCAACCAAGAGATCCTGAGAGGCATCAAGCCCCGGCTTATGGTGCCTTTACAAAGAACACCGGGTTGCTGGGTAGAGGAGTTGCCTTCTGTCTTATGGAGCATCAATACTATGCCTATCAGATCTACAAGATATACGCCCTTCTTCATGGTGTATGGTGCTGAAGCGGTCCTTCCTAGAGATATCCGGCATGATTCACCACGCGTGGCGGCCTATGTTGAAGCGGATAATGAACAAGCAAGGCAAGACAGCTTGGACCGGCTAAACGAGGAACGGGACACAGCAGCAGCACGATCAACGATTTATCAACAAGATCTGCGCCGGTACCACAGCCGCCGGGTTAAGACCAGAACATTCCAGGAGGGAGATTTGGTGCTCTGGCTCATCCAAGACCAGACAGATATGCACAAGCTATCCCCACCTTGGGAAGGACCCTTTGTGGTCAGCAAAAACCTACACAACGGATCATACTACCTTGTCGACGTTCAAGAACATAAGGACTCACGTACGGCAGAGGAGGAGACCAAGCGACCGTGGAACATCGCTCTTCTGCGGCCTTACTACACTTGAGCCATTGGCTCCGCTTTATTTACAATGTATATATATTATAATTAATACAATAAACTGGCGCCCCCGGAACACCGGGGAATCAGCCATCTTCTTCACAAAAAGAGTATCACATGGGGGCTTCGAAAGAAGCTTTCCATGGCCTCTTAAACCGGCGCCCCTGATAGCATCAGGGAATCAGCCGTGTCTTTTATACACAAGAGTATCACATGGGGGCTTCGAAAGAAACCTTCCATGGCCTCTTAAACCGGCGCCCTTGACAGAATCAAGGAATCAGGCGTGTTCTTTAAAGGAGTATCACATGGGAGTTTTTTACGGAAGCTCACCATGGCCTCCTAAACCGGCACCCTTGACAGAATTAAGGAATCAGCCGTGTTCTTCAAAGGAGTATCACATGGGAGTTTTCTACGGAAGCTCACCATGGCCTCCTAAGCCGGCGCCCTTGATACATCAAGGAATCAGCCATCTATCAAACAAGAATCACATGGGGGCTCCCGCAGGCAAGGGAGTTTCCCATGGCCTCTTGAGCCGGCGGCGGTATGAAGCCCATCATAAGAGCACTGCTCTGGTTGCTTCGGCAATTTCCACATGATGATGAGGGGTAAAAGAGAGTGTTGGTGCCCAACCCAGCTCAAACATATGCCCCGACGAGCAAAAACGGCTCACACACTACCGGGGGCCTCGCAGAGAGTTGAATACCCTTGTAGTGAACATGGCTTGGAAGCCCGGTGCATGCACCTAAAACCCCGGATTAACCTTCATGCCTCAAGTAATCACGCCGTCCAGGTAAACCTGGTATGACCCGTCGGACCTGCCACAAGTTACTCCCTCGGGACCCTGAACTTGGCCACGTTAAATTAACGATCATCGAGTTGATCACCTAAAGACAATATCTTTACTAGACTTTGAAACATTGGGTGGCTTGTCATCGATGATTTGGTTAAGGATTGCGGAGCATCTTGACAGGCTTTGCTAAAGTGGTTAATGACAGTAGCCTGGCAGCTCATAAAAAGCCTCAAATTTGGAGCCTGGCAGCTCGTAAAAAGCCTCGACTACATGGTCTTATTTGCCCAAAAACCTTATTTCTATTTTTTATGATTTCATAAATCTTGGTCGTCATGATCCTTGGTTTTTAACCAAGTCCATTGATGCGAGACTGGACAACTACAAAGTTGACCTTATATCTGCAAAGTTAAAGTCTGGGTCATGAACACCAGCGAGAGTTAAACCGGCGTTCATTGTAACCCGGATCGGCCATCAGGATAAGCCAAACAAGAGAGCCAAGAGCCTCATCAGCGCCTGCGCCTTCAATTATTCCTACCGGGTTAAGGTCGACAAGCACACTTAATCAGAGGTATGGTATATATTTGTGATCAACAGCTATTCCTTTGATATATATATATATCAGAGCAGTATAATCCGTGCGATGGTAAACCGCCAGGACATCTTTTAGCTTCGTTCATGCAGGCACAGATAATATAAGCGGATCACGCATTGCAAACAGAAGATTAAATTAAGAGATGCCAATTCAAATAGTGCCATAAACAGTGGGACAAAGGCATTATTTCAGTTATCATATTACAAGGCACTTGCAGGCCCGAATGGATCAAAAGTTTCTGGCAAAGTACTCAGCAACTACAAGTTAAACGAGACGGTTTATGACTCCTCTTCATGCTGCGAAGGCTGAGGGTCAACTTGTTCCGCGTCTTCATCGACTTCAGGCAATTGCTGGAAACCAGGAGCGCTCTAGTCAATCTTGGAGAGGGCACGGAAATACACTTCATCATTGATAAGATCTGAAGGGTCAATATCTGGAGCGAAAGTGTGGTTACGAGCTGGTGGGATCAGATTTTCAGTGTCGTAAACCGACCGCTCCACTCGCGAATTTTCTAGATCATAAGCCGGATGATACCTTGTCAAATCTGCTTCATCGGCAAGCTTACTGGCGAGAGGGCGCATATCCTTGGTCAAAGAGCGGAGATCTTCAGCACAGAAGGCTGACCCGTCCTCTTTCATGCTGGGATAGCCGTTCATGGCTTCAGCCGGATCAAAATCAGGGACCCATGCTTTGTCCCGGGTTAGCGCCATGAGAGAGCCAGCTCGCGCAGCAGACTTATTCAACTCAACAAGACGTACAGGTAGGACAGAAAGATTCTCCAAGGTGGCTTGGATGGTGGTCGGCGCCGGTTTGTTATGTGACATGGCACTGATAGCCCTTTGAGCACCGGAGTAAAGCTGCTCAACCAGGGTATACACAGCCTTGAGCTTCTTCCGGACATCGTCTCCAAGATGAGTTATGCGCCTCCCTGTGTGCAATTGGCGAGTTAAACTGGAGCAGAACAAAGATTGCAAGGCTACAAATATATGAAGACATATACTTACCGAAGATAGCAGAAGTCATGTTCTCTATTTGCTGTTTTAACCCGGATAGCTCCTGCGTAACCAGATTGAGAGCGGCTTCGGCATCCTTTGCTCTTTTTTCCAGAGCGTCCCTTTGCACCTCCCATGTGGACCGCTCCGCTTCAGAATCTTTCTTCAATTTTTCCATGTTAGTCAAAGCAAGGACAAGTTCTTCCTTGGCTTTGGTTGAAGCAGCCTCATGGAAGGCCAAGCTATTCCGGAGCTCAGTTGCCTCCGAAGCTCTCCGGTTCAAGTCAGCCTGCAAGAAAAGCAAACATGTGAGAAGGACAGATTATTCAAAGTCTCAAGCACATAACAGGTTATCCACTTGACACTTGGGGGCTAATGTACAATTGAAGTAAGGAAAGAATTTTTGTCCAGACAAGTCCCAAGCACATAAACAGGTTATGCCCTTGGCACTTGGGGCATAATGTAAGTTCATTCTCAGATATAATTGAAGTCCCGGTTCACCTACAATAAAGCTAAACCGGCACTTGGGGGCTACTATGGTCTAAAGATATGATTGCAAAGTAACAAAGCAGAAACAGAAGCAAAAGGAAAGAAAATCACCTCATATTTTTCCTTCATCATGTTAACTAAGCCGGCTTCATAGTCGCGGTTGATGAAGAGCCGGTTCAGATACCTGGAATGAAGTTCCTGGGCACTCAGCTGAGCATAGCTTGACAGGTCTGTGCTTCACTTGCCTTTATCTTGTTAAAGTTTCTCTTCCTTGGCAGTATGCCTAGCCAAGGTGACATGCTCTGTGGGAGCAGTGAATCCTAACCCGGTTATCTCAACATCTGCTGTTGAGGCAGCAGTTGGCTGGAGAGGATCAGCAGTGTGCACCGGACTAATAGGAGCCGGGCTAGCCCGGGGAGGACTAACCCAGACAGGGCTTGCCGGTTCAGCCATGTTCTCCATATCATCACATCCCGGCGCAGCAACATCTTCATGGTCCATAGGAGTGGGATCATCAAGCTAAATTTCAACGTTGTCATCTGGAGCAATGGCCGCCTCAGGGTCTTTTGCCGGTTGAGTAGTAGTGGTTTCAGCAGCTGGTTTATTTGCTTTTGCCTTTTTACTAGGCTTGTGCATTCTAATAAAGGGTCAGAGCAATCATACGGATCACAAAGTCAAAACAGGAAGATAAACCGGATGTTTGAAAGAAGGACTTACCCAGGAACGGTCTTGAGCACTGGGACCTGCATAGCGGTCGACTCGCTGGAAGAAGACAGAGGAGCCTCCTGATAGTTGGGTTCAGACGGTTTAAGTGGTTTACGTATAAGGCCTGCTTTTGGATGAAGAAGGGTTGGAGTGAGAAAAACCTCGGAGCGGCGTCTGCGAGCCGGCGTGAGGGGTATTCTGGACGACTCAACCACGTGGCCGCTATGGCGTGTGGTCCGGCGAGCTTCATACTGCTGTTTCTTCAAAAGAAAGTTGGGATCCAATTGAGCATAAGGGTGAGAAAATGGATATTTCCGAGATACCCGGCGGATCTTGGGTGGCAACGGTTCAGAATCAGATGAGAGAGAAATTACCTCAACTCCCTCCGCTTTACTTCCCTCCGCCAGATCCTGCGAAAAGGTATTGATGACATAAATTCACACAAGGGGAGATCAAAAGGGCATAAGGATTAATTAGTACCTCAGAATCCGGATCATCCTCTTCAGGGTGTGAACCGGAAGCAGCAACAACTTTTTTCTTCTTGACAGCAAAGGTGTTCTTGCGTGATTGCTTGGCCGGTTTATCCTGAGATTTCCTCTTCCAGAAAGGATCGTTGGCCTGTGCAAAGGAATAATAACAAGTTAAAGACAACTGATATGAATGGATTAAGATGGAAAGAAAAGGGTCGGAAGAACTTTACAGATAGTGGTTTGTTGGTTAAGCAGAATGGAGCTAAACCGGTCCGGCTGCAGTCCTCCAGAGGGATGTTCAGCATTTTCTTTGCAGACTCAGTAACTTCATTGTCAGGAAGTACTATTTTTGTGTGGCATTGAGGCTCTTCTGGTTTACCGGAATATTTGCACATCAGGCTTGAGCACCGGCTTAGTGGAAGAATGCTCCAAGAGAGCCAGCAGCGGGCGAAATCCACTCCGGTTAAACCGTTTGCCACGAAAGCCCTGAGCTTGGAAAGTTGAGGGGCATATCGAGCCCGGTCTTGAGCGCTTAGACGCTGTGGCAAAGGATGGGTGGTTGCCAGACGATAAGCGTGGTAACCCGGCAGCGGATTCTCTCCTTCGGGTGAAGTATCCTTACAATAGAACCAAGTCTGGTTCCATTCTTTGGGGTGGCTGTGAAGAGCAGCGTGAGGGAAATTTACATCCTTTCTTTTCTGGATGCTGACACCACCCAGCTCCTGATGAGGTCCATCAGTAAACTCAGTCTGCCGGTTCAGATGGAAGAAATCCCGGAACAGATCCACTGATGGTTCTTCTTGAAGGTATGCCTCCGGAAAAACTTGGAAGTTACAGATGTTCGATACAAAATTCGGGCCTACATCTTGCGGGTGGTGTTGAAAAGTGGCTAACACATCCCGGAAGAACTTTGAACCGGGAGGACTGAAACCCCGGGCCAGATGATCATAGAAGACTATGATTTCTCCCTCCTTAGTCAGGAGGGCACTCCTTTCCAGGGGCCCGCCTATGCAGAACTTCCTTATGGCCCAGAACACCAATTGAGGCTGCTTCAACTAAGTCGTCCTCAGTGATCCGGGAAGGAACCCAATTGCAAGCCACAAATTGTTTGGCCATCGTTTCTGATGAGGGAGTGCTGAAAAATACAGTGCAAGACCCGGTTTACAACTAGCGAAACAATCATGCAGTTTTTGTGAATATATTGACCTAATCAACGGTTTAAGCAAGGGGCTAATGGTACCCCCTAATCCGGATCAGGCGTGCGCAAGACAGCCACCGATTTATGGTAATAAAAAGAAGAAGTTAAACTGTCAATTATGGAATACATGCTTAAATCTAAACCATCAAGGAAAGCATATGAAGCGCGAGTTATGACTAAACCGGCGATATAAGTTGCAGATCTAAAGTGCGAAAAACAGTTTTCACATGAAGCAGAGGTAAATATGGATCTAAGGCGCAACAGAAAAGAGAGAACAATTGTGGTCATATTCAGTGAAGGCAGTAAGAGTTCTCTACAGATTCGATCTAAACTAGCAATGCTAGAGAAACTAAGGATATAACAATGGAGCGGAGGTGCACGAAGGAAGGTCGAACCCGACAAGTTTATATCTACAGCTGAAGCTAATCTACAGTGATGAACTACGAGAATGAGGGTTCATGGCGAGCTATAGAAGAAACCCTAGAATTAAAAATCTACGGGTAAGAAGATGGCGTACCCGAGGAAACAGAGGACGGTGGCGAAGTTCTCTGGTCGCGTTCAGGTTGATGCAGCGGCCGGACTTGCTGGCAACGGCGAGCTCGACGAATGGCAGCGGAAGCTCGGGCGCTGGAGACGGAGGAAGAAGGAGCAGAAGGGGAAAAGAGATGGGCCTCGGCGGTATTTATAGGCCGAAGAGATAAAAAATGGTAAGCGTGGGAATCAAGGAGGCCAGAAATTGGATAAAGATTGAGCTGTCGCCTCGATCTTCGGTGCGGAATAAAGAAAGGTAACAAACAGATGCGGGCATTAAATGCTCAGATGATGTCATGACGGATTGAAATGATTTCAGGAGATGACGTCATGGCCGGTTTATGAAGCAAGAAGTTGCAGAAAGGAAATTTGTACAAGACTTGGAAGACTGACATGAACAGGTTCAAATCAATCTGGGGGCCTAATGTCAGGGATATTACTAGCAGGTATAAAGCGGCCAGGAGGGTCCGGATTACACTGACAACGTTGTATTATTACAAGCCCAGTAGAATATATAACAAGAGGTCATAGCCCATAGAGATTTAGGGCCCATGTATAAGGCCCACGGTCGGTAAACCGTCGTACCATGTAACTTGGGATGTAAGATAGAAAGAGTAGAGACCGAGGCAGACACGTTTATGAGTCGGCCTCGGGACTCTGTAAACTGGACTGGGCGTCGCCTCCTATATAAAGGGATGACCCGGCGACGGTTCAAGGACAAGAAACAACAGCTCGAGACACAGGCAAGCGGATTCGCTCCCTAGTCATCGAAGCCCAAGCAATACCACACCAAACTAGACGTAGGCTTTTACCTTCATTGAAGGGGCCAAACTAGTGTAAAACTCCCTGTGTCCGTCGTTCGCTTTAACCCCTTCAAGCTAACCCGAGCGATGGCCTCACACCTAAGTCCGTTAATCCGGACATCTGCCGTGCTAAATCCACGACAGTAACCATAAGCTGGGGCTTGATGCCTCTTAGGATCTCTTGATTGGCTCTCTTAGCTTGACCATTAGATTGAGGATGAGCCACTGATGATACGTCAAGCCGGATGTGCTCACGTTGAAAAAAGTCTTTCATAGCACCCTTGGACAGATTAGTCATTAGTGCCATTATCAGTTATAATGCTCTGTGGAAAACCAAACCGGAAAATCACTTTTTTGATGAACTGAACCGCTGTGGCAGCATCACACTTACTGACTGGCTCTACTTCCACCCACTTGGTGAACTTATCAACCGCCACCAAAAGGTTGGTCTTCTTATCCTGGGATCTCTTAAAGGTCCCAACCATATCTAGTCCCCAAGTTGCAAATGGCCAAGTTATTGGAATCATCCTCAATTCTTGAGCCGGCACATGAGCACGTCGTGAGAATTTTTGACAGCCGTCACACTTTTTGACCAAGTCTTCAGCATCAGCATGAGCCGTCAGCCAATAGAAGCCGTGACGAAAATCTTTAGCTACCAGGAACTTTGAACCGACATGGTGACCACAATCTCCTTCGTGGATCTCACGCAAAATCTCACGGCCTTCTACAGGAGACACGCATCGCTGAAATGCCCCTGTTACACTGCAATGATGCAATTCTCCATTGACGATAGTCATTGACTTGGACCGCCGGATTACCTGCCTGGCCAAAGTTTCATCCTCCGGTAACTCGCCCTGGTTCATATACGCCAAATATGAAACCGTCCAATCTGTGATAACATGAAGAGCCACCACCAACTGAGCCTCCGGATCAGGAACATCCAAATCCTCCTCTGTAGACAGCTTGACCGACGGGTTATGCAAGACGTCTAGAAAGACATTGGGTGGAACCGGTTTACGTTGGGAACCCAAACGGCTTAAGGCATCCGCCGCTTCATTCTTTCGCCGGTCCACATGGTCCACTTGATAACCTTTGAAGTGTCCAACAACAATATCCACCTCTCGACGATATGCTGCCATGAGCGGGTCCTTGGAATCCCAAGTACCAGATACTTGTTGAGCCACCAGGTCCGAGTCACCAAAGCACTTGACCCGACTTAAATTCATCTCCTTAGCCACTCGAAGACCATGGAGTAAAGCCTCATATTCAGCTTCATTGTTAGTGCAAGGGAACATCAAACGGAGAACATAACAGAATTTATCACCTCGTGGGGAAGTTAACACGACTCCAGCCCCCGAGCCCTCCAATTGCCTAGATCCATCGAAGTGAATTGTCCAGTAAGTATGATCCGGCTTTTCTTCCGACGCCCGTAGCTCCGTCCAATCATTGATGAAATCCACAAGTGCTTGGGACTTGATTGCCGTATGAGGCACATATTTTAACCCGTGAGGTCCAAGCTCAATGGCCCACTTGGCAACCCAGCCAGTTGCTTCTCTGTTTTGGATTATATCTCCCAAAGGGGCAGAGCTGACCATAGTGATAGGATGACCCTAAAAATACTGCTTAAGCTTCCGGCTTGCCATGAAGACGCCATACACTAGTTTCTGCCAATGTGGGTATCTCTGTTTGGACTCAATAAGCACCTCGCTGATATAGTTAACCGGCCGTTGAACCGGATATTCCTTCCCAGCCTTCTTGCGCTCCACCACAATGGCCACACTGACAGCCCGGGCATTAGCAGCCACGTACAACATTAGCGACTCTTTATCGACTGGAGCAGCAAGGACAGGTGGCTCTGCCAACTGTTTCTTCATGTCCTCAAACACCGTATTAGCAGCATCACTCCAGACAAAATTGTCTGTCTTTTTCATCATCTGATATAGAGGGATAGCTTTTTCTCCCAATCGGCTGGTAAACCGGCTCAGCGCTGCAATACGGCCCGCCAGACGTTGAACATCATGGATACACGCCGGTTTAGCTAGAGACGTAATAGCTTCGATTTTCCTCGGATTAGCTTCAATGCCCATGTTAGACACCAGAAACCTCAAGAGCTTGCATGCTGGTACACCAAAAACACACTTGGCCGGATTAAGCATCATCTTATAAACCCGGAGATTATCAAAAGATTCCTTCAAATCATCTATTAACGTCTCCTCCTTTCTGTACTTCACCACAATATCATCCACATATGCATGAACATTACGCCCAATCTGTTTATGAAGACAATTCTGCACACAGCGCTGATAAGTCGCCTGGGCACTCTTGAGCCCAAAGGGCATAGATACATAGCAGAAGGCTCCAAAGGGAGTTATAAAAGTTGTCTTCTCCTGGTCCTTAACTGCCATTTTGATCTGATGATAACCAGAATAAGCATCCAGAAAACTCAAACGCTCACAACCCGCCGTAGCATCAATAAGTTGATCAATACGAGGAAGAGCAAAGGGATCAGCTGGACAAGCCTTGTGCAAATCTGTGTAGTCCACACACATGCGCCAAGTGCCATTCTTCTTGAGTACTAGCACCGGATTAGCAAACCACTCAGGATGAAATACTTCGATGATAAACCCAGCCGCCAAGAGCCTGGCTACCTCCTCATCAATGGCCTTGCGTCTTTCTTCATTGAAGCGGCGGAGAAACTGCTTGACTGGTTTACACTTGGGATCGACATTAAGAGTGTGCTCAGCGTGTCCTCTCGGTACACCTGGCATGTAAGAAGGTTTCCATACAAAGATGTCCCGATTCTCACGGATGAACTCGATGAGGGCGCTTTCCTATTTTGGATCCAAGTTAGCGCTGATGCTAAACTGCTTGGATGAATAGCCAGGAACAAGATCAACCAGCTTAGTCTCATCGACCAATTTAAACTTCAAGGCCGGATCATGCTCTGTAGTTGGCTTTTTCAAAGAAGTCATATCCGCCGGATCAACATTGCCCAGTTTTCCTCTATGGTCGATGACAAGGTGGACCAAATTCTTACCTGCACGTTATGCTTACAACGGGGCCACCTATCATCCTCTTGTGGAATCCGAACGGTCTGCTCGGCTTGCTCCCGTACGGGTCACTCAAGTAAAAATTGTGATGATTTCGCTCGACATATTGGATTAGTTTGGAAACCGATTTTGCAGCGGCAGCTCTCTGATTTCTCGGCATCGCCTGCCTCTCTTGGAAATCGTGCATCAGTTATTGTGGACGACCCCAAGGTCTCATCGCCTCTCTGCCCCTCTTCCTCCACTGCCGGTGACCCCAAAGATAACCTTGCTCCAACACCACCTCCCCCATTGCTATCACCACCACCTGGACCTGCACCAATGGAAAACTTTGAGCTCGACCCAGAGCGTTTCGTGCCGGGTGGCCACCACATTGTTGACGGCGGCGCCTTCCGATTGCCGCGCACCTTCATCTCGCCGTCCTCCCGTCCGGCCAGCCGCCATGAAGACTACATGGTGGCAGAAGTGATGCCTGCGCCTCCGGCGGGTCAAGAAGGACATGTTCGCGAGGAGATCATACTGTTCCTACAAAACAGAGGTATTCTGGTCCGCTCTGCTCAGCCCTGGTTTCATGGTGTTGGTCTTTTTCAAGTAAGGGACCCGGCTGTTCGGTTTAGCTTAACTCAGCATGAGCCATTTAATATTGGCAACGACCGTTTCGTTCGCTTTATGAATCACGATGAAGGAGAAAATTTCAGAGGAGTTCATGGCTTTCGAACTGATTGGCTGATGCTTATTGGAATCCCGCTGGATTACCGCAATACGGGATTTATTTCTAAGGCAGTGAGCACTTTTGGCAAATTTTTATCTAGGAATAGTGAGGATCCTTACCTTGTCCGCTCCATTGTTCATGCGAGTTTCCCTGACACGCCCCTTGTGCCGCGGGATGTTGTTTTTGCTGATTATGCTGATTGGGGTGGCGCTAGAGTTTCCTAGACAGCTGCTTGCTATGTGTTGGGGGCAAATTTTGCTGATCAGATGCCCAATGACGAAGACCCCATGCCACTTGATGGGAACCCGCACCCTCTGCCTGGTAATTTACAGCCTGATAACCTTCCTTTCATCATGCCTCAATACCCGCTCTTGGGTTGGAATGAACTGCCTCAAATGGAGCCAGAGCAACCGGTACCTGAGGGATGGGGCAATGCGGTCTGGGGCGAGGATGACGAAGTTAATCAACCTGCTAATCCTGCTCAGGAACAGGTCTCAATTGACATTGATCAACCAGAGGAATCACTCTCTTCCCAAACACAGGAAGTCCAAATTCAGCAACAGGAGATCCAGCAAGTGCAGCCTCTCGCCATAGTGCCATACCAACCGCCCTTGATTCAGCAGCAGCAGGTTTTTGTGGGAATGATCAAGATCGTGGCGGGTCCAGTTCGACCGCCTGACATCGCTGTGGGAATGATCAAGAGGTCTTTTGAATGTCCCATGGAGGACATCGCTGTGGCTAAAGTCCACCGCCCTCTGTTCTTCAAACCCATGGGCACCGTCATTTATCCTAAGAAGAACTGGTCCATTATCTTTGATGCGGCCGCTGGAACATCCTCTCTTATAATGCAACAGGATCAATTGCCACGTCTGGTATCTCCTTCCCCGACAAGACGTCCGGTGGCGCGCGCTCTCTTCCCTGCATTGGAGGAATCTTCCAAGTCTTTGATCTTCACTGCACAAGCAGACAAGGCACCTAACGCGTCTCAACTGAAGAAACACAAGGTTGATCCTGTGGTGGACACTGCTATCAGAAGATGCACGCGAAGCTCTGTCAGGCTTAATGGGTACAAGAATGCTGTCTTTGAGCAGCTTGTCTCCCAGCCTAGGAAGAAGCGTCCTCGTGCAAAGCCAATTGCTAACACTGTAAACGCGGCTGATGTGGACCAGGAGAAGCCCCATGAAGATGTTGAAGTTCCACCTTATACCCCAATTAAGGTTCTGCAGGCGGCTGGGGCCGAGATGGAGATGGATCGTGCCCTTCTGACGGTGGAAAAGCTTATGGCTGATCCCCAGGTGGATTCATCGTCGCCAAAGGCTGATTGATGTTGATGTTACAAACTTATGATCACTGCATGCCTTTTAAATGGGTTGTTTATCCTTTTGGTTCCTTTTGTTATGCTGCAAACTATTTGGAGGGATCTCTAGAGCTGGCTACTCTTGAACCTACAATGGTACTATGTGCCATGCGTCTATCTTATTACTTATCTCGTTTATATAATGAGTAATTTCGATACCCGTAGCTGGAATGTTCTGTGTTGGAATGTGAGAGGACTCAACTCTGAGGCCCGTCAACGTGCAGTCAGAGAAAAGGTGGTCAATAGCAAATGTGCTGTAGTTTGCTTACAAGAAACCAAATTACAAAACGCTGACCATGCTCTCATAAAAAAGATTTGCCCCCCCTGCTTTGATCATTTCATTGAATCGCCCTCCAATGGTGCCTCTGGGGGTATCCTCACTATTTGGCGTTCTGACATGTTCACTGGCACGTTACTTCAAATTGAATCATATGGAATTATTGTCAAATTCGCTTCGGTTCATAACAATGAAACTTGGACGTTAGTGAATGTTTATGGGCCTTGTCAGGGTGTAATGAGAGACGCTTTTGTAGCCTGGTTATATAACCTTGTCGGTGTACTAAGGTAGGGGTACCCTTAGTACCCCGAACTTGTGCACGTGCAGTCGCAGCGTCCCGCGGCAAGGCTTGCCAGGTGATCGCCAAAGTCCTCCGTGGTTCCTTTGGAGCCATTCAAGAACAAAGTATCCAAGCCAAGGAGACAAGGCCCCGACAAGAGGAGCTTGCCGGGAAGGCCACTCAAGGCACAAAACCACTCAAGGCGCAAGACCCTGGCAAGAGGAGCTTGCCGGGAAGGTCAACCAAGGCATCTCAAGAAACTTGCCGCGACGCGCCACGCGTCCCGGCAAGGCCCGGTGAGCGACAAGCTCCCGGAAGCGACAAGATAGCGACCGCGGCAAGGCGCTTGCCGCGGTCGGCCTCCACTCAGTACCCGCGCTCCAGCACATCCACCCACGTGTCGCCCTGGGACCCTTCCAGGCGTACGTGGCGGGAGGCTGTGCAGCTAGGGGTACGCGGTGGCAAGCGGCGCTGACAAGATTGCCATCGTGGCGAACGGTGGCGCCCCTGACGGCCCTTTTTGCACTGTTTGGGCGACGTCGATGGGCAATTAATGCCCTTGTCCCTTGCCGTTAGGGTTAGGTATAGAACTTGTACCAATTACCACCCTTTTTCCATTTTTACCCTCAACTGCGTTGTCACCTGTCGGTGACCCCTTGAGCATATAAAAGGAGGCCCGCGCGCGACGTACAGGGGGGGTTAGACATTCGAACACTCTCACGCTCGGCCTCGTTAGCTGCTGAAGTGTACTGTAGCTCTCAGCGCTCCCGAGCAAGAACTCAATACAAACCAAAGCAGGAGTAGGGTTTTACGGATCCATGCGGCCCGAACCTGGGTAAACTGCTCGTGTGCCTCGCCTCGATCTGCTCTTCGTGCGATCTCCGCCCCCTGCCGTACCGAAAAGGGGCTCCGTCCCCATAGGTGTTCGTGGGTGGATCAGTTTCCCCGACAAACCTTGATATTGACCCTGATGCCAACTGGATGCTCATGGGGGATTTCAATTTCATAAGGTCATTGCATAATAGAAATCTTCCTGGAGGAGACATTAATGATATCTTTATCTTTAATGAAATAATTGGGCATCTGGGTCTCCTTGAATTACCCCTAAAAGGAAGAAAGTTTACATGGTCAAATATGCAAAGTTCACCACTTCTTGAGCAGCTTGATTGGGTTTTCACTTCTGCCAATTGGATCCTTCAATACCCAATGACACAGGTCTCACCATTGGCCAAAACCACTTCTGATCATGTACCTTGTCTCATTTCTATTTACACCAATATCCCCAAGGCACATATTTTCATATTTGAATTTTTTTGGGTTGAACAACCTGGCTTCATGGAATGTGTTAAGGAAGTTTGGAAAAGGAAATCAACAAAGTCACATATCTTTGCAATAATAGTTGACAAGTTGAAATCCTTGAGATTTGCCCTCAAGAAATGGCAGAAAGGGCTCTCACATATTAAAAAATTGCTCCTAAAGACCAATTGGGTAATTCTATGGTTTGATGACCTTGAGGATATCAGACCCCTCTCGGTGCCTGTGAGAAACTTCAAAAAGTTGGTCAAGTTGCACCATGAACACCTTCTGCACCTTCAATTCTTATATTGGAAGAAAAGGTGCACTATCAGATATATAAAGGTGGGAGAGGACAACACCAAAAAATTTCGAGCTATGGCGACTGAGAGGCACACGAAAAATGCCATAGCAAATTTAGTGTTGCAGGATGGGACATCAACGGCTAATCATGATGACATGGCAGCTGAATTCTTGCAGGTGTTCAAAAAAAGAATGGGAACAGTAAAACCCATAGTGTTGGGTGATGAAATCTTGTCTCTTCTTAAACATGTTACTGGTCTAGAAGTTTTGACTAAACCTTTCACTGCCTCAGAGATTGAAAAGGTTATCAAAGAAATGCCCATTTATAAGGCACCTGGACCTGATGGTTTCAATGGATTTTTCCTCAAGCGTTGTTGGACCATTGTCTCTCAGGATTTCATCACTCTGGTTCATGAACTCCATGCAGGTACAGTCAGGCTGGAGAATCTCAATGATGATTTCATCACATTAGTTCCCAAGAAGAACTCACCTGAGACTACTAGTGATTTCAGGCCTATCTCTCTCACTAGTGTGGGCCTGAAATTCTTAACTAAATTGGCTGCCAACAGGTTTCAGGAGATGATTATTAAATGCATCCACAAGAACCAATATGGGTTTATAAAAACAAGAACAATCCAGGATTGTTTGGCCTAGACTTTCGAATACATCCATCAATGCAATCAGTCTAGGAGGTCAATTATATTGCTTAAGTTGGACTTTGAAAAGGCTTTTGACTCAATACAGCATGAGGCAATGATCAGAATCCTCCAGGCTAAAGGTTTCACTCAAAAGTGGATAGGTTGGGTTAAGGAGCTACTTTCCTCTCGCACATCCACAGTCTTTCTTAATGGAGTGCCTGGTAAGCACTTCAAATGTAAGTGTGGGGTTAAACAAGGTGATCCAATGTCCCCATTGCTTTTTGTTATAGCTGCTGACCTACTGCAAACAATGATAAATAATCTACTCTGCCAAGGAGACATCAACCTGCCTATTCCAACTCATGATCCTGATTTTCCCATAGTGCAATATGCTGATGACACCCTTCTGTTTATTCCAGCAGTGGAATCACAACTGTTTGCACTAAGAAAGGTTTTGGATTCCTTTGCCACAGCCACTGGCCTTCAGATCAACTACCACAAGTCCTCAATGTACCCTATTAATACTGATGACAGCTCAGCCTCTGCTCTAGCAAATTTACTTGGATGTAAGTTGGGATCAATGCCATTCACATACTTGGGCCTACCAGTGGGCACCACCAGACCTAAGATTGTAGACTTAATGCCCCTGGTTGATTGTATGGAGGGAAGGCTCACTGCTAGCTCATGGTTCTTACCACAAGGAAGCAGGTGGCAACTGGTTAACTCTGTTATTTCCTCTCTGCCAATATATTTCCTCTGCAGCCTCTCATTACCTGCTGGCATTCTGAAACAATTGGAAAGAATACAGAGGCAATGCTTATGGAGAAAGTATGACCAAGATAAGGGCCCTTCTCTGGCTGCCTGGCCTTTAGTCTGTAGGCCTAAGTCCAAGGGGGGACTTGGTATCCTGAATCTTGGATTACAGAATGAAGCTCTCCTCATGAAACACCTAAACAAATTTTACAATAAAGCAGATATACCCTGGGTGAACTTGATTTGGGACTCTTATTACTTACATAGGGTCCCACATGACACTACTCTATGTGGTTCTTTTTGGTGGAAGGATGTGTCCAAGTTAATGGATAAATTCAGAGCAGTAACAATGATAAAGGTGAACTCAGGAGACACTGCACTGTTTTGGTATGATAGCTGGGAATTGGATAACAATGTTATACCTTTGAGGGATAGATTTCCCAGGCTGCACTCTTTCTGCTCTGATAAATCTTTATCAGTCAGGGACTACTTTATGACTGAGGACATTCAAGAGTTGTTTTCCCTTCCACTATCTCAGATGGCCCATGATGAAATGCTGGCTCTATCCACCTTATTATCCACTGTGCATCTTAACCAACAGCCAGATACATGGCTCTGGAAGCATGGAAAGGCTTCTGAGTATACAACCAAGAAGTTCTATATACATGTGCATCAACCAATGGTAGCTAACCCACTACTTGGTTGGATCTGGAAGAGCTCTTGTACCATGTCTATAAAGATGTTTGCCTGGTTGGTCATTATGGACATGATCAATACCAAAGACATGTTGCAACGCAGACACTAGAAGATCAATGATGGACCACAATGTGTGCTCTGCCCTACAGCAGCACTGGAGGACAGGAATCACCTGTTCTTCCAATGCAACTTTAGTGTGAGAGTTCGGAATTACTTGCAGATTGAATGGATTGATAGTTCAGATATGTATCAAATTGCTAAACAAGCTAGAAGAGACTTTGGTCAGCCTTTCTTTGCAGAAGTGGTCTTCTTGGCATGGTGGAATATTTGGAAAGTCAGAAATGATAAAGCCTTCAGACACATTCCCCCAACCTTCAGACAGTGGAGAGCTGGCTTCACCCATGACATCACCATGATCTCTCACAGGATCAAAGACAGATTCAGAGATGCACTCCTCAAATGGATAGATTTTCTTCCCCTCTGAACTTTATTTCTGCCCTTAGCTTTGTAAGTAGTAGGATCTTCTCTTTTTATAGTTTAGCCCCTCCCCCCTTCCCTCCTTTTCCTTCTCCTCAGAAGGTTGTATATACTTGCACTTATTTTTCAATAAAATGTTGTGAGGTGCAAGCCTTGCAGTCTTCATGGTCAAAAAAACATTGTCCTTGTAGAACTTCAACTCCTCTGTTGCACAAACCGACTCAGCATAGGCCGCATCACCTTCTTCACATTCCAAAGCGATCTTACGGCTCCCATGTACTGTGGTGGTCCCCTTATGACCCGGCATTTTGAGCTGCAGATAAACATAACATGGCCTTGCCATAAACTTAGCATAAACCGGCCGTCCAAACAGGGCATGATACGGGCTCTTTATTTTAACCACTTCAAAAGTCAAGGTCTCTGATCTTGAATCATGCTCATCTCCGAACTTAACCTCGAGAGATATCTTACCAACTGGATATGCTGACTTACCAGGCACCACACCATGAAAAACGGTGTTTGACAGTTTAAGATTTTTATCTGTTAACCCCAAGCGACGGAAGGTTTCGTAATAAAGGATGTTGATACTGCTCCCCCATCCATGAGCACCTTGGTGAATTTATACCCTCCAACCTGAGGCGCCACCACCAATGCCAGTTGACCCGGATTATCAACACGGGGTGGATGATGCTCTCGACTCCACAGAATGGGCTGTTCAGACCAGCATAAGAAACGGGGCACCGCGGGTTCAACGGAGTTCACTGCCCTCTTATGAAGCTTCTGGTTGCGCTTACATAGGCTAGTGGTGAAGACGTGATACTGCCCACTATTCAACTGCTTCGGGTTGCTCTGGTAACCCGACTGTTGCTGCTGATGATTCCCCTGATGATTATAACCACCCTGGCTGCCTTGACCATCCTGATGGCCATGCCCGCTTTGATTGCCTTGAAATCCGGAGCCGGAACTGCCTCCACCATAACCCGGCCCATGAGAACCGGGCCCTGAACCGCCGGACGGTCCATGATCATATTGGAAGCGATCCGAATTTTTGAACTCCCGCATAGTAAAGCAATCCTTCTAGAGGTGCATAGCTGGCCTTTCTTTCGTCCCTTGCCTCGGGCAAGGTTGATTTCATAGGCGGTCAAAGTTGATACTTGCTCCTCCACTCCACGGGGGTGGCCTACCTTTACGACGCCGACCATCATTCTGCGTGTTGGTGTTAGCCACAAAATCTAAATTGTTATCCACTTTACGCTTACCATTGTTTCCAGGGCCCGCATGGTTATGCTGCTGCCCTTTGCCGTTCTTCTTTCCCTTACCCGGCTTTTCATCGTCAGATTCAGGGTCCTTAGCACTATCGGAATCAGCATACTTAACCAGAGCTGCCATGAGTTTTCCCATGTCATTGCAGTGACGCTTGAGCCGTCCCAACTTCAACTTCAGAGGCATGAATCGGCAATTGCCTTCCAACGTTAAGACTATTGTATCGGCATTGATGCAGCCCGAAGAATGCAAGATTACTGAAACCCGGCGTACCTAATGGCTTGTTGATTCACTTTCTCCTTGGACACATGCAGCTAAGTCCACAATTGACATGGGCTGCTTGCATGTGTCTTTGTAATTCTAGATAAACCGGGCCCTTAACTCGGCCCATGACCCAATAGCCGGCAAACCTTTCAGCCAAGTACGAGCTCTTCCTTCCAACATCATGGTGAAGTATTTAGCACATGCCGCATCGTCCACATCCAGCATCTCCATCGCCATCTCATAGCTTTCGACCCATGACTCAGGGGATAAATCAGCAGTGTAATTGGGCACCTTTCGAGGACCTTTGAAATCCTTGGGTAGTCGTACATTACATAAAGTGGGGGTGAGACATGGCACCCCCAAAGAACTGGAGGTGACTCTTGGTTCCACTGTAGTGGTTGGACGATCCGGGGTAAGTTGACGGGTCGTGTACCGCGCCGCTAACTCGGCTTCTCGACATTGTCTACCTTGATCCACCACTTCCTGAGCATTAGCGGCACCATCCGCCGGGTTATGCACCCGAGGCGGGTTATGGTTCCGCGCGCTGCTTGACACGGCCGGTTCATCCATATGCCTGCTGTAACTCCTGCTTGGGCGGGGGTGGAATGAATCCTCTCGCGGCTGTACGAATAAGCCTGTTGCTGAGTCAAAGCTGTCTGAAGGATCTCCCTAGCCCGTTGCGTCTCCACCGCTACGGGGGACTCACCTTCGACAGGGAGGGCCACCAATCGTGAAGCGGCAGCGACTATGTTATCCAAGGGGTTGGAGTAATGACCTAGAGGCGTTGGCACATGTTGTGATGGGATGTTTTGATGAGGCGGGTCCGTTGGGTGCGGCTGGACCAGCGTCCCCGCTCCAGGTGCTTCTCCCCGGTTTAGCACCAGCTGATTTCTGGTTCCTGCTCCTGGCGTGTTAAAAAGATTCCTTGCCTCATAAATCGGAGGCAGGTGAGACCGGTACCTTCTCCTCATTACATCATTTGATGCGTTCTGATCCAACATGAGCCAATAAGCCTGAGCATCCAACTCGACCCGCTCCGCAGCCATCCTGGTGTTTTCGGCTGCCAGATCTACCTTGGCTTGAGCTATCTGATCCTTCACCTTAGCAACTTCTGCGTCATGCCACTCCTGATCCGCTGGGCTAACTTCAGCAGTCAACAGTGTTGCCAAAGTGTCGAATAAACCGGACAAAACCTGAGCTGGTGGCTGCGCAAGGCCTCCCACCCCGGCTGCTGCTGCCCCCGCTAAACCGGAGATCATCGCTGCTGTGGTCGAAGAGTGTTGCACAGACTGTGATCCGGCCATGAAGACTGCAACTCAGCTCGGTGGATCGAGGGGGTCCGGAATACTTTCGCCATCGGAACAGCCCCCAAACCGGCCATCTTCCAGCTGGTACAATGACTCGGTCTCTCCGGTGGATGACTCGTCACCAGAGTAAACGACGGTCTCACCATCAGATACTGATCTATCCTCAGATTCTGCTCGGTGGACGACACCCACGAAGGCACGCTTCATGGCAGGCTGAACCCAGGCATGTCTCGCACGCTGAGCCGTTTTGACGATGTCGGTGCAGCTGTCCGGCTCAGGGCCCGGTTCGCCGATCTTGCCAATGAAAACGTGAATCCCGTCGAAGGGGACCCGGTACCCGTACTCAATTGAGTTGGCCTCGTGGCCCCAGCCCGCATCGTCGATGTAGATCTTGCCGCAACGACTCTTGGTCATCCGGCCCACTGCGTATCCCTTGAGCCCTTCGAAGCTTCCCTCTAAGAACTTGGAACCATCGTGTGATAGCCCCACGGTGGCGCCAACTATCGTGGTTTTGTCACGGCAGATGTCCTAGTGTGAGGACTTAGTCGTGGAGCCATCGCGATGGGTTAGCTTAAAGGGGTTAAAGCGGACAAAGGACACAAGGAATTTTATACTAGTTCGGCCCCTTGCGGTGAAGGTAAAGGCCGACTCTAGTTGTTGTGGTATTGCTAGGGTTTCGATGAGCAGGGAGCGAATCCGCTTTGCCTCGCTCTCGAGTTGTTGTTTTTTGTACCTGAACCGCCGCTGGGTCGTCCCTTTATATACACAGGATGACGCCCGGCTGGTTTACAGAATCCCAAGGCCGGCTCATAAACGTGTCCGGCTCGGTTTCTACCTTTCCTATCTTACAACACAAGTTACACACCATATGGCGGTTTATGTCTATGGGCCCTAATCTGCCTTTGGGCCCTAGGCCTTTTAGTTCTCTATAGTAAAACACCATACTCCTTGTCTTCATGGGCTTCAATATGAATAATTCAGTACAAGTATAACCCGGCCCCTCCTAGGCAGTTTATACCCAGTAGTTATATCCCCAACACCAAGTAACCTCTTTCTCTCAAGCAAACCTTTGTGAAGGAAGGAGAGGGTACTTCTAAGGAGAAGAAGAACAATGTGAAGAGTGGTGGAGTCAAGAAGGGCATTGCCACTCCTTCCAACAATGCCAGTGACTTTAACCCGTCTTATGTGTTATGTTGTGCCAGTGATGGACATGTTTATGCTAAATTTGCCGGTTCTTCTTATGAGTACATTGAATGGTCTATTTGAGTTCCTAAGACCCTTGTTACCAACATCAAAGGACCCATTAAAAATGGGTACCTAAAACCAAGCATTGATCTCTTGTAGGAGTTTTCTTCAGGTGGGGGATCATGGTTGCTCGATACTGGAGCCACAAATCATATGACCGGAAGCAAAGACTTGGTGGTGGATGTGCACAAAGGTTCATCTATGACCACCAATGTCGAATGGGGCAATGCTTCATCTTCTAAGGTATTGGGTCTCGGCAAGCTTGTCGTTTCTCATGATCTCACGATTGAGAAAGTCATGCTTGTAGAGTCCCTCACATACAATTTACTTTCCATTCGTCAACTTGCACTCATGGGTTTTGCTACTTTCTTTGATATTGATTCCGTGGACTGATACGTCTCCATCGTACCTATAATTTTTGAGTGTTCCATGCTATTATTTATGAAGTCTTGGATGTTTAATGGGCTTTATCATTCACTTTTATATCATTTTTTAGACTAACCTACTAACCCAAAGGCCCAGTCCAGATTGCTGTTTTTTTGCCTATTTCAGGGTTTTGCAGAAAAGGAATATCAAACGGAATAAAACCTTTGCGAGAGATATTTTTGGAGGAAATCACGCTCGGGTAACGTCAAGACCAAGTCATGGGGCAAGGGGCCAGCCCTCGAGGGTGGGGGGCACCCCCCCCCCTTCCCAGGGCGCGCCCCCTGCCTCAAGGCTGGCCCACACGGCCCCCGGTTCCCTCCTTCTTCCTATATATACCTACGTACCCCAGAAACTCCATACGCAGAGAGAAAACCCTAATTCCACCGCCGTAGTTTCTGTTCCCATGGAGATCCCCTCTTGGAGCCTGTTCTGGGAGGGGGATCCATCACGGAGGCCTTCATCATCATCATCATCATCATCGCCCTCACCATGAGTTGTGAGTAGTTTACCACAGACCTTCGGGTCCATATCTAGTATCTAGATGGCTTCTTCTCTCTCTCTGGATCTCAATACAAAGTTCTCCTCGGTCTTCGAGGAGATCTATTCGATGTAATCTCTTTTTGCGGTGTGTTTGTCGAGATCCGATGAATTGTGAGTTTATGATCAAGGTTATCTATGAAAGATATTTGGTTCTTCTCTGAACTTTTTATGTGTGCTTATAACATCCTTTCAAGTCTCTTCGAATTATTGGTTTGGTTTGGCCTACTAGATCTATAGTTCTTGCAATGGGAGAAGTGCTTGGCTTTGGGTTCAATATTGCGGTGTCCTTTCCCAGTGACAGTAGGGGCAGCAAGGCACGTATTGTATTATTGCCATCGAGGATAAAAAGATGCGGTTTTCATCATATTGCTTGAGTTTATCCCTCTACATCATGTCATGTTGCTTAAGGCGTTACTCTATTCGTATGAACTCAATACACTAGATGCATGCTGGATAGCGGTCGATGTGTGGAGTAATAGTAGTAGATGCAGAATCGTTTCCGTCTACTTGTCTCGGACGTGATGCCTATATACAATGATCATGCCTAGATAGTCTCATAATTATTCGCTTTTCTATCAATTGCTCGACAGTAATTTGTTTACCCGCCGTAGAATACCGCTATCATGAGAGAAGCCACTAGAGAAAACTATGGCCCCCGGGTCTATTCTCAACATATCAATCTACATCTACTTTACTTTTCTTGCTTTTATTTGTTGTTTTATTAAACCCAAAATACCAAAAATATAATTATCATCTCTATCAGATCTCATTCTCGTAAGTGACCGTAAAGGGATTGACAACCCCTTATCGCGTTGGCTGCGAAGTTCTTATTTGTTTGTGCAGGTGCGGGGGACTCGTGCGTGGTCTCCTACTGGAATGATACCTTGGTTGTCAAAAACTGAGGGAAATACTTACGCTATTGTGCTGGATCTCCCTTTCCTCTTCGAGGGAATACAACGCAAGCTCAAGAGGTAGCAAGAAGAATTTCTGGCGCCGTTGCCGGGGATACTCACGCCAAGTCAAGTCAAAATTTGGCACCCCGTCAACTAGCCAATTTATTGGCGCCGTTGTCGGGGAGGCTTACGCAAATGTCATATACCAAGTACCTATCACAAACCCTTATCCTTCGCATTACATTTATTTGCCTCTCGTTTTCCTCTCCCCCACTTCACCCTTGCCGTTTTATTTGCCCTTCTTCTGCCGTGTGTTTATCGTTCGGTTGCTTCTTGTTTGCTTGTGTGCTATGTGCCCTCAATTAGCTTGCATCTTCGCTTGCTAAAGTATGGATCCTCATCCACTTGCTAATCTCTTTAAGAGATCCAATTATGTTGAACCAATTGCTAGTGAGCTGCGTGCACTAGATTATCTTTATGGGGTTTTGCTTGAAATTTATGAATTTGAAAATTGTGAGGAATTATTAAAAGAAAAAGTGATTCATGACAGCTTGTTAAATAAAAAGCATGATTGCAATGATGTTATTGTAAATCCTATTAATATCAATTGTGCTAATGATATGCAAAACCCTAAGCTTGGGGATGCTTATTTTGCTATGCCCACTACTTGTTGCAATGATCATGATTGGGGTGATGCTTCTTACGATCATGAAAGTTTATTAAATCCCCATGATGAATGTAAGATTGATAATAATGTTTGCAATAATATTGAACGTGGGTTTGGAAGAGTGTCAACTTTACCTCCCACATATTTGGAGAATGTTCAATCTTATGAAATTTTTGATAAAAGTGTGTTTGGAGAGGTCATGACTTTAGTTTATGATAATCCCACTATTTTGGAAGAGTGTCAACTTTGCATGCATGTGGATCATGTTGAGAATATGTTATGTGATAGCTATTTTGTTGAAAGTGATCATGATCCTAAATGCAATTATTATGAGAGAGGGAAATATGGTTGTAGAAATTTTCATGTTACTAAATTACCTCTCGTTATGTTGAGATTGCTATTGTTTCTTTCTCCTTCCTTGCATATGCTAGATCTTGCTTGTCTTGGTAATTTGTTTTCCTCTAAGATGCCTATGCATAGAAAGTATATTAGACTTAGATGTGTTTGTCACATGTCTTATGATGCTCTCTTTGTGCTTCAATCCTTGTCTTTCATGTGAGCATCATTGAATTCTCAAGCCTATCTTAATGGCTATAAAGAAAGAGCTTGTTAGGAGGCAACCCAATTTTTTGTTTTTTTTTTGCTGCTGTTAGGGAATAAATATTGCATCTAGCCTCTGATTAGATGTGGTTTCATGTTTTTTTAGTGTTTGTGCCAAGTAGAACCTTTGGTAAGACTTGTGTGAAGTTTGTTTGATCTTGCTGTGAAAAACAGAATCGTTAGCGCTCGCTAAAGTAGTCTTCAGATTTTACTGGAACGTGATTCTTAGTTGATTCTTTTTTCTGTTGATTGGCAGACAAATTGCGCAAATTTACCAATTTAGTTTGAATTTTTTGGAGTTCCATAAGTAGGCGAAACCAGCAGATTACTACAGACTGTTCTGTTTTTGACAAATTCTGTTTTTCGTGTGTTGTTTGCTTATTCCGATGCATCTATGAGTAATATTGGAGGATATGAATCATAAAGAACTTGGAGTACAGTAGGTTTAACACCAATATAAAAAAATGAATTCCTTGTTGTACCTTTGAGTGGTGGTTTGCTTTCTCTTACTAACGGAGCTCACGAGAATTTTTGTCTAAGTTTTGTGTTGTGAAGTTTTCAAGTTTTGAGTATTGCTTTGATGGACTATGGAACAAGGAGTAGCAAATGCCGATTGTTGGGGATGACCATGGCACCCCAAGTAAAATCAAGATAATCAAACGCCTAATCTTGTGGATGACCTGGGAAGGCATCCCCTCTTTCGTCTTCATCCATTGGTAACTATACTTGGAGCTATATTTTTATTCGCAACATGCTATGTGTTTTGCTTGGAGCGTCTTGTATAATTTGAGTCTTTGCTTGTTAGTTTGACACAATCATCCTTGCTGTACACACCTATTTGATAGAGTTAAATATGGCCTAGAAATTATTATAACACTCTATGTGCTTCACTTATATCTTTTGAGTTGAATAGTTTTTGCTCTAGTGCTTCACTTATATCTTTTAGAGCACGATGGTGGTAATATTTTGTAGAAATTGTTGAACTCTCATGCTTCACTAATATCTATTTGCGAGTCCATTAAAACAGCATGGTAATGTGTTTAGGCTAAAGAAACTAGTCTTCACATGATAAACATCCAATGTCAATGTAGTAAAATTTTCACACCAAGTGCATTGAATAGAATGAGATGTTGGATGCTTGATAATTGTTTTGAGACATGAGGATAGTGATATTAGAGTCATGCTAGTGGAGTTATTATGAAATTGAAGAATACTTGTGTAAAGGTTAGTGATTCCCGTATCATGCACGTATGGTGAACCGCTATGTGACGAAGTTAGAGCATGAGGTATTTGTAGAGTGCCAACCTTTGTGTGGAGGTCGGGGGCGCGCGATGGTTAACTCCTACCAACCTCCCCCCTAGGAGCATGCGTTGATTGCTTTGTTTTTGATGACTCGTAGATTTTTGCAATAAGTATATGAGTTCTTATGACTAATGTTGAGTCCATGGATTATACGCACTCTCACCTTTCCACCATTGCTAGCCTCTCTTGTACCACGCAACTTTCGCCGGTACCATAAACCCACTATATATCCTTCCTAAAAACAGCCACCATAGCTACCTATCATGGCATTTCCATAGCCATTCCGAGATATATTGCCATGCAACTTTCCACTGTTCCGTTCATATGACACGCATCATATTGTCATAGTGCCATGCATGATCATGTAGTTGTCATCGTAGTTGTGGCAAGGCCACCATGCATAATTTTTCATATATGTCACTCTTGATTCACTGCTTATGCCGGTACACCGCCGGAGGCATGCATGTAGAGTCATACTTGTTGTATCGAGTTGTAATTTCAAGTTGTAACAAAAAGTATGATGATCATCATTATTAGAGCATTATCCCGTGTGAGGAAAGGCCAATAAAAAAAGAGAAGGCCCAAAAAATAAATAAATAGAGAGGGGCTAATAAAAAAAGAGAGAGAAGAGCCCCTCCAAAAAAATGAGAGAAAAGAGAGAAGGGACAATTGCTACTATCTTTTTTCCACACTTGTGCTTCAAAGTAGCACCATGATCTTCATTGTATAGAGTCTCATGATTAGTCACTTTCATGTACGAGTGGGAATTTTCATTATAGAACTTGGTTTGAATATTCTAACAATGGGCTTCCTCAAATGCCCTAGGTCTTCGTGAGCAAGCAAGTTGGATGCACACCCACTAGTTTCTTTTGTTGATCTTTCATTCATATTTAGCTCTAGTGCATCCGTTGCATGGCAATCCCTACTCACTCACATTGATATCTATTGATGGGCATCTCCATAGCCCGTTGATACGCCTAGTCGAAGTGAGACTATCTTCCTCTTTTCGTCTTCTCCACAACCACCTCTATTCCACCCATAGTGCTATATCCATGGCTCACGCTCATGTATTGCATGAAAGTTGAAAGGTTTGAAAAGAATAGAGTATGAAAACAAGTCCTTGGAAAAAATCGGGGTTGTGCATGATATGAATATTTTGTGTGATGAAGAGGGAGCATAGCCAGACCATATGATTTTGTAGGGATAACTTCCTTTAGCCATAGTATTTTGAGAAGACATGATTGCTTTGTTAGTATTGCTTTAAGTATTGTTATTTCTTATGTCAATATAGACCTTTATCTTGAATCTTTCAGGTCTGAACATTCATGCCACAATTAAGAGAATTACATTGAAAAACTATATTGGTTAGCATTGCACATAAAAAATTCTTTCTTTATCATTTACCTACTCGAGGACGAGCAGGAATTAAGCTTGGGGATGCTTGATACGTCTCCAACGTATCTATAATTTTTTATTGTTCCATGCTATTATTTATGAAGTCTTGGATGTTTAATGGGCTTTATCATTCACTTTTATATCATTTTTGGGACTAACCTACTAACCCAAAGGCCCAGTCCAGATTGCTGTTTTTTTGCTTCAGGGTTTTGCAGAAAAGGAATATCAAACGGAGTCCAAACGGAATGAAACCTTCGCGAGAGATATTTTTGGAGGAAATCACGCTCGGGAAACGTTAGGAACAAGTCAGGGGGCAAGGGGCCAACCCTCGAGGGTGGGGGGCGCGCCCCCTACCTCGAGGCTGGCCCACATGGCCCCCGGTGCCCTCCTTCTTCATATATATACCTATGTACCCCAGAAACTCCATATGCACAGAGAAAACGCTAATTCCACCGCCGTAGCTTCTATTCCCCTGGACTCTTGGAGCCTATTCCGGGAGGGGGATCCATCACGGAGGCCTTCATCATCATCATCATCGCCCTCACCATGAGTTGTGAGTAGTTTACCACAGACCTTCGGGTCCATAGCTAGTATCTAGATGGCTTCTTCTCTCTCTCTGGATCTCAATACAAAGGTCTCCTCAGTCTTCGAGGAGATCTATTCGATGTAATCTCTTTTTGTGGTGTGTTTGTCGAGATCCGATGAATTGTGAGTTTATGATCAAGGTTATCTATGAAAGATATTTGGTTCTTCTCTGAACTTTTTATGTGTGCTCATAATATCCTTGCAAGTCTCTTCAAATTATTGGTTTGGTTTGGCCTACTAGATCTATAGTTCTTGCAATGGGAGAAGTGCTTGGCTTTGGGTTCAATCTTGCGGTGTCCTTTCCCAGTGACAGTAGGGGCAGCAAGGCACGTATTGTATTGTTGCCATCGAGCATAAAATGATGGGGTTTTCATCATATTGCTTGAGTTTATCCCTCTACATCATGTCATCTTGCTTAAGGTGTTACTCTGTTCGTACGAACTCAATACACTAGATGCATGCTGGCTAGCGGTTGATGTGTGGAGTAATAGTAGTAGATGCAGAATCGTTTCGGTCTACTTGTCTCGGACGTGATGCCTTTATACAATGATCATGCCTAGATAGTCTCATAATTATTCGCTTTTCTATCAATTGCTCGACAGTAATTTGTTTACCCGCCGTAGAATACCGCTATCATGAGAGAAGCCACTAGAGAAAACTATGGCCCCCAGGTCTATTCTCAACATATCAATCTACATCTACTTTACTTTTCTTGCTTTTATTTGCTGTTTTATTAAACCCAAAATACCAAAAATATAATTATCATCTCTATCAGATCTCACTCTCGTAAGTGACCGTAAAGAGATTGACAACCCCTCATCGCATTGGCTGCGAAGTTCTTATTTGTTTGTGTAGGTGCGAGGGACTCGGACGTGGTATCCTACTGGATTGATACCTTGGTTCTAAAAAACTAAGGGAAATACTTACGCTACTGTGCTGCTGTCAGGACCCCGATCCTAAGTCACACAGGTCTAGCCTGTAACACACCATATCACTTTGCGGCCTCACGCACGGTATCCCCACGGGTGCCACATTACCTGGCCCGGGACCGTTTGCGCATTTTGGCACACGTATATGATAGTGTCGCTAGCATCCATATGACAGAGAACCCGGGCCGACATGACCAGTTATAAACCAAAAGTGGCACTAAATTACAGAGACAGGCATACATGACCCAGCAACGAACGTGTCGGTCATCAACGTATGAACCCAAGTCGTAGCAAGCTACAAGGACTTAAAGGAACAACGCGTGACATTTCCCCTAAGGGACAGACACAGGAACGAAGAAGGACACATGCCGGCCAGCCTAAGTGTTCCGGAGCAGTAGCAAGGTACCAAGGCTCAGTGGAAGCACTAGGAGACATTTCCCTGTAAGATAGGCTACCAAAGGTAAACAAGTAGGTGTCGGATCCCACACATAGCAATACACATTACACGTACGCATAACATGCAAGTATGTGTTGTACAACATGGCATCACAACATAACTCAACAACTCATATAGATAAAGGCCCAGAAGAGCCATCATAGCATTTATTACAAGCAGAGGTCACGTGACCCAACATACAGAGTATACAGGCAACGGAAGCATAACATGTCTGGGTACAGACAACTACAAATGAAAAAGGCTGGGAAGCCTGACTATCTACAAGATCCTACAAGGGTACAAGATCGTAGCTGCGGTAAAAAGCTAAACGTCGAAGTCCACGCGGAACCACTAGCGAGACTGAGGTCTCTCTGCAAAAACATAAATTAAGCAAACGTGAGTACAAAGGTACTCATCAAGACTTACATCAGAACTAGCTACATATGCATCAGTATCAACAAAGGGGGTGGTGGAGTTTGACTGCAGCAAGCCAGCTTTGACTCGATGGCTATCCTAAACTACGACTGCAAGTAACTCTTTGAGGTGGCGCACACGAGTCCACATATTCACCAATCAATACACCACTATGGATCCGCTCCCGTCTCCCTACGAGAAGGCCATACATAGCACTCACGCTTATCTTGCGTGTTTTAGAGTATCCACTTTCACTTGTCTATGAACTGTAGAGGTAACCCAGAAGTCCATTTCCGCGGACACGGCTATTCGAATAGATCATATATATAACCCTGCAGGGGTGTACTTCTTCACACACGCTCTCACCACTTATCGCCGTTTACACGACATGTACTCGGCAACCTTCAAGCGGAGGCCCAGCGAGGGTGTCGGCCACGACCTGACTAACCACACAAGTCTCTCGTCCAGGTTTATCGCCTATTTGGGTTCCATCCGTGGGGAGATCCGGCCGGGGTGTCGCTCACGGCCCCAAACGATGTGTACAGGGTTCCCGCATCACCAAAGGGGCGATCGGTACACCGTGCCACGTACCTGCCGCGTCACAGCCCACCCCGAGGGTCAGCGCTGTGCACGACCTCCAGTAAACTACAAACACCAGAAACTAGTTGCAACTCCTGGACAGAGAACAAGGCAGTTAATAAGTCGAGAGGGTCCATTGGTTTCGGGCCCAATGCATGGTAGTAACTGGTCATGGATCAACCAACACAAAACTCAGTTCCTGAGGACAGCTGCAATGAGACAACCCACCATGTACTCCTACATGGCCTCTCATCACTACCTTTACCAAATCGTGTTCACACACTTAGCTCACACACATTAGGACATGTTCATCACCATTCCAATTCATCCCCGATGAATCAGACCTGACACAACTCTAAGCAATAGCAGGCATAACCAGAAAGCATGAATGAGTAGGCACAACATGGCTCAAACAACTCCTACTCATACTAGTGGGTTTCAACTATTTACTGTGGCAATGACAGGTCATGCAGTGGAAAGGGGTTCAACTACCACAGCAGGTAACAATTGAAGCGTTGTTGTCCTAATGTAGTAAGAGAGAGCAAGAGCGAGAGAGTGGGATTGTATCGGAATGCTCAATGGGGTTTGCTTGCCTGGCACTTCTGAAGATAACATTGAGTCTTCATCGGTGTCATCGATCACATCGTCGGAACACGTCTACTGAAAGGGAACAACACCGGCAACAGAGAAAGAAACACAATCAATGCAATGCAAAATATGATGCATGATCATGACATGGCATTATGTTATGATTTGAGCTAATGCAACTAGCAACACAATTAAATGAAGTTGGTTTGAACCCAAGATTCAAATTCAAACTCCATATGTGATTATTTAAATGCCATTTAATTGATTTGACCTGATCAGCAGGTTTAAATTGTTCAAACATGCATGAAAATGCCATAAACAGATTCCTTGGATTTTTCTGATCATTTTTCATATATAAATTATTTTCATCTGAGCTACGGTTGATTTTATATGATTTTTAGAAGTTTAAAGCATTTTCTGGAATTAAATAAATCATTTCTGATTTATTTTAAATTACAGAAAATAGTTACAGCGTCAGCACTGCGTCATCATGACATCAGCAAGTCAACAGGGGCTGATCCAGGTCAAACCTTACTTGTGGGTTCCACATGTCAGTGTGACAATGCTGCCTGAGTCACAGACAGGTGGGCCCAGTCAACAGCCAGGTCAGCAAAGTCAACTCTGACGTGTGGGTCCCGTCGGATTTAAAACTAAACTAAACAGAAGATTAAACTAACCTGAACAGGCACAGGGCCCACATGTCATTGGCACTAGGGTGTTTAGCGGGGTCATTAGTGCTAACTAAGTGAGCCACGTCGGCGGCTTAACGCCGGCGACCAAAGCCGACGGCGGAGGGTTGCCGGACTTGCTCGGGACGGTGCTACGGAGCTCTGTTTCATGCGTGGTTTGCGGCTACGGTGAGCTGGCGGTGCGGCGCATCTTCTGGCGCAAACGCGAGGAGCCGGGTTGGCCGGCAGGGACGACACCGACGACGGAGGCGGCCGTCAGAGCTCGGAGGTGCACGGGGTTGCGGCTACGGTGCGTGGTAGGCCTAACAGGCAGGTGATTCGAGCTCCTGGAGCCTCCCTGAGTGTGTTGATGTGCTCGGAGGCGAGCTTGCGTGGGCGTAGCCGCGGTGGCGGCATGGCCGGCGGCGAGGAGCTATCGGCTCCGGTGGAGCTGGGGCTACGCGGTGCAAAAGAGGCGGGGAAGAGAGGGGTTCGGAGCGGGAGCTCACAGTGATGCCGAAGAGGAGGTCATTGAGCCCGGGGAGGTCCTGGTGGTGCCGAATTGACGGCGAGGCTGTCGATGGCCGAAGGTTGAGGATGAGCGCGGTGATGGCGAAGCAGAGCCTCCCGGCGTCCCGTAGCTCGGTGGAGAGGACCAGGAGGACGCGGCGGTGCTTCTGAGCTCCACGGTAGGGCGAGGGGTGGCCGGTGGCGCGGTGGAGCGGCTACGGCGCTTCGGCCATGGCGTGAGGGAGCAGAGGAGGGGGAAGGGGATCCAGTGAGAGGGAGGAGGAGTGACAGAGAGAGGCAGGGAGGTGCGTGGCAACCTCAGGGCGACGAGGAGACAGGCAGAGAGGTAGGAGGTGGCCATGGCGTCGCGCTGGCAAGGAGAGAGGGGCCGGGGCCTTGTCACCGCGAAGCAGGAGGTGGCCGCGGCTCGGCTGTGCGCGCGCCACGCACCGAGCCAGTAGGCGCGAGGAAGACGACGCGCGAGGGAGGTGGGCTGGGCCTGGCAGCCCGGCTGTCAGCAGGCTTCTAGTGGGTTGCACAGGTAAGGCTAGGTTAGTTTCTGTTTTCTAATTTTAGTTACTGTTTTCTATTTGTTTTGCTCTATTTAGATTTAGTACTAATACTAAACCATTTTTGTTGCTTCTGAAATTATTTGTGGAAGCAATATGGATTATTTCAAAACTCCACAAATTGTTTTCAGAATAATTGGAGCAATAAAAATAATTATAGGATTTATTTGCTCCAACTCTAATACAATATGAGTTAATTCAAAAATCCAAAAATGTCCTAGAAATATATTCATCATTTTTGGCAGAGGTTTCTACCTTAACCAAAAATCATGAACTTTTCTTGAGGCACTTTGGGTACAATGAAAATATTTTTAGGTTGAACCTAGGTGGGTTCTTTTGGTGCTAGGGTTTTAACATCCCCATTTCCAGTTTCTGAGAAACTTAAACATGATGCACATGAGGACCAAGCAAGGCAGGCAAGGGCTGGTCTAGGGCTGTGACAACTCACCCCCACTAAACAAGAATCTCGTCCCGAGATTCAAGCGTAGGGTGAGAAATCAGAGGGGACACTAACTAACACAATCTTCATGATCCAAGTGCCCTTCATATGAATGTTGATTGCTAGCATCATGTTGATCCTGGCATCCTTGCTTTCAAGATCTTTGTCCAAACGGTGACGATGAGAGAAACTCTACAAAGTTGATCTTCCGAAAGATCGAGCAACTCAAGATCAACTCATGGAGTGAGACGTTGAAATATCTCTTGAGCTGAGACACGGAGTATACCCCCAGAGGGATGTAGTGAAATAATGATGAAAGTTCACCTAATGGCAATAATTCCACACCTAAGAAAAGGGTGATCTATACCACCAGACGGGGCACCTTGGAGAAGGTGACTTGTAGAGTTATTCCCTTAAGTGGCAAAAAGAATTACTTTTGATAGAGAGATCATTAAAATTCTCTATACCAGCCGGAGGCAAATCACACCAGATCGTTTGACGGAGTTCGAAAGAATGACATTCTCGGCCAGAATGGATGATGTGGACTACCTTGTTGAAGACAACACAAGGGATGATTTGGTTATCATCAGAAATGGATGGGACCCATGGCAAGTCCATTGCTGAAGATAATTCTGAATAGCAGTGATTGAGAATGGCAACCCATGGAGAATTGGCACATTGGCGGTGCAAGCTGGGAACAAAATGCAAATGCTGGGAATGATTCTGGTAACTGGGAAGAATCCCAACAGTAGAGAGTAAATCTACTCTTGAGGGGTTATAGCATAACCAAGAACACTGGGAGCAATCCCGGTTAGTGTAGAGGATAACACCTAGTGCTTGTGCGCGCTCTCAAGAACTTGAGTATTCCCATATTCATCAATGTTTTACCAATATCCGTGTCAAGGATCCTGGCAACACAACATATGACCATGATGAATAGCGATGGACGATGCAAATGCAAAGGAAGATAACACTTTCTCAGATTTCACCTTAGCGGTGTCAAGGGCAAATCTGGATGATCGACCGAGAGACATTTAGCACTCCGCTTCTAATGTTCTCCTTGACGTGCTAGTGCAATCCATTCCTAAAAATGGTTTGGTACCTAGAACGTCAAGTAAAAGATCGGACTTCAGGAGCACAAAAATCCTTAAGTAACAACTAGGGAGTAATTCCTACGAAGTCCTTATGGGGAGGTGGTCAACTTATTCAACCAAGAAACTACAATAATAGGCCTTCCGGCTGGGTGTGTTGGCCACGACATCCACTTTACCGGTTATCCAGAGACCAATATTATAGATCTTGGGAACTGCTCCAACCATCATATCTGCCTGAGATTCAGTTTTGGTTGGTGTCAGGATATTCCAGACTCATCGAGTCTAGGAAAAATGAATGTTTGCAACAAAAATCGACGAGACGGTGTTGCGAGATTCTCGGGGAGTGAACTACGATAGCAAGCTCCAAAACATGAGCTGGTTCTGCTACAAACCTGTGAACACGTTGTCCAAGACAAGCATGACCACATAGCAGTCTTATGATAAAACACTACCGAGTTCTGGTTGGGAACCATCGTCTAGGATATCGAAGTCCTTACATAAGTCATATGATTAGCTCTTATGATGGAACTTTTCTCCTTGAACAAATCAATCAGTGGCTTGGTGTGCTAAGGATACATATGGAATGAAGATGATCAGTCTATCAGACCATGGGATACTTCGCACGTATGCATGACTGAATTGGGATGATTCCAGGGAAGTAAAACAAGCTTTCTCAAATTCACGGTGACAACTTGCACCAACTGCACATGAATTGGAGGAAGTCACTTCTTTCATCCAAACATATACTTCGCGGAACACGAAGGCCATGCTTGAAAAATTCCCAATACTAACTTAAATGTTCAAACATGAATCATGGTCAAGACAAGCGATGTTGATGGGCTCAGCAACGGGTCATCGAGATATCCATGGAAATGGAATTCCACAATTTATATGAACAAGGTGGTAGCATTGGTCAGACCAAGAGATATAATGAGGTATGCTCGGGGAACACCCACGAGTAAGACAACATTAAGAACATCGTTGGTTCTGATTTGATTTGAGGATAGCCCACACTCAACCAAAGTTTTGGCATGACAATAGATCCAACAACTGATCACAGGGACCAATTGATGAAGATATCATCTATCTTCAACACATGCAAATATACCCCTTGAAATGAACTAAGCTGGCAAGCTTTTATCTTCCAACTCTCCAAGTTATTGCTTTAGCTTAACCAATTAGCTCAGGGGGTAACCGACACAGATTCTTGGGGAATGGCTGGTTTACAAAAGAAAACCAACTTGATCACGAGTTCAACATAGCGGTCAGGGAACAACCTGGTAATACTTCCGAGAAGATATTCGGAAAATCATGAACCACCGATATGTTACTAAGCTCGAGAACAATCTTGCTTTTCAGGGCAAGACGATATGATCAAATGAGCGAGGACTTAACAAAATCCTAACTCATCAATCAAGAGGTGCACCAGGAAAGTGGACTAGATAGCACGATCAACCTTAAGGTGATGATTCAATAATCAACTCGCTAAGGATGAGGTTATTGTCCATTTAACTACCAAGCAACAGAGTTGCTAGGAGTATTGATTTCACACATCACAATTTACTTGTCAGTATTCCGGTTACCACAACACGGAGACCGAGGAATGGACGATGATGGTGAGAGGTATCACTGTATCAAGAGTTCATAGGAGGTTCTGCAATTCCCATGACATTCTTGACATAAAGATGGTAATATTCCAAGATAGAACAGATTAGAAGCTGGATTAACATTCTTCATCTGCGGAGTACAACTTCTTTGACCCAATCCTGGATATGGATAAGGTACTGGAGTTTGTTTATCCTAGTCATTCCAGAATACAATGGCTTGACGGACCACAAGAGTAAAAGGCATCGATGAACACAAGTGCACGACTACTCCTGACTATCAATTGATAGACGAGGATCGGAATATAACTAAAGGGGGACAACTTGGGGAACATAAATCTTTCTGAGTTGTGGGTGCATAGATTAGCATGTCGAAATAGTTCAACATATTTCTTCCAGATAACCTATGCAGAAGGTAGGATTGGCAGAGTCACAATATGAACGGAGTACTACTCAGGAGCACTCTGGTTGTGATCTTTTGGTTCAGAGAACTTCTGCCATGATGGTTCATGGTATTGGAAGAACGATATACCACGGACCTCGAGGACTATCACAAGGTTACTAATAACCTAAAGGGACGAGCAAATACTACCAACATGAAGTAGGTAGAAAGAATCTTGGGTTCAAGAACCCAGAAGTAGAATGCCTACTAACTAAATGGCATCACGGGGTGCTTTTGAGAATGACGGCCAGAATCATCACACTGAGGATACAAAGTATTGCTGCATTACTGGGTGATCTTCTAAGACACCTAGGGTCATAGTAATAAGTCCAACATATATGTCGAGGTAACAGAGTGCCTCAACACACCGACTAGTGTGGTTAATCTGGCCTAAAAGGACATTAAGAACAGATAGGAATGGTTTGCAAATGCATCAGACTATTTAGAAACCTGGGATGACTCGGACAGCATAACGGCTGTAAATGCTCAAAAATACTTTTGAGATCCAAGCAAAAAGGGTAGCATATCCACTTAACATCATAATGTCAAGGTTCTGAGACCAACAGTTGAACAAACAGAAGTAGTAGAAACTGAACTGAGGGTTGAATCCACAATAACGTGATCCTGATAATTAGAATGAGAATCCTAGTTCTCAATCCCCGTAGAAAGAAGAAGGTGACTCAGATCATAAGGTCATAGGGCAAAGGAGTAAAAAGAGCCTTACGTTCCCTTCCACAAACAATTTCCTTACATAACTAAAGAGTTTCTAGACACGACTTCGACCAGTTTGGCTTGCTAATCCTACAGGCAGTCAGGCTCTTATACCAAAGCTGTCAGGACCCCGATCCTAAGTCACACAGGTCTAGCCTGTAACACACCATATCACTTTGCGGCCTCACGCACGGTATCCCCACGGGTGCCACCTTACCTGGCCCGGGACCGTTTGCGCATTTTGGCACACGTATATGATAGTGTCGCTAGCATCCATATGACAGAGAACCCGGGCCGACATGACCAGTTATAAACCAAAAGTGGCACTAAATTACAGAGACAGATATACATGACCCAGCAACGAACGTGTCGGTCATCAACGTATGAACCCAAGTCGTAGCAAGCTACAAGGACTTAAAGGAACAACGCGTGACATTTCCCCTAAGGGACAGACACAGGAACGAAGAAGGACACATGCCGGCCAGCCTAAGTGTTCCGGAGCAGTAGCAAGCTACCAAGGCTCAGTGGAAGCACTAGGAGACATTTCCCTGTAAGATAGGCTACCAAAGGTAAACAAGTAGGTGTCGGATCCCACACATAGCAATACACATTACACGTACGCATAACATGCAAGTATGTGTTGTACAACATGGCATCACAACATAACTCAACAACTCATATAGATAAAGGCCCAGAAGAGCCATCATAGCATTTATTACAAGCAGAGGTCACGTGACCCAACATACAGAGCATACAGGCAACGGAAGCATAACATGTCTGGGTACAGACAACTACAAATGAAAAAGGCTGGGAAGCCTGACTATCTACAAGATCCTACAAGGGTACAAGATCGTAGCTGAGGTAACAAGCTAAACGTCGAAGTCCACGCGGAACCACTAGCGAGACTGAGGTCTCTCTGCAAAAACATAAATTAAGCAAACGTGAGTACAAAGGTACTCAGCAAGACTTACATCAGAACTAGCTACATATGCATCAGTATCAGCAAAGGGAGTGGTGGAGTTTGACTGCAGCAAGCCAGCTTTGACTCGGTGGCTATCCTAAACTACGACTGCAAGTAACTCTTTGAGGTGGCGCACACGAGTCCACATATTCACCAATCAATACACCACTATGGATCCGCTCCCGTCTCCCTACGAGAAGGCCATCCATAGCACTCACGCTTATCTTGCGTGTTTTAGAGTATCCACTTTCACTTGTATATGAACTGTAGAGGTAACCCAGAAGTCCATTTCCGCGGACACGGCTATTCGAATAGATCATATATATAACCCTGTAGGGGTGTACTTCTTCACACACGCTCTCACCACTTATCGCCGTTTACACGACATGTACTCGGCAACCTTCAAGCGGAGGCCCAGCGAGGGTGTCGGCCACGACCTGACTAACCACACAAGTCTCTCGTCCAGGTTTATCGCCTATTTGGGTTCCATCCGTGGGGAGATCTGGCCCGGGTGTCGCTCACGACCCCAAATTATGTGTAAAGGGTTCCCGCATCACCAAACGGGCGATCGGTACACCGTGCCATGTACCTGCCGCGTCACAGCCCACCCCGAGGGTCAGCGCTGTGCACGACCTCCAGTAAACTACAAACACCAGAAACTAGTTGCAACTCCTGGACAGAGAACAAGGCAGTTAATAAGTCGAGAGGGTCCATTGGTTTCGGGCCCAATGCATGGTAGTAACTGGTCATGGATCAACCAACACAGAACTCAGTTCCTGAGGACGGCTGCAATGAGACAACCCACCATGTACTCCTACATGGCCTCTCATCGCTACCTTTACCAAATCGTGTTCACACACTTAGCTCACACACATTAGGACATGTTCATCACCATTCCAATTCATCCCCGATGAATCAGACCTGACACAACTCTAAGCAATAGCAGGCATAACCAGAAAGCATGAATGAGTAGGCACAACATGGCTCAAACAACTCCTACTCATACTAGTGGGTTTCAACTATTTACTGTGGCAATGACAGGTCATGCAGTGGAAAGGGGTTCAACTACCGCAGCAGGTAACAGTTGAAGCGTTGTTGTGCTAATGCAGTAAAAGAGAGCAAGAGCGAGAGAGTGGGATTGTATCGGAATGCTCAATGGGGTTTGCTTGCCTGGCACTTCTGAAGATAACATTGAGTCTTCATCGGTGTCATCGATTACATCGTCGGAACACGTCTACTGAAAGGGAACAACACCGGCAACAGAGAAAGAAACACAATCAATGCAATGCAAAATATGATGCATGATCATGACATGGCATTATGTTATGATTTGAGCTAATGCAACTAGCAACACAATTAAATGAAGTTGGTTTGAACCCAAGATTCAAATTCAAACTCCATATGTGATTATTTAAATGCCATTTAATTGATTTCACCTGATCAGCAGGTTTAACTTGTTCAAACATGCTTGAAAATGCCATAAACAGATTCCTTGGATTTTTCTGATCATTTTTCATATATAAATTATTTTCATCTGAGCTACGGTTGATTTTATATGATTTTTAGAAGTTTAAAGCATTTTCTGGAATTAAATAAATCATTTATGATTTATTTTAAATTACAGAAAATAGTTACTGCGTCAGCACTGACGTCAGCAAGTCAACAGGGGCTGATCTAGGTCAAACCTGACCTGTGGGTTCCACATGTCAGTGTGATAGTGCTGCCTGAGTCACAGACAGGTGGGCCCAGTCAACAGCCAGGTCAGCAAAGTCAACTCTGACGTGTGGGTCCCGTCGGATTTAAAACTAAACTAAACAGAAGATTAAACTAACCTGAACAGGCACAGGGCCCACATGTCATTGGCACTAGGGTGTTTAGCGGGGTCATTAGTGCTAACTAAGTGAGCCACGTCGGCGGCTTAACGCCGGCGACCAAAGCCGACGGCGGAGGGTCGCCGGACTTGCTCCGGACGGTGCTACGGAGCTCCGTTTCATGCATGGTTTGCGGCTACGGCGAGCTGGCGGTGCGGCGCATCTTCTGGCGCAAACGCGAGGAGCCGGGTTGGCCTGCAGGGACGACACCGACGACGGAGGCGGCCGCCGGAGCTCGGAGGTGCACGGGGTTGCGGCTACGGTGCGTGGTAGGCCTAACAGGCAGGTGATTCGAGCTCCTGGAGCCTCCCTGAGTGTGTTGATGTGCTTGGAGGCGAGCTTGCGCGGGCGTAGCCGCGGTGGCGGCATGGCCGGCGGCGAGGAGCTATCGGCTCCGGTGGAGCTGGGGCTACGCGGTGCAAAATAGGCGGGGAAGAGAGGGATTCGGAGCGGGAGCTCACAGCGATGCCGAAGAGGAGGTCATCGAGCCCGGGGAGGTCCTGGTGGTGCCGAATTGATGGCGAGGCCGTCGATGGCCGAAGGTTGAGGATGAGCGCGGTGATGGTGAAGCAGAGCCTCTCGGCGTCCCGTAGCTCGGTGGAGAGGACCAGGAGGACGCGGCGGTGCTTCTGAGCTCCACGGCAGGGCGAGGGGTGGCCGGTGGCGCGATGGAGCGGCTACGACGCTTCGGCCATGGCGTGAGGGAGCAGAGGAGGGGGAAGGGGATCCAGTGAGAGGGAGGAGGAGTGACAGAGAGAGGCAGGGAGGTGCATGGCAACCTCAGGGCGACGAGGAGACAGGCAGAGAGGTTGGAGGTGGCCATGGCGTCGCGCTGGCGAGGAGAGAGGGGCCGGGGCCTTGCCACCGCGAAGCAGGAGGTGGCCGCGGCTCGGCTGTGCGCGCGCCACGCACCGAGCCAGTAGGCGCGAGGAAGACGACGCGCGAGGGAGGTGGGCTGGGCCTGGCAGCCCGGCTGTCTCCAGGCTTCTAGTGGGCTGCACAGGTAAGGCTAGGTTAATTTCTGTTTTCTAATTTTAGTTACTGTTTTCTATTTTTTTTTCTATTTTGATTTAGTACTAATACTAAACCATTTTTGTTGCTTCTGAAATTATTTGTGGAAGCAATATGGATTATTTCAAAACTCCACAAATTGTTTTCAGAATAATTGGAGCAATAAAAATAATTATAGGATTTATTTGCTCCAACTCTAATACAATATGAGTTAATTCAAAAATCCAAAAATGTCCTAGAAATATATTCATCATTTTTGGCAGAGGTTTCTACCTTAACCAAAAATCATGAACTTTTCTTGAGGCACTTTGGGTACAATGAAAATATTTTTAGGTTGAACCTAGGTGGGTTCTTTTGGTGCTAGGGTTTTAACATCCCCATTTCCAGTTTCTGAGAAAATTAAACATGATGCACATGAGGAACAAGCAAGGCAGGCAAGGGCTGGTCTAGGGCTGTGACAGCTGCATCTATGTGACGATAAAACAACTATGTGAGGTGAACGAATTACAGCTGGGCAATTGACAGAATTATGTTCGCAAACCAATGCTAACTATGTTACAAGAAAGGTAGAGGTTCAAAGCATGGGCGGTACGCCAAGGCAAGTAGACCGAAATCCATCTGCATCTACTACTAATCATCCACCTTGAGATTTCTATCCAGAACATCTCGCTGGTATTAAGTTGCGAGTCCCACCCATAATGTAAATTCAAAGCAACAGACAACTGCATTAAAAGAACTTTGCGTAAAGTAAACAATCCTTGCACCCGCGGGCACAAGCACCGTTGTTTTCCCCCTTGTGGCAACAGCACATCCCCTAGACTCATGTTTCTATCACTCAAGCTAGTCATCGAGGGGCATGAACCCACAATCAAGCATAACGTTCCCTCTTGGAGTCACTACCTACTACTTGGCCAAAGCAATAAATAACAACGGAGAACATGCAAGAATTACTTACGAACATAAATATAAAAGAGGTAGATCAAATATATTACTCAAACACAATCTGAACATAATCTCACAATCCATCGGATCCCAGCAAACTCATCATAGCAACAGCATAAGGATTACATATGTGCCTCGATCATGTAGGGCAGCTCACGAGGTCTAATTAGTGAAGCACAAGAAGGGGAGGAGAACATCACATAGCTACTGGTCATGAACCCATGGTCCAAGGGAGACTACTCACAACTCATCCGGGAGGCGTCCATGGTGGTGGAGAGGCTCCCGGTGGTGATCCTCCCCTCCGGCAGGGTGCCGGGAAGAGTTCTCCTGGTGCTCCCGATCTTGGAAGCGCGGCGGCGGCAGAACAGAGATGAGATCGCGAAAAAGGGTTCCCGTCTCGAGGGTTTCGGGACACGATATAAATATATGCCAAAGTGGGGCATCAGCGGAGGCCTGGGGGGCCCGGGCGCCCCCCCGGCGCGGCCAGGAGGAGGGCCGCGCCACCAGGGCGCCTGGAGCCCTGGTGGCCCCCCTCCGGCCCTACTTCGGGTGCCCTGGAAGCTTCTGGAACGCTGATTTTTTATATAATTTTTCCGGGATTTTTCTGGCAGTTTTCGTAATGGGAAAACCTGAAATACAAAAACAGCAGAAAACAGAAACTGGCACTGGGGTGCACTGAGTTAATAGGTTAGTCCAAATATGATCAAAAGTGTATGGAAGTGTATAAATATCATAGCAATATCACCCAAAAGAGGCATGGAGCAAGCAGAAATTATAGATACGTTTTGGACGTATCAACATCCCCAAGCTTAATTCCTGCTCGTCCTCGAGTAGGTAAATGATAACAAGAATAATTTCTGTGGTGACATGCTATTAACCATATAGGACTTTTCATAGTCATATGACAAAAGCTTACTGAGACAAAGAATCTGTAGTAATTAAGTTGCCTCATGAGAAAATCACAAAGAACTGAAAGTTTTACAATATGATACTGAAACATCAAATAGATTCGTAATGAGCATGGTGTGCAAATATGACAAAGTGATATCTCGCTTGCCCCCTTTAGTGAAGCAAAACATAAATGCAGGGGCACCTTCAAGGTTTAAGTGATGACTAGATACAATGATTTCAGAATAAACGATATCACAATCATGCAAAAGACAATGCTACTTTGGGACAATGCACATTACACTCAGAATGACAATCATGCTCTCAGTAGTTGGTGCTTTAAGAAGGCGGAGACTCTCGAACCGTGGCTTTTGTTGGCAAGGTTGAAAACCCGTAGTCGGAAGCAAAGACAAAGCATGTACCAGAGCTCTTGGTTTTAAAAACAGAGGTAGTAATTATTATTTTCTTAGATCATGCATGTTTCATCAACGAATGCTAGCAGACAACTCAATCACTTCTTGAGATGGACAAGTTTCGAGGAACGCCTCCCGAATGAGGACGATCACATCCTCTTAATCTCTTTGTTTATCACTGCCAAAGTTTTCTGATTTCTCATGAACAAAGCGTGAAGGAGGGTTTGTTTGTTATATTAATTTTGAGCCGGGCGCACTCAATGCCAGTTCCTTCTCGTGTTATGAGTTTGCACATTAGACATGCAATCCCGGGGTGAAGCTTGTCCAACTTAAAAAGATCATGAATTAACTACTACTTCCTCATGAACTTAAAACAGAGGCACAAAATAGGAATGCATTTTTTTTCTTTTTTCTTTTTGAATAATTTCGAGATGGTACATGAAAGTCTTCGTTAGGAATGGCAGGTAAATACCATGTAGGAAGGTATGGTGGACTCATATGGCATAACTGGTTTAAAGGATTTTGGATGCACAAGCAGTCAGTCCACTTAGTACAGGTGGAGGTTAGCAAAAGACTGGGAGCGACCAACTAAAAGAGCAATGACGGTCATAATCATGCAGAGCGACAAAGCAACATTGAATCAGGCATGGTAGTTATATCGCTACTCAGAAACAAAAGATCATCAAGGCTTGACAGACTTTCTTTACAGTCTTAAATATGCGTGAGCATACGCCAAGTCAATCAAAATAAATTCTTGAAGGAAGATATTACTAAACCATACCACATCATAGGCAAACAAATCATGTTTGTACTCCAATAACACATTGGAAACCCCCCAGCTATTTGAGACTAACCATAAGAAAACATGAACTACTAAGCACCATTATGCACGTAGCATTTTTATCATAGACATATCAACCAATGCAACAGAAGCAAACTCTCTTAATAAGATAAGCATGATAACTAAAGAGAGTTCAAGCAACCAACTAAACAAAAGCTCTTTAAAAAGATAAGCATGAAAACTAAGAGCTAAGCTTGATAGTAGTTATTAAAAGACAAAGAAGACACACAGCAAAGATAGACATGAAAATTCTATGTTATGTTCTAGGTGGAAGTGGAGCGTGTTTCTCTCCCACATAAAGAAAGCGGAGTTCCGACTCGTTATGAAAAGCTAAAGAAAACTAAAAAAGGAAAACTAAAAGCAAGACGCTCCAAGCATAGCACATAACACATGAAGTGATAAAAATATAGTGGAACGAAAGACGAACTGATAATGTTGATGGAGAAGGGGATGCACGGGGGAATCCCCAAGCTTAGACGCTTGAGTCTTGAATATTTCTTGGGGGTGCATGGGGGCATCCCCAAGCTTGAGCGTTTGACACTCCTAAATCTTTTTATCATCTTCCCTCGCACACTTGAAAACTCCCTTCATACATAACTCATCATAATCTGATTAGCGAGGTTAGTACCCATAATAAAATAATTGTTCCTTGCTGGAAATAAGGATATTCTTGAAGGTCTATTGTTTCTCAAGATTGCCAAAAGGTTTTTGCAAAGAAAAAGCAAGCTCTAGGTTTGCAAAATGAAGGAAAGGCAAAACAGGACAGAATCTGTGAAAAACAGAACAACAGGTAGTAAATGATTTTTTCGGGGCACTTCTGCAACTCTAATAAAAAAACTCAGAACAGACGCACGAAAGACAATTGTATAGAGCACGCTGTCGAAAAAATGCAGACCAAAAAGATGATCTGGTGATTTTATACGAATTTTTCTATCCAAGGACAGAATCTGTTTCCTGGACAGCACGTCACAACTTATGAACTTTCTTGCAATCAGAGGCTACACTTGGCACAAAGTTGAAAAGCAAAGATACAGTGATGATGCTACTGTAGTAACAACATCAAGACACAACAAAAGCAAAATAAAATTTATTCATGTGGGCTGCCTCCCAAAAGCGCTTTCTTTTATACCTTTAAGCTAGGCATAATGCATAGAGATCAAGTTTTATCAAGAGTAAAAGAATAGCTAGCCCGTATAACGGACTCAAAAGGTAACTTAATCTTCTTTCTAGGGAAATGTTCCATCCCTTTCTTGAGAGGAAACTGGAATTTTATATTCCCCTCTTTCATGTCAATGATAGCACCAACGGTGCGTAGAAAAGGACGTCCCAAAATAATTGGACAAGAAGGTTCACATTCAATGTCCATAATAGTAAAATCAACGGGAACGTAATTGTCATTGACAACGATAAGAACATCGTCGATCCTCCCCAAAGGTTTCTTTATGGAAGAATCAACGAGACGAACACGAAAAGAACAAGAATCAAAAGGTTTCAATTTAAGCATATCATATATTCTTTTGGGCATAACAGAGGTACTAGCTCCAACATCACATAAAGCATAGCAAGAGAAGTTATTCAACTTAATTTTAATCATAGGATCCCAACCATCTTCTAGCTTTCTAGGTATGGAGGCTTCTACTCTAAGTTTCTCCTCCCTAGCTTTGATGAGAGCATTAGTGATATGCTCTGTGAAGGCAAGGTTAAGCGTGCTAGTGCGGGGATCTCTAGACATCTTGTGAAGGAAATCAATAACTTTGGTAAGAGTGCAATTATCAAAATCAAGGTCACTACTATCAAGTAAGGTGGTAGTGGTGTCCTTTTGGTTCACTTGTTTGGTAGTTTCTATAGTCATAGCATCACCATTAATAGGTCCAATGGGACCAGGAGTGCATTGGGTGCTAAGAGTTTGGATATCCCACTACTAGGAAAAGGGCTATATATGGAATTGACACGAATGGCGCACCAGACATGCGGTGCGCCATTAGTATATACTAATGGCGCACCATGTGTTGGTGCGCCATTAGTATCCAAATACTAATGGCGCACCGTTGACGTGGTGCGCCATTAGTAACAATTTTTGTTTTCATATTTTTCTCAAAACTACTAATGGCGCACCAGTGGGTAGTGCGCCATTTGTAGTTCAACTACTAATGGCGCACCACATCCACGGTGCGCCATTAGTAATTTTTTTTCAAATTTTATTTTTATTTTTTTTAACTTTATTTTCAAAAAATACTAATGGCGCACCGTGGGAGTGGTGCGCCATTAGTAAGTTGAACTTACTAATGGCATCAACTTACTAATGGCGCACCACTCCCACGGTGCGCCATTAGTATTTTTTTCAAAAAATACTAATGGCGCACCGTGGGAGTGGTGCGCCATTAGTAGTTCAACTTACTAATGGCGCACCACTCCCACGGTGCGCCATTAGTATTTTTTTTTCATATTTTGTTTTTATTTTTTTTATTTTTTTTCAAAAAATACTAATGGCGCACCGTGGTTGTGGTGCGCCATTAGTAGTTGAACTACTAATGGCGCACCACCACCACGGTGCGCCATTAGTAACTTGGCCATTACTGCACCCCCCCCTTGTGGACCGCCTTTTTCAGTTAAAAAATAAATAAAAGAAAATGATGTAAATGTCAAAAAAATAAAAGAAAATAAGTTTCCCATGTGATATGTGGTCTACTTGTTGGGAAAATTTACAAATATGAATTTTGACTTTATTTGCAAAATATCTCTGGAATTTAGTAAAACGGGTATAACTTTTGCATACGAACTCGGATTAAAAAGTTTTTTATATGAAAAATCATCTACTCGAAAAGTTACATCCGAACTTAACTGGGGCAACCCCGTTAAACATTTTCTAAATCCCCAAAAACCTAACAGAAAAAAAGTTACGGGGCTTTTAAGATCTACAGGCAAAAAAATTCAAAAAATTTCAAACTTACTAGTGGCGCACCTTTTGCTAGGTGCGCCACTAGTAACAGAAAAATATATATAAAATTTTCGAAAAAAAATTATAATTTTTTTTCCAAAATATGATACGTAATATGACCGGGAAGTTTGAAATATATTTTCAAAATTTTATCATACTCATGAACATTAACAAACTCCTAGACATCAAGAAGGGTTAATAGGATTGATATGATAGATATATCAACAAGTGCGTGTGAAGTGAGCTGGTGCTGGGGTTGGATAGAACTACGAAGTTAAGCGTGCTTGGGCTGGAGTAGTGTGAGGATGGGTGACCTTATGGGAAGTTTGACCACAGAGTGCAATTTGACTTGAGATTAAGCAAATTGACCCCAGATTAAGCCATAATGATCTGAGATTAAGAAAAAAAATTGAAAAAAAAAAGAAAAAAAAATTGAAAAAAATTTGAAAAAAAAATTGAAAAATAATACTAATGGCGCACTTCTACGTAGTATGCCATTAGTATCCAACTACTAATGGCGTGCTAGTAATGGCGCACCGGTAGTGCGCCATTAATGGGCAAAACTGGTGCGCCATTAACAGCCCTTTTTGTAGTAGTGTCCTCAACAACTTGGATAGTAGCAACAGTGTGGTGGGTAGGAAGGTTCTTAATTCTATCTTCTTCCTCCCTTTCTCTAGCCCATCTCTCTTTAAGTTTAGCCAACATCCTAATGTTTTCATTAATTTGCACTTGAATAGCATTCATAGGAGTGACCTTCCTCTCCTCAAGAGGAGAAGTTCTAATTTCAAGCAATTCTACCTCATTGGCTAAATTGTCTACCTTCGAAGAGAGATCATCTAATTTGTTTAGTTTTTCTCCTACACTCTTATTAAAGGCTTTTTGGGTAGTGATGAAATCTTTAAGCATAATCTCTAGTTCAGTAGTGGAGTTCTTGGTGCTAGGATAAGCATTGTTGTTCCCATAAGAATTAGAGGGGAACGGTCTAGGATTGCTACCAAAATTACTCCTATAAGCATTGTTATTAAAATTGTTTCTAGAGATAAAGTTCACATCTACTTGTTCTTGAGCAATCAAAGAATTTAAAGGAACATCACGAGGATCAACAGAAGATTGCTTCGAAAGTAGAGACATGATCAAGTCAACTTTTTCATTTAGGGAGGAAATCTCCTCGACAGAGTTTACCTTCCTACCTGTTGGAGCGCGTTCGGTGTGCCATTGGGAATAATTGGTCATCATCTCATCGAGAAGCTTCGTGGCAGCACCAAGTGTAGTTGTCATAAAGGTTCCTCCCGCGGCCGAATCTAACAAGTTCCGCGAGGTAAAGTTCAAGCCTGCATAAAAAGTTTGGATAACCATCCAAGTAGTCAAACCATGAGTAGGGCAGTTCTTGATAAGAGATTTCATACGTTCCCAAGCTTTGGCAACGTGTTCATTATCCAATTGTTTAAAATTCATTATGTTACTTCTAAGTTGGATAATTTTAGCAGGTGGATAGTATTTTCCAATAAAAGCATCTTTGCACTTGTCCCATGAATCTATGCTATTTCTAGGCAAAGACTGAAACCAAATTTTAGCTCCTCCTCTCAAGGAGAAAGGAAAAAGCTTAAGCTTAACAATATTACCATCTATTTCTTGGTACTTTTGCATATCACAAAGTTCAACAAAAAATTTTAAGTGTAAAGTAGCATCATCTCCAGCACCGGAGAATTGATCTTTCATAACTAGGTTCAGTAAAGCAGGTTTAATTTCATACGAAGGTGCTGAAGTGGCAGGTGTAGTGATAGGCGTGCAGATAAAGTCATCGTTGTTGTGACTAGTGAACTCACACAACTTGGTGTTCTCGGTGGAACCCATAGTAGCAAGCAAGCAAGATAACTATTTTTGTGATTTTCGGTAAAAGATACTAAAGCAAAACTGAAAGGTAAACTAACAAGACTAAAAAGCAGAGGTAAAAGATAGCGTGCAACTCCCCTATCTTGAAGAGTGGAGTCCCCGGCAACGGCGCCAGAAAACTTTGCTTGATGGCTTCTCGCCCCTCGTTGGTTACCCCAAGTGGAAGGTTTGAGATGCAGTGTAGCGGAAGTTTTCCCTTGGCAAAGATACCAAGGATCGATTTCCCCTGAGACTCCCAGTTTCAACAAGAAGGTGTCAACTGCTAACGGCGCCAGATATTAGCAATCAACGTGGACCTGCACACAGATACAAATAACTTTACTCCCAACGAGTACAGAGAGGTTGTCAATCCCTCCGGCCTTGTCATTTACAAAGGATCAAACGCAAGTGATAATAGTGATAGGTTTTGCTGCAAATAGTAAGTAAAAGCGGAAAGTAAATAGCGGATGTGATCAATGATGGTAATATGGACCGGGGTCCCATGATGTTCACTAGTGATGTCTCTCTCCCAAAAGACGATAAAACAGCTATGTGAGGTGAACGAATTACAGCTAGGCAATTGACAGAATTATGTTCGCAAACCAATGCTAACTATGTTACAAGAAAGGTAGAGGTTCAAAGCATAGGCGGTACGCCAAGGCAAGTAGACCGAAATCCATCTGCATCTACTACTAATCATCCACCTTGAGATATCTATCCAGAACATCTCGCTGGTATTAAGTTGCGAGTCCCACCCATAGTGTAAACTCAAAGCAACAGACAACTACATTAAAAGAACTTTGCGTAAAGTAAACAATCCTTGCACCCACGGGCACAAGCACCGTTGTTTTCCCCCTTGTGGCAACAGCACATCCCCTAGACTCATGTTTCTGTCACTCAAGCTAGTCATCGAGGGGCATGAACCCACAATCAAGCATAACGTTCCCTCTTGGAGTCACTACCTACTACTTGGCCAAAGCAATAAATAACAACAGAGAACATGCAAGAATTACTTATGAACATAAATATAAAAGAGGTAGATCAAATATATTACTCAAACACAATCTGAACATAATCTCACAATCCATCGGATCCCAGCAAACTCATCATAGCAACAGCATAAGGATTACATATGTGCCTCGATCATGTAGGGCAGCTCACGAGGTCTAATTAGTGAAGCACAAGAAGGGGAGGAGAACATCACATAGCTACTGGTCATGAACCCATGGCCCAAGGGAGACTACTCACAACTCATCCGGGAGGCGTCCATGGTGGTGGAGAGCCTCCCGGTGGTGATCCTCCCCTCCGGCAGGGTGCCGGGAAGAGTTCTCCTGGTGCTCCCGATCTTGGAAGCGCGGCGGCGGCGGAACAGAGATGAGATCACGAAAAAGGGTTCCCGTCTCGAGGGTTTTGGGACACGATATAAATATATGCCAAAGGGGGGCATCAGCGGAGGCCTGGGGGGCCAAGGCGCCCCCCGGCGCGGCCAGGGGGGGGGGGCCGCGCCACCAGGGCGCCTGGAGCCCTGGTGGCCCCCCTCCGGCTCTACTTCGGGTGCCGGGAAGCTTCTGGAACGCTGATTTTTTTATATAATTTTTCCTGGATTTTTCTGGCAGTTTTCGTAATGGGAAAACCTGAAATACAAAAACAGCAGAAAACAGAAACTGGCACTGGGGTGCACTGAGTTAATAGGTTAGTCCAAATATGATCAAAAGTGTATGGAAGTGTATAAATATCATAGCAATATCACCCAAAAGAGGCATGGAGCAAGCAGAAATTATAGATACGTTTTGGACGTATCAACATGCCTAATGGCTAAAGTTGACGCGGGGTGGCTTTGGCATCACCGTTTAGCCCACGTCAATATGAGATCTTTGCAAAGTCTTCTCAAGGGGGACCATGACCGTGGACTAACAAATGTTAGTTTTGCCAAAGTTCATGCTTGCAGTGCTTGTATCGAAGGAAAGCTACATGAGAAGGCTCACCCTCCCACGACTATCATCTACTCGACGAGGCCTTTGGAACTCCTTCACATGGATCTCTTTGGGCCTCCATCCTTTGATAATATTGGGGGTACAAAGTATTGCTTGGTGATTGTGGATGATTATTCAAGATACACTTGGGTATATTTCTTCAAGAGGAAGAGTGAGACCCAACAAACTGTCATCAACTTGGCAAATGAAGCTCAACGTCAACATGATGCAAAGATCTTGATGATTCGAAGTGAGAACGGCACCGAGTTCAAGAACTACACCTTGGATGAGTTCCTTAGTGATGAGGGGATCAAGGACCAATATGCGGCACCTTATACCCCTCAACAAAATGGCGTGTCGATGAGGAAGAACCGGACATTGATGGACGTGGCAAGGACCATGATGGAATAATTCAAGTCTCCGTACAACTTTTGGGACAAAGCCATCAACACTGCTTGTCATGCATCCAATCGGCTCTATCTCCACAAAGGCTTGAACAAGACTCCGTATGAGATACTTATCGATAACAAGCCCAACCTCAAGTACTTTCGGGTGTTCTGGTGTAAGTGTTTCATACTCAAGAAAGGTGTACGTTTGTCTAAATTTGAGGCCAGAGCTCATGAAGGAATATTTGTTGGTTATGCTACAAACTCTCATGCTTACCGTGTCCTCAACAAGTCCACCAGGATCATTGAGGAGACGAGTAATGTGGAGTTTGATGAGAATAACGGCTCCCAAGTGGAGCAAAGTGGTACTTATGATGTAGGTGATGAAATTCCTCCTCAAGCCATAAGAAGAATGGGTGTTGGTCATATCCTACCCATTAAGGAACCCCTTGTGGCCGGGGGAGAAGGACAATGTTCTACTAAAGTGGAACCATCACCAACCCAAGACCCACACGCTTCCGAAGAACAAAGTGAAGGCCCTCAGCCCAATGAACAAGGCCAAGTGCAAAATCAACCGCAAGGTGGTGATGATCCGCCAAGTGATGCACAAGGCCAAGTTCCCTCTACCGAGCAATTTCAAGATCAAGAGCAAGCTCAAGATCAAGAACAAAGTCAAGACAATGCTCATGATGATCAAGTTACCGCACCTCAACTCTCACTTGAGGAGCAATTGGAGCGTCGTGCCGCCAAAGTTGCTTCCAGGCTCGCTTCTAGAAAGCATCACATGGAGAATATGCTTGGAAGCATCACAAAGGGGGTAAGCACTCGTAGACAATTAGCAAACTATTGTGCTCATCATGCGTTTGGCTCTAATGTTGAACCCCAAAAGGTCTATGAGGCGCTCGAAGATGCGGATTGGCTCAATGCCATGCATGAAGAACTCCATAACTTCAAATACAACAAAGTGTGGCGATTGGCGCCAAGGCCGGAGGAGAACCATAATGTCATTGGAACCAAACGGATCTTTAAGAACAGGCAAGATGCTCAAGGGATTGTCAGTCTCAACAAGGCTCGTTTGGTGGCACAAGGCTACTCCCAAGTCGAGGGTATCGACTACCGTGAAACCTTTGCCCCCGTTGCTCGCCTTGAATCCATTCGTTTATTGCTTGCCTATGCTTCTCATCATAACTTCAAATTGGAACAAATGGATGCGAAGAGTGCTTTTCTTAATGGTCCTCTTAATGAGTTGGTGTATGTCAAACAACCCCCAGGTTTGAGGATCCTAAGTTCCCCAATCATGTGTATCAACTCGATAAGGCACTCTATGGCCTTAAACAAGCCCCACATGCATGATATGAGCATCTTACCGAGTTGTTACAAGATCGTGGGTTTCAAATTGGGAAAATCGACCCCACTCTCTTTACTAAGAAGATCAAAGGGGAGTTGTTTGTATGCCAACTATATGTTGATGATATTATTTTTGGTTCACCTAACAAAGCTTTGAATGATGAGTTTGCCGCACTCATGACCGCGGAGTTTGAGATGTCCATGATGGGAGAGTTGAAGTTCTTTATCGGGTTCGAAGTCAAACAAAGACGAGAAGGAATCTTCATCAAACAAGCCAAATATACTCAAGACATGCTCAAGAGATTCAATCTAAGTGATGTCAAGCCGGCTACTACTCCTATGCCTACCAAGTGCCAACTTGACATTGATCACAATGGTAAAGCGGTGGATCAAAAGGTATATCATTCTATGATTAGATCCTTGCTTTACCATTGTGCACTGAGACCGGATATTATGTTGAGTGTGGGAATTTGTGTACGGTTTCAAGCCTCACCTAAGGAAAGTCACTTTGTGGCGGTCAAGCAAATCTTTCGATATTTGGCTCATACCCCAAACTTTGGCTTATGGTACCCAAGAGGAGAAAACTTCAATCTTGTGGGCTTCCCGGATTCGGATTGGGTGGGAGACAAAGTGGATAGGAAGACAACTTCCGGACGGTGCCAATTTCTTGGTTGCTCTCTGGTGAGTTGGTCTTCTAAGAAGCAAAGTTGTGTATCTCTCTCTTCCACCGAAGTCGAGCATGTGGCGGCCGACAATTGTTGTGCTCAACTTTTATGGATGAGGCAAACTTTAAAGGATTACGGTGTCACGTGTGACAAAGTGCCTCTTTGGTGTGACAATGAAAGTGCCATCAAGATTTCTCTCAAATCGGTGCAACACTTCAAGACGAAGCATATTGAGATTCGGTATCACTTCATCCGGGAGCATATTAGGCGAGGGGAGATTGATCTTCATTATGAACACTCATGTCAACCATGCAGATATTTTCACGAAGCCTTTGGATGACGCAAGATTTCGCGAGTTAACGCATGAGCTAAATATCATCGATTTGAGCAATGTGGCTTGAAACCTTGCACACCCCACCTCACTCATCATGTTGTCTTGTCTAGATGTAGGCATGAACATAGGGGGAGTGTTATTCTCTCAATGAACTCTCCCTCTCCCCATTATGCATAAATTGATCAACTCATGCACATTAGCCATTTTTATGGTACTTGTGCTTCAAAGACGAGTTTTGGTCATGGACCCAAGGACAATTCTTCGCGGTGCCATACCAAGTGACTCAAACATAGGTGGCTCTGGCCACTGCCCTCTCTTTGGAGAGGTTGAGTTGTGCCTTTGTTCTTTGTTGTCTTTTGCTTTATCTTTGAGCCACATTTGTGTTTGAGTTGCCTCGAGTGTGTACTCTTTTGTGTGTCCTTTGGCTTGAACGTTGTATTGCAAAGGCCTCGGTCTTCTTGTTTCTGTGAAACTTGCACTTTTCTTGGGTTACGGTACTACCGTGGCAAGCCATGGTACTACCGCAGGAGTTGAGCACGGTACTACCGCTCCCATCACGGCAGTAAATTTTTACTGCCGCTGGAAGAGCGGTACTACCGCCCTGCGTGCGGCACTTCCGCCCGGGCGGTACTACCGCGATGACTAGCGTTACTACCGCGCCGTCCCAAGCGGGTGGGGGTTAGGAGCGGGCAGGCGGAGTTTCAACTCCCCCATACCCATTCATCTCATATTTCTCATCTCGTCTCTCTCTCTATCCTGCCCAAGAACGGCGTCGGAGGACCTCGCCGGATCTCTGTCTCCGGCCGCTCTCCTCGCATTTCGACCGGTGGGATTGTTCCCCTCCTCGCCCTCTTGCCATGGACCCCGATATCTCCCCTAGTCCCTCTCCTTTTGCTCTGTTTTTGTGCTTCTAGGTCTTGGGGAGATGCATGTGTAGTTCGTGTGATTTCTGGCTAAATCTATGCAAGAGAAGATTGTAGGAGAGTACTAGTGCAGTAGATATGCTATTTGGTATGATGCAACAATGTAGTTTTGATCACCGGTAGTACCGATCTATTTTGGCGGATGTTTCTAGATCCGTAGATGGGATTCGAGTGCGATTTGACTCCGTGTGGTACTACCGCGCGGGGCGCGGTACTACCGTACCACGGTACTACCGTACCACGGTACTACCGTACCACGGTACTACCGCGGCTAGAGCGGCTGTAAAACTTTACCTCCGCTCCCCGTGCGGTACTACCGCACCCCCAAGCGGTACTACCGCCCGGGGCATGGAAGTAAAATTTTACTTCCGCCCCAGGCGCGGTACTACCTTGCCTCCCTGGCATCGTACTACCGCGGTTCGAGCGGATGTAAAATTTTAAATCCGCCCTTGGCCTGGTACTACCGTTGTGATCCGAATTACATTGTTTCATCCTCCAAATCTCATTTCCACTTGTTTCTTTTGGTTTTGTCCTAGTCTTTTCATTAATCCTTCTCGGTTTTCTCGTGTTTGTCTTGTGTGTCATACGTGGTGGCTCTGGTTCCAATGTCCGACGCTCCAATCCCAGCCGTGACACCAGTTCCAAGCGGCTTCGCAACCAAGACGCTCCAGAGGGGTCCAATGCCCCCCAACGTCATGTCAAGAAAACAGTTGGCAAGCTCAAGGAGCCCACTATGGACATGGATGCGATGCCTCTAGCCGAGTTTGTCACTCGAAGGAGGCTCAATCCCTATGTGAAGCCTCGTGAGATTGTCAAAGGCAATGAGGTGTTCTGGACCAAGCAGCAAAATCTCATCTACCTCAATGTGATCAAGTCCAAGCAGAAAATCTATGTTCCGGTGAAGTGGATTGACTTGGATCATATGAGGAAGGACCGGGCATACTTTGGTGAGCTGTTGGATCTGTTGGAGCAGTTTTGCCTTGAAGACTTTATCCCGTTCCAGATGGACTTTGACCCGGAGATCGTGGCTCAGTTCTTTGCCTCCGTTCACTTCTCCGGTGAGGAGATGACTATGACTTGGATGACCAATGGGAGGAAGTTGTCTGCTACATGGAAGGATTACATGGATTTGCTGCATGTTCGTGATGAGGGGCTCAATGCGCCCATTGGTGTTCGCCCTCATGCCAACCCGGAGTCCACCAACAAGAACAAGCTTAAACCGTACCTCATTGAGAAGAAGTTACCTAGTGGCTCGTCGACTTGGGTGCTTAACCCCTTCCTTGACGTCATGCATCGGATCTTCCAGAACACTCTCTTTCCATGCGTTGGGGACAAGGACAAGGTGCGTGCTTATCATGTGGATATTATGCTTCTGTGTGAGGAGGCGGGTCATCAAGCGCCTGGCCCACTTGATGTCTCTCACATCATGTAGGTTGAGCTCCGGTTTGTGGTTTTTAATCGCAAAGTCCCTATCTATGGACCTTACCTGCATCTTTTTATCTCGAAGACTTGGGAGAAGCTCATCCCTGATGAAGTATTTGTTGCTCCTGACTAGGTCCACCATGAGCCCATCAATCTGCACCACAAGAACAAGTGGGCTAAGACCACTACCCGGGCAGAGGCTAAGGCTGCTAAGATGGATGTTGATGAGGACGAGTTTGAGGAGGAGGAGGGTGAGAACAATTCTGCGGGGTACGCCCCTCCCTCGTCTGAGCCCTCGTGGGCTAAGAAGCTGAAGACCAAGATGAAGAAGCTATTCTGCATGTAGGACAAGGGACAGTAGACGTCCCATGTCACTCAGAAGGAGAGTCGTCGGCATGACAAGAAGATCTTGTGGACGTTCGGTGAGAAAGTGTCGGGCGGTTCCGAGAAGAACATCACTCCGAAGGCTCAGTGGATGACCAAGCAAGGCTACAAGTTGACTGAGTTAGAGGAGGAGTCCATTCCCGCTGCTGAGACCGATGAGGAGATTGATGGCTGCTCACTGCAGATGGAGCTACCACCTGTGTCGTAGGTGTCCTCTCTGCCTTTTTGGTGTTTCATGCCAAAGGGGGAGAGAGTGTAGGATTTGCGAGTCGTGTCTTGTGTCGCTTTCGCTTTGCTTTCGTTGAACTCTCTCATTGCTTGGGTGTGTTGGTTTGCATTGTGTGTGTGAGACCAGGAGACTATCATATGGTGTGAGAAATATGCACTCTAGTCTATCTTATTATCTTATCTTAATGTCTAGTTTGTTTAGTAGTTTGTGAGCATATGCTTTCATGTGCCCTTTACTTTATGCTCACATTCATTTCCTTGCATCAATGCTTAGTGTCATTTACTTAGTTGCAAGGATTGTGTTGTTTATAAAATATATGGGGAGTGTTGATCCTAGTATGTGTACCATGCAGTCCAAAGCATCTATCTAAGAATGCACACATCTAGGGGGAGCCTGTCTATATTTTATATATGTTGGGTTTGCTTATGTTCTTATTCATTCCCTTGTGCAAATACCGTATTGTCATGAATCCACCAAAAAGGGGGGATTGTAAGGGCATATTTCTCCCTAAGTGTTTTTGGTGATTGATGACGATGCATTTGCAGACTAATCGTGTGCATTGATCATTTCAGATATCTCATGTCGAAGCACAAGATGATTCAGCGTCCCTCGGAGCCTATCGAAGACAACATTTCTCTATGTTTCTTTTCGGTGGAATTGAGTCACAGGAAAGCCGTACTATTACTAGGGGGTCCGCTTCGGAAAGGTTAGGGTGGAATCAATACGTACACATCTGTTCCTTTGCACCACCTTTCCTTCGCTTCATTGGAGCATCGGTCCCTTTCTTTGTTTTTACGAATACAAAGGCCTTCATGCACCACTGGTCTATTGCCTGCGGTAGTACTGCTCAAGGGAGCAGTAGTACCGCAGAGGCCCATGGTAGTACCTCCCATGGCAGCGATAGTACCGTACTTTGTGGTAGTACTGCTACTCGCCCGCGGTAGTACCATGGCCTTTGGCTCAGAGTATTGGCTGGCGCGGAAGTAGGAGCGGAAGTAACTTTTTTTCTTCCGCACCCTACACGGTAGTACCACTCCCTAAGAGCGGTACTACCGTGCCGGGTTCTTGCATCGACCGAAACTCAGCGACAATAGCCACAGAGGTAATTTTATTAGTCTGTATCTACAGCAAAAAGGCCTCAAGGGCCGCCTTCCAGCAGTAGCTGACTGATACACCCAGTGGGTGGAATTGTTCGGACTAATCCTACCAAGTCTTAAGAAAATACAGTAATTAAACGATACAAGAATGATGCCTAAGGCGCAATAGGCGGAGCGGGTGGCACGACGGAGCCGGCTGCTGAGGGAGCCGCCTGACGGGTCTCGGCCTGGCTGCCTCCTACAGCAGGCGGCGCCGCCCCGCCGAGTCCGCTTGTTGAGGTTTGGTGAGGCTGATGACCAGCAGACGGATCCGCCTCCTGGGAGCTGGCCTCCTCGTCACTGTCTCCCTCCTCCTCGCCTTCATCACTAGAGGCGATCTCTTTGTCCAGCTCCTCCGACACCACCAAGTCCAGCCCAAAGTTGCTAGGTGGCACCACATGACCATTCTCATCCAGCTCTGGGACGAAAATGGCAGTGTCAGCATACTCAGCAAGGGCGGCGGCGCGTATGGCGAGATCTTCTTGCACTGTGGCCAGCTCGGGCTCAGCCTCCACGCGGAAGGTCTTCAACTGGGCGAGATTCAGGTTTGGGTACCAGCCGTTGGCAAATTCCAGGGCGGTCCGCGCACCAGCCCTCACTGCAGCGCCCTTCCAGGCCTCGAAGCGATGGCCGGCCACTTCCAAACAGTCAGCGGTCCGTCTGGGAGTGCGGAGTACTGGAACGCCTGGCCAGAGGGCAGCCAGCACTTGAGCACCGGCACGTTGCAGGCGGCGAAGCAGGCGGTGGGCCGGCTAAAGCGCGCCTTGACAGCAAGAAGCTGTTCGGCGAGAGTCCTGGGCGCGTTGGGTGCAAGCACCCGGCCCACCTTGCGCCTCTCGTCGCGCTGGCCTGGCTGGCGGCCACAGAGTGGCCCGAAGAGAATTCTGCAAGAACTAGATAAAGAGTCAGAAGAAAGAGAGCTAGCTGGACCAGACGACAAGTACAAGAAAGAGGGACATGCGTCTTACCGTTGACCATGTCTGCAATGGCCCCATAGCCGTCTTGCAGAGCCGTCTCCTTCTCGGCCCAGTTTGAGGGCTCGGTCTCAAACTCTGCCCGAAGGAGCATCTCGGCGTCCGACAACTTCCCGAGCTCCGCCTTGTGCGTCGCCGCCTGGTCTGCCAGCTCCTTGGCCAGGCAGTCATGGTCCTGGGCGGCGAGATCGCGCTCCCACTCCTTAGCGGCGAGTTCTGACTGGACCTCGCCCAGCTGGTTGCGGAGGTTGGTCGCAGCCGCTGGCAAGAGAAGAAGAAGAACATCTACATCAGCAAAAAGACAACCTTGGAGTTCCAAGCCGCCTGCTCAGCAGCCGACTCGAAACTCGGGGACTACACCCAGTGGGTGCGCTGACGCGCCCCCGCAAGGAGGAGAGAAACACTCACCCTGGCTGTCTGCCAGAGCAGACTGCAGTTGCGCCAGCTTCTGACGCTGGGAGTTGAAGGAGGCCACCCGAAGGTTGTAGGAATCCTACAAGCAAGACACAAATTAGCCCGCAAAGTACACCTTGGAGTTCCAAGCCGCCTGCTCAGCAACCGGCTCAGAACTCGGGGACTACACCCAGTGGGTGCGCTGGCGCGCCCCCACGGAAGAAATTGAAGGAATAAAAGCAAAAACATGGAGTCAACGTACCCAAACAGAAGTTCACGTAGCCACGAATTCCCGCATCACCGTCTGCACGACCTCGCCTAAAGAGTTGAAGCGGTCGAGGACATCTCGCGACGCGACAATCAGCGCGCCGCCGCCTCCGGGCGTCCAACCCGATGGCGCCGCGCTGGGAGCGTCGCTCTCCGGCGTCGATGAGCTGGCGCCGCCGGATTCTACCCACCGCGTTGCAGAGAGCGCCCTCGCAGGTCGCGGGCGGGCAGGAACTTGGGGGGCCGGCTGCGGGCCTGTCACCAGCACGCCCTCGGCCGGCAGCACCTCCGCTCCTGTAGGCCGGCTGCCTTGCGTCCCAGCAGGCGGCGCGAGGGGCGTCACTTCTGTCTCCATGGCGGCATGGCCGCCCCCCTCGTTGTTTAGAGCCAGCTGCTCGTCACCAGCCGGCACTTGGACAAACGGCTCCAGAGAGCCTATCTCCTAGAGGATGGTGCGGCCCGCCGGCTACTAGAAGCCTGCCTCCTGCCCCTTGGCTCGGGCAGCGGTGTCCGCCTGAGCCTTAGTGGCCGCCTCGGCCTTCGCCCTGGCAGCAGCATCAGTCACCGCCCGCTCGTAGTCCGCGGCCTCCTGCTCCTCGCGCGCCTCGCGGGTGTTTCTCTCCGTCGCCTCCCGGAGCGCGGCGGCGGGATCCACACGGTGGGGCGCAAGGGGGACATCCGTGCTCCCAACAATGGAGCCCACTGGCGCCCGCGAGAGTGAGAGCGGCGCGTTGCATGGGCATCCCAAGGAAGACAACAAGTCAGCCAAGTTGGGGGCGGTAGAATGAGATAAACATCAAAGAAAAGGAAGAAACAAAGTACTTACCCAGATACGCCCGGCCAAGGCTTGGGGAGCTTAGGAAGGACCGCTTTTGCGGCCGCCTGCCCGAGCCTCTTGGGCTGGGTGCCAGATGGCCCCACAGAGGACCGGCGCTTCACGCCGTCGGCTGCGGCTGACGGCCCCGCCTGTTGGCTGTCGCGCCCACGCGGATCCGCCTCCCGGACGCGGATTGGTGCTTCATCCTCCTCCTCCTAGTCGTCGTTCGGCCAGCTCTCGACGCCGCCTTCTGGCAGGCCGCCTGCTGGCTGGCCCCCGCCGCATGTTACCTCTTCCTCCTCCATGGCGGCGGTCCCAAGATCGGGGTCACTCGTGTCCCTCTGGGAGCGATCTGGTTCCAGAGGGCGGCCTGGCTGGTTAGAACCCGGTGCCAGCTGGCCGGGGAAGATCTGCAGACGGCACCAAGATCAGACGGCTGAGACAGGCGGAAAGAGTAGAAAGAAGAATAAAGAAAGAAGAGAGCTCACCGCAGGCGGCTGGTTGTTGCGGCTGTACCGCGGCTTGCCAAAGGCCCAGCCGGAGTCGGAGAGCTTGAAGTTGGACACATAGTTCATCAAGTATGCCACCTCCTTGTATGGCATCAGCTTGGTGCACATCCGGCTCGGGTCCCGGTGCCCGCTCATATCGCAGATTAAGTGCAGGCGGGCCTGCAGCGGCAGCACCCGGTGCTCTACAAACGTGATCAGGAGGTTCGCAAACACCAGACCCTTATTGTCCCTCAGCTCCCAGAGACGCCGCACGGCGATGGAACCACCTTCTATGAGGGTGGTGGGCCGGGTCTTCCAGGAGTTGCGGGGCTCGGCAGGCGGGCCGTGTGCCCAATCCGGCAGGCCGATGAAATCTTGAGCGGAGTCAACGTTGGAGACGTAGAAGTACGTCTTCTGCCACAATTTCACCGATGCCACGAGCTGAGGCGCCAGGAAATAGTTCTTGGCCCTGCTGCACTTCACCGCAATGCATCCACCGCACTGGGCGGCCATGCTCTAGACCGCGGTACTGAGCTTCATGTAGAAAATCTTGGTCCACAACTCCATCGTGGGGAGGATGCCGAGGTACGCCTCGCACATGACGACGAAGGAGGACAACGTCACCACCGTGTTCGGCGTGAGGTGGTGGGGTTGGATGTTGAAGAACTCCAAAAAGGATCGAAACAAACTGATGGCGGAGAGGCTGCAGCCGCACGGGAAGTGCGAGCGGAAGATGACCCGCTCGCTAAACCGCGGCGCCGGCCTGATCTCCGCCGCCGGCACCAGGCGCACAGCAACCTTGTCGGCAAGGGGCAGCTTCCGTGCACGGCGGAGGTAGTGGATGTGCTCCTCAATGATGTTGCTGCCATCCCATTCGCCATGATGGCGGACCAGTGCTGCGGTGGTCATTGCTCGAGGCGGTGGCTCGCTGCGGTGGGGCGCTATGTGCGGAGGTGGCGAGAAGTACGGATGGGAGCGAGGAAGAAGAAGAGGAATCGAGAGGGGTGGGCGCGAGAATGACGCTAACCTCCCCTCCCTGGCCTACTTATAGGCTCGGGGCGGCGAAGCTGAGGGGGCGGGGCGTGGGATTAACTGCTCCACGCCCCGCACGATCCCCATCTTTTGCACGCCTAATCCGCACGCATTAACTGTGCGTGGGGAGGGCAATCGATTGCCCCTGCCACACTGGACCCGTGCGCGGACCGAGGCCCTGTAGTGGCGGGCCCCAGCCCACTGCTACGTCCCGTCACGCGTGTGGGCTGGCAGGCTGACGCGACAGGGGACGACGCGTGGAGAGCCACCAACGGTCGGCAGACCTGCGCAGTTGCCTGCTGACCAGGCGATATCTTCTCCTCGAAGATTTGAAGACGGAGGTCCGGCTGCCAGGAGCCGGCCCCTTTGCAGAGGTCCGGATGCCAGCTGACGGCTCTTTTCGGAAGATGGACGAAGGACGCCAATCCTACTTAGGGGGGGGGGAGCTGCTGGAACCCCGCAACCCTCAGTCACAAACCGCAGAGTTCCACCTGCTTCGGGGACTAGTGTCGGAGAGATTGACCACGTGTGTCCTCATCGACCACCCATGGTATTTCAAGACAATTGGGGGCCCCCTGTTATCCCCCAACCGTCTGCTCATCGGGCCGCCTCCTGGGACAGTTTACCCCAGGAGCCGGCTGCCAGCAGGCGGCCAGGGCCAAAATAGGCGGCAGCCCCATAGCCAGCAGCTAGCAGACGGTCCTACGCCTCTCCCTCGGGATGCGTGCTAGGGGACCACTACACAGTTGGGGCATGGCCACAGTTGAGCATGTCCTTAGAGAATCTGTAAGGGCATGGCTACAGTGAATGTGTACCCTATGGCCGCCTCTTAAGAGGTGTGTCACTGTAGCCATGCTGCCAGTGACCAAGCTTCGGTTAGAGGAAGCCACGATCCCACTACCCACACACGGCGGGGCCAGCAGGCGGCTGGCCCCACCAGCCAGTGGGTGAGTCAGAAACAAGCAGCCCCTGGCAGGCGACCGGGGGAGGCGGCCCGCCTGGTAGCAGACGGCTCACCATACCCTATGAGTCTGAACCTCATCAAGATGACAAGACAGGACGTGGTGGCAGGGTACGACAGGAGACGGCGGCACTGTAGCCACTTCCCTCCTAACGATGCTGCCGTCAGCAGAAGCACGCCTGCAGTAAAAGGCAATCACATGGGCCCGCAGACGGCGGGCCCTAGCAGACAGGCGGCAAGGCCGGCACCCAAAGACACTGACATCTGGGGGCCGCTCCACCGAGATTACAATTGTACCCCTGGGGGGTAGGCCTATATAAACCCCCCAGGGTCATCCTTGAGGAGGGGTTGGATGGTTGAACTCTAGAAGGAAGAGAGACACGTAGAGAGAGAGAGAGAGAAACCCTAGCGATCACCCCAATTCCCTAGAGCGAAGGTAGTGAGCTAGCCTTGCTCTTCTTCCTCCTCTAGACGACACAGCTCAAGGAGCAACCTTGTAGCTACCCTAGTGACATTAGTCATGACGCGGAGTCCCCGCAGAGCAGGACTAGGGGTGTTATCTCCACGGAGAGCCCCAAACTTGGGTAAGATTCTTAGGCGTCCTAAGTTCCAGCTTATCCCGCTTCTAGGGCCCGGCGATGCTCTATTGTCCCCATGCATGATAAGCCACCCGTTGGCATATGTCGCACCAAAACCCCGACAGACAGAGTAGCGAAAAAGGCCTCCATATGGGATCTTGCGGAAACAGAAGGTTACGGAGCGGAAAAGTTGTTTCGATGGATGTTTTGATGTTTTTGGAATATATGTGAATTTATAGGCGGAAGAAGTAGGTCAGGGGAGGTACGAGGGGCCCACAAGGTAGGGGGCGTGCCCTACCCCCCAAGACGCGCCCTCCACCCTTGTGGACGCCTCGTAGATCCCTAGGGAGGTTACATAGTTAGGTGACCATATGTGCATGCTATGGGAATCACAAACCTTAACACAATTATTATTTTAACCTCAAGAACTACCACTAGCATGACTCTAATATTACCATCTTAACATCTCAAAACAATTACAAGGAGTCAAACTTCACATAATATTCTATGCTCTATATATGAAAGTTTTTATTATATCTCCTTTGGATGACTATCATATTAGGACTAAATTCATAACCCAAGCAAATTACCATGCTGTTCTTAAGTACTCTCAAAATAATATAAGGGAAGCAAGAGAGTTTAACAATTTCTATAAAATAAAACCACCACCGTGCTCTAAAAAGATATAAGTAAAGCACTAGAGCAAAATTGCCTAGCTCAAAAGATATAAGTGAAGCGCATAGAGTTTTCTAATAAATCACGATTGAAGCATGTCCCTCTCAAAAGGTGTGTACAGAAAGAATGATTGTGGAAAAATAAAAAGCAAAGACTCATATTATACACGATGCTCCAAGCAAAACACATATCATGTAGTGAATAAAAATATAGCCTCAAATAAAGTAACCGATGGATGAAGACGAAAGAGGGGATGCCTTCCTGGGGCATCCCCAAGCTTAGGCTCTTGTCCGTGCTTGAATTTTACCTTGGGATTCCTTGGGCATCCCCAAGCTTAGGCTTTTGCCACTCCTTATTCCATAGTCCATCAATTCCTTACCCAAAACTTGAAAACTTCACAATACAAAACTCAACAGAAATCTCGTGAGCTCTGTTAGTCAAACAAAGCAAATAAGCAATCAAGGTACTATTGTGACAACCCGTAGGAGCCTTATGGTTGTCTCTTTATTGTATGAAATGCATACTCCATGTAATTGCTTTACTTTATCACTATGAGTTAGCGATAGTCGTAGAAAAAATAGTTGGCGAGACGACCACGACTCTACGATGGAGATCAAGGTGTCAAGCCGGTGACGATGGAGATTATGACGGTGCTTTGGAGATGGAGATCAAAAGCACAAGATGATGATGGTCATATCATGTCACATATTTTGATTGCATGTGATGTTTATCTTTTGTGCATCTTATTTTGCTTAGTACGGCAGTAGCATTATAAGATGATACCTCACTAAAAATTTCAAGGTATAAGTGTTCTCCCTGAGTATGCACCATTGCGATAGTTCGTCGTGCCAAGACACCACATGATGATCGGGTGTGATAAGCTCTACGTTCACATACAACAGGTGCAAGACAGTTTTGCACATGCGGAATACTCGGGTTAAACTTGAAGAGCCTAGCATGTACAGACATGGCCTCGGAACACTGGAGACCGAAAGGTCGAGCGTGAATCATATAGTAGATATGATCAACATAGAGTTGTTCACCATTGAAAACTACTACATCTCACGTGATGATCGGACATGGTTTAGTTGATTTGGATCACTTGATCATTTAGATGACTTGATGGATGTCTATCTAAGTGGGAGTTCGTTAGTAATATGATTAATTGAACTTAATTTATCATGAACTTAGTCCTGATAGTTTTTGTATATCTATGTTGTAGATCAATGGCATGTGCTACCGTTCCCTTGAATTTTAATGCGTTCCTAGAGAAAGCTAAGTTGAAAGATGATGGTAGCAACTACACGGACTGGGTCTGTAACTTGAGGATTATTCTCATTGCTGCATAAAAAAATTATGTCCTCGATGCACCGCTAGGTGAAAGGCCTGCTGCAGATGCAACTGCTGATGTTATGAACGTCTGGCAAGCTCGATCTGATGATTACTCGATAGTTTAGTGTGCCATACTTTACAGGTTAGAATCGGGACTCCAAATACATTTTGAAAGTCATGGAGCATATGAGATGTTCCAAGAGTTGAAGTTAATATTTCAAGCAAATGCCCGAGTTGAGAGATATGAAGTCTCCAACAAGTTTTATAGCTGCAATATGGAGGAGAACAGTTCTGCCAGTGAACAAACTTAGAATGGCTGGGTACCATAACCACTTGACTCAGCTGGGAGTTAATCTTCCGGATGATAGTGTTATTGACAGAGTTCTTCAATCACTGCCACCAAGCTATAAAGGCTTCGTGATGAACTATAATATGAAAGGGATGGAGAAGACAATTCCCGACTTCTTCGCAATGCTCAAAGCTATGGAGGTAGAAATCAAAAAGGAGCATAAAGCGTTGATGGTTAACAGGACCATTAGTAATGAAAAAGGGCAAGGGAAAGAAGGGGAACTTCAAGAAGAATAGCAAGCAAGTTGCTACTCCCGTGAAGAAGCCCAAAGCTGGACCTAAGCCTGAAACTGAGTGCTTTTACTGCAAAGCAAATGGTCAGTGGAAGCGGAACTGCCCCAAATATTTGGCGGATAAGAAGGATGGAAAAGTGAACAAAGGTATATTTCATATACATGTTATTGATGTGTACCTTACTAGTGCTCATAGTACCCCATGGGTATTTGATACTTGTTCGGTTGCTACAATTAGTCACTTGTAACAGGAGTTGCAGAATAAACAGAGACTAGTTAAGCATGAGGTGACGATGTGTGTTGGAAGTAGTTCACACTCCCTATGCTTACAGGATTGGTATTAAACCTAAATAAATGTTATTTGGTGTTTGCGTTGAGCATGAACAAGATTGGATCGTGTTTATTGCAATATGATTATTCATTTAAGTCAGAGAATAATTGTTATTCTGTTTACATGAATAAAACCTTCTATGGTTATACACCCAAGGTGAATGGTTTATTGAATCTCGATCGTAGTAATACACATATTCATAATATTGAAGCCAAAAGATGCAGAGTTGATAATGATAGTGCAACATACTTGTGGCACTGGCGTTTAGGTCATATTGGTGTAAAGTGCATGAAGAAACTCCATACTGATGGACTTTTGGATCATTTGATTATGAATCACTTGATACTTGCAAATCATGCCTCATGGACAAGATGACTATAACTCCGTTGTTCGGAACAATCGAGCAAGCTAATGACTTATTGGAAATAATACATACCGATGTATGCGGTCCAATGAGTGTTGAAGCACGTGGCGGGTATCGTTATTTTCTCACCTTCACGGATGATATGAGTAGATATGGGTATATCTGCTTAATGAAACACAAGTCTGAAACATTTGCAAAGGTTCAAAGAATTTCAGAGTGAAGTAGAGAATCATCGTAACATGAAAATAAAGTTTCTACGATCCGATCGCGAAGGCAAATATTTGAGTTACAAGTTTGGTCTTCATTTGAAACAATGTGGAATAGTTTCACAGCTCACGCCACCTAAAACACCACAACGTAAGGGTGTGTCTGAATGTCGGAACCGTACTTTTCTAGATATGGTGCGATCTATGATGTCTCTTACCGATTTACCACTATCGTTTTGGGGTTATCCATTAGAGACAGTTGCATTCACGTTAAATAGGGCACCGTCTAAATCCATTGAGACAACATCGTATAAACCGTGGTTTGGCAAGATACCAAACAAATGTCATTTCTTTAAGTTTGGGGCTGCGATGCTTATGTGAAAAAGCTTCAGCCTGATAAGCTTGAACCCAAATCGGAGAAGTGCGTCTTCATAGGATACCCAAAGGAAACTGTTGGGTACACCTTCTACCACATATCCGAAGGCAAGATCTTTCTTGCTAAGAATGGATCATTTCTAGAGAAGGAGTTTCTCTCGAATGAAGTGAGTGGGAGGAAAGTAGAACTTGATGAGGTAATTATACCTTCTTTCGAAGTGGAAAGTAGTACATCACAGAAAACTATTTCCGCGATGCCTACACCAACTAGAGAGGAAGATAATGATAATGATCATGAAACTTCAGATCAAGTTGCTACTGAACCTCGTAGGTCAACCAGAGCACGATCTGCACCAGAAACTATGAAGAAGCTATGATGAGCCCAGATTCCAATAAATAGCTTGAGGCCATCAAATCTGAGATAGGATCCATGTATGAGAACAAAGTGTGGACTTTGGTGGACTTTCCTGATGATCGGCAAGCGATTGAAAATAAATGGATCTTCAAGAGGAAGACGGACGATAATAGTAATGTTACTATCTACAAAGATCGACTTGTCGCAAAAAGTTTTCGACAAGTTCAAGGAGTTGACTACGATGAGACTTTCTCACCCGTAGCGATGCTTAAGTCTGTCCGAACCATGTTAGCAATTGTCGCATTTTATGAAATCTAGGAAATGGATGTCAAAACTACATTCCTAAATGGATTTCTGAAAGAAGAGTTGTATATGATGCAACTAGAAGGTTTTGTCGATCCTAAAGGTGCTAGATTGCTAACATGGTTCAGACAGAAACACAAGCCCAAGCCCAAGAAACTAGCAAGCCCAAGAAAGCTTCATACTTGGCTGATATTTTGTGGTGGGTGAGGGAGTCCTGTATTCAGGGGTCCTCAGGCATCCGGGTCGTTGAAGTTGGGCCATATTGATGGGCCGTATAGAGAAGAAGCAGAAGACCTTCCCTGTATTTGGTGAGGACTCTTATGTACATAGAAAGGCAAGTGTAGAGTCCGGATGTATCAATTACTTCCTCCCCAAGTCACCCTTGTAACCCTAGGTCCCCTCTGGCGTGTATATAAGCCGAGGGGTTTAGTCTGTAGAGGGGATCATTATCATCACAATACCCCCATAGGCTAGACTTTAGGGTTTAGCCATTACGATCTCAAGGTAGATCAACTCTTGTATTCATATTCATCCATATTAATATAGCAGGAAGTAGGGTTTTACCTCGATTGAGAGGGCCCAAACCTAGGTAAACATCGTGTCCCCAGCCTCCTGTTACCATCGATCCTCTAAACCCATAGCTTGGCCCCCCATACCCGAGATCTGCCGGTTTTGACACCGACAATGGTGCTTTCATTGAGAGCTCCGCTATGCGCTCGCGATGAGCGATCGATGGCTCATCATCAATGGCTATCGGCCAGGTTCTCCAGCTCGGCGGGTTCGCTGTATGTGCCCGCATGGCCTCTGGGCCGGCCGCTCTCCCTGCGGCTATCGAGCACCACCTTTATGCCGATTCCGGCCACTCCGATGACGCGACCTTGGCAGAACTCTCGCCCATAAATGAGCTGCTTGATCGCATCGCCGCCCTAGGGCTTTCGTCGCCGGGAGATCAGATCGGACTTAAATCTGGCCATGATGAGATCGATCCTTCTCTGATCACTCATCTGGTAGCAGCAGTTGATGATGGAGCCACGGAGACTTCTCCTCTCTAGACGAAGACCGTAACCGTTCGAATCTCTGAACCCATCGAGCCGAACACGTCCCGGTCGGGAGACAGTTTATGTTCTTCGAGCTCTGGGACTGACACCGGACCCGAAAGGCGATTAGATCCTACCGAACCCAGATTGTCACCATCGGAGGTTGTCAAAACCCTGAATATCACTTTGGGTCGGGATTCAAAATTTCAAATGCCCACCCACCCTAGGAAAAACTCTCCAAGTAAATCCCTATTCCCGGACATAGATGATCTCGCGAACATACAACAGCAGCCCGAGGAAACGGTCAACCACTTATGGGCCAGATTCCTACTTATTAACAACAAGATCAGGGACTGCTACGATGACAAAGCAGTCTCCCTATTTCACCGCAATTGCACGAAAGAGGGAGTCTTGAACGCCCTCAACCGACGTCGTGTTCTGAGTTTCACAGAATTATCGCAGTTATTACGGAAGTACTGCGCAATGGAAAATACTTGGAAAGCTCAGAATACACCACTAGAATAGTCCATATGTAGACAGTACATTATCAAGGATAAACGGACATACCCTAGCAGGTCAATCGATAACGTGCCAATTGGCAAGAAAAACAAACCTTTTTTAAGGTACATGTCCATGCTGGAAGAACTACTCGACACACCTTGCCAAATACACGCAACCCTGGACAATGCCCCTAACCATTGCCTTAGAGCATGCTGGGTACTCCGGCAGGTAGCAAAGAGCGGTACGACAATTCTTGCCACCACCGTATCAAGGAAGAGGGACGTCGATGTTTTCACCATCTTCGAGACGTTCTCCTCAAATAACCGCCGCAAGAGAGCGAATCGCGAACTTGCCGATGTTTACCAAACTAGCTCTGCAAGCCCATGGAGCGACATGGAAATCCGTTTTTCTACTGATGACGCACCTCGAGTCCGGCCGACCCGAGCATCAGCAGCTCTTGTACTAGATCCAAGAGTGGATGGCTTCTGCCTCACTAAAGTACTTATGGACGGAGGAAGCAGACTAAACCTCATATATGAGGAGACGCTTGCAAATATGCAGGTCGAGAAATCCCACATTGAGCACACCAACACAACCTTTAGAGGAATTATACCAAGCCGCGAAGCTCGGTGTTCGAGAAGCATTAAGCTCGACGTAGTATTCGGCACACCCAACAACTACAGATCGAAGGAACTACTCTTCCACATTGTTCCCTTTCATAGCGGATACCACACCCTTCTAGGACGGAACGCTTTCTCACACTTTCAAGCTATACCCCATTACGGGTACATGAAGCTTAAAATGCCAGGGCCCAATGGAGTGATCACATTAACAAGTGATCCAGATAGAGCACTCCGCGCCGAAAACAAGAAGCCATCCTTAGCCTTAGAGACATTATCCGAAGCCCTCGCAGCCGAAGAATTAACTACCCTACGATCAAAGGTAGATAAGGACGCCGTGATCCTCACCAAAAGAGTGAAGTCTACCTCCTTCAAGCCAGCAGACGAAATCATCATTTTTCAAGTGCACCCAACAGACCCTAATAAGACAGCATCCATCAGGGCACAGCTGGATCCGGTGGTGGACAGCGCGTTACGCGCGTTCCTTCGGGAAAATTGGCATATAGTCGCCTGTCACCCTTTAGATATGCCGGGAATCCCACGCAGGCTGGCCGAACACAGCCTCAATATTATCAAAGGGTTCAAACTGGTCAAGAACTCACTGCGACAGTTTTCTGAACCAAAAAGACAAGCAATGGGAGAAGAGCTAGCCAAGCTATTAGAAGCCAGATTAATTAGAGAAATTAAACATCCGGATAGGCTGGCCAACCTGGTCATGGTACCAAAGAAGGATAAATCCCGGCGCCTCTGCGTCGACTTCACAGACCTGAATAAGGCATGCCCAAAGGATCCCTTTCCTTTACCCCGCATTGATCAAATTATCGATGCAATGGCAGGACATATGACTCGCTGTGTTTCCTTGATGCTTATTCCGGGTACCATCAGATAAAGATGAAGGAATCCGATCAGGCCGCAACGACACTTATCACCCCGTACGACCCTTTTTGTTTCAACACTATGCCCTTTGGACTTAAAAACGATGGCGCTACATACCAACGCATGACTCAAACATGCTTAGAAAAGCAAATTGGCAAAATAGTGGAGGCATATGTTGACGACGTAGTTGTAAAAACTAAACACGTCGAAACTTTGGTGGAGGATCTCCGCCTCATGTTTGCCAACCTGTGAGAATACGACATAAGGCTTAATCCGGAAAAATGTGTATTCAACGTTCCAGCCGGAAAGCTATTAGGGTTCATCATATCCCATAGAGGAATCGAAGCTAAGCCAGCCAAAATCCGGGCCATGTCAGGACTCAAAATACCAACCGATCTCAAGCAAGTGCAAAAGCTAGCAGGCTGCGTAGCGGCCTTAAGGCACTTCATCTCCAGATTAGGAGAAAAAGCATTGCCACTTTACATATTGCTACGACGCACTGACAATTTCGAATGGACGAATGCGGCCATAGGTGGATTGGAAGAAATAAAAGATATGCCAGCGAGCAACCCAATCCTAGCCACCCCCAGTGTTGGCGAACCAATGCTGCTGTATATATCAGCCACTCACTGGGTAGTGAGTGCCATGCTCGTTGCCGAACGAGCCAAATAGGGACATAAATTCCCCGTTCAAAAACCCGTATACTATGTATCCGAGGTTCTAACATCGTGCAAATCACCGTACCCCCACTATCAGAAAATTTCCTATGCGGTCTTCATGTCATCTTGGAAACTCCGACACTACTTTCAAGAGTGTTCGATCATAGTGGCATCCGAGGTACCACTCAACGATATTATCAACACTAAAGACGCCACGAGACGCATAGCTGATACGTCTCCGTCGTATCTATAATTTTTGATTGTTCCATGCAAATATTCTACAACTTTCATATACTTTTGGCAACTTTTTATACTATTTTTTGGGACTAACATATTGATCCAGTGCCTAGTGTCAGTTCCTGTTTGTTGCATGTTTTTCGTTTCGCACAATATCCATATCAAACGGAGTCCAAACGGAATAAAAATGGACGGAGATATTTTTTGGAATATATGTGAATTTTGGGAAGCGGAAAAAACATGAAACGATGCCCGAGTGGGCCACGAGGCAGGGGCCGCGCCCTGGGCCCTCGTGGCCACACCGTATGGTGGTTGATGCCCTTCTTTTGCTGCAAGAAAGCTAATATTCGGATAAAAATCGTGTCAAACAATCAGCCCAATCGGAGTTACGGATCTCCGGGAATTTAAGAAATGGTGAAGGGCCAGAATCTGGGAATGCAAAAACAGAGAGAGCCAGAGAGACAGATCCAATCTCGGAGGAGCTCTCGCCCCTCCCACGCCATGGAGACCATGGACCAGAGGGGAAACCCTTCTCCCAACTAGGGAGAAGGTCAAGGAAGAAGAAGGAGGGGGGCTCTCTCCCCCTCGCTTCCGGTGGCACCGGAGTGCCAACGGGGCCATCATCGTGTGACGACAATCTACACCAACACCTCCGTCATCTTCACCAGCATCTCCATCACCTTCCCCCATCTATCTACAATGGTCCACTCTCCCACAACCCACTGTACCCTATACTTGAACATGGTGCTTCATGCTTCATACTATTATCCAATGATGTGTTGCCATCCTATGATGTCTGAGTAGATTATCGTTGTCCTATCGGTGATTGGTGAATTGCTATGATTGATTTAAATTGCTTGTGGTTATGTTGCTGTCCTTTGGTGCCCATCATATGAGTGCGCGCGTGGATCACACCATAGGGTTAGTTGCATGTTGATAGGACTACGTATTGGAGGGCAAGAGTGACAGAAGCTTCAACCTAGCGTAGAAATTGATGCATACGGGATTGAAGGGGGGCCAATATATCTTAATGCTATGGTTGGGTTTTACCTTAATGAATGTTATTAGTTGTGGATGCTTGCTAATAGTTCCAATCATAAGTGCATAGAATTCCAAGTAAGGGATGACATGCTAGCAGTGGCCTCTCCCACAGAAAACTTGCTATCGGTCTAGTAACGTAGTCAATTGCTTAGGGGCAATTTTGCAACTCCTACCACCACTTTTCACACTCGCTATATTAACTTTAATTGTGTCTTTATCTTAACATCCCCTAGTTTATATTTATGTGCTCTTTATATTCTTGCAAACCTATCCCACGAAAACTAAAAAGTACTTGTAGTTTCATACTTGTTCTAGGTAAAGTAAACGTCAAGCGTGCGTAGAGTTGTATCGGTGGTCGATAGAACTTGAGGGAATATTTGTTCTGTCTTTAGCTCCTCGTTGGGTTTGACACTCTTACTTATCGAAAGAGGCTACAACTGATCCCCTACACTTGTGGGTTATCAAGACCTTTTTCTGGCGCTGTTGCAGGGGAGCAATAGCGTGGGGTGAATATTCTCGTGGGTGCTTGTTTGCTTTATCACTAAGTAGATTTTATTTGTTGTTCTAAGTTGTTATCTATCTTTAGTTATGGATATGGAACACGAAATACCAAAAAACTTAGGTGTACTTGCTACTCATGGAGATGGGGAACCTCCTAAAACCCTCGATGCTCATTATGTGAAAGATATTATGTAGTACTTTGATAATCCTGAGAAAACCCCATTCAACTATGTAATGGGAGTAACGTTGGATCGACGTGAATACTTTAGGGATTATCGCTTGACACAAAAAGGGAAACTGTTATGGGATCAAATTAATTTGTTGCATTGGTACGCTCGGCAACTATGCTTGAGATATGATTATAGTTGTTGCTCTAGGATGAAGGCTCCACATCTTCCCTTTTCATGCAAATTTAATGATAATGAAACCTTAGCTTCTTATGCTAATGGTATATATGATTATTATGATGTGGAACAAATAGAAGAATTCGTTGCTTTTAAGGGTGCTTATGAAATTGAATCTCTGTTTAGAAAGAATGATGCTTTTGATGATGATGTTTCTAGGCCTGAAAATCTTGCTATATTAAAATATTTCTATTTGAATTATGAATATAACTCCAATATTGATGCATTTATTGAGAAAGTCTCCGTTGTCCAAGAAGAGACTAATATTTTACAGGAAACTATGGAAGAAGAAACTGATGACATTGTGAGCTCATTGGATGAAAAAGATGATGAGGAGACCGAACAACAAAAGGAGGAAGAGCGGATTAGCTACCTGTGCCCACCTTCTAATGAGAGTAACTCTTCAACTCATACATTGTTTAATTTCCCTTCGTGCTTACCGAAGGATGAATGCTATGATGATTGCTATGATCCCTTGGATTCTTTTGAAATATCCCTTTTTGATGATGCTTGCTATGCTTGTGGCCAAGATGCCAATATGAATTATGCTTATGGAGATGAACTTGCTATAGTTCCTTATGTTAAACATGAGATAGTTGCTATTGCACCCAGACATGATAGTCCTATTATCTTTTTGAATTCTCCCAACTACACTATTTCGGAGAAGTTTGCACTTATTAAGGATTATATTGATGGGTTGCCTTTTTACATTATACATGATGTTTTTGATGAATATAATATGCATGTGCTTGCTGCTCCTACTTGCAATTATTATGAGAGAGGAACTACATCTCCGCCTCTCTATGTTTCCAACATGATAAAATTGCAAGAAACTGCTTATACCATGCATTGGCCTTTACTTGATGTGCATGAATTGTTCTTGTATGACATGCCTATGCATAGGAAGAGAGTTATACTTCATTTTTGCATGACACATATCACTTTGTGCTCACTTCTAAATGCCAAATCATATCTAATTAAAATTGGCTTTGATATACCTTGGGATCCGGGTGGATCCATTACTTGAGCACTATATGCCTAGCTTAATGGCTTTAAAGAAAGCGCTGCCAGGGAGACAACCCGGAAGTTTTAGAGAGTCGTTTATTTCTGTTGTGTGCTTTTATAAAGTTTAAAAACAAAAAAATAAAGAGGGGGAACCCAAAACTTTTCAAAAAGAAAAGTGAAAGTGATATAGATGAGCATTGTGAAAATGGGGGACGTCCTTGAACTTTGTTCATGCCCATGGAAACTTTGTGAATCTTGAATTATAGAAACTTTTCATAAAAAATAATTATCCCCTTGTACAATTCCATTGTATTATAAAAATAATGTGCCAAGGTTTGCCTTTAGGATGTTTACAATGCTTGTTGGTTTGTGCCGTGTAGGACAGAAACTTTGGTTGTAGTGCGCAATTTTACATTTTTTGCTGGAACGTCAAATGGTTCTGAAACTTGTTGCACTGTCTTTCTATACAAATTTTTTATTTTTCTGAATTTTGGCAAAAAAAATTCAAGTATCAGAATTATGGTGAATGTTCAGACTATTACAGACTGTTCTGTTTTAGACAGATTCTGTTTTTGATGCATATTTTGCTTGTTTTGATGAAACTATCAATTTCTATCAGTGGATTAAGCCATGGAAAAGTCATATTACAGTAGCTAAAATGCAAAAAAAATATGAATTGGTTTGCAACAGTACTTAGAGTAGTGATTTGCTTTATTATACTAACTGGTCTTACCGAGTTTTCTGTTGAAGTTTTGTGTGGATGAAGTGTTCGAAGATCGAGGAGGTCTCGATGTGAGGAGAAGAAGGAGAGGCAAGAGCTCAAGCTTGGGTATGCCCGATGCACCCCAAGTAAATATTCAAGGAGACTCAAGCGTCTAAGCTTGGGGATGCCCCGGAAGGCATCCCATCTTTCTTCAACAAGTATCGGTATGTTTTCGGATTCGTTTCGTTCACATGATATGCGTAAACTCTTGGAGCGTCATGTGCTTTTTCTTTTTCTTTTAATAAATGGACCATGCTGGTATGAGTTAGTACTTGGTTGATTTGTAGAATGCTCTTTGCACTTCACTTATATCTTTTGAGTATGGCTTTATAGAATACTTCATGTGCTTCACTTATATCATTTGAAGTTTGGATTGCCTGTTTCTCCTCACATAGGAAACCGCCATTTGTAGAATGCTCTTTTGCTTCACTTATAATTGTTAGAGCATGGGCATAACTTTTGTAGAAAGAATTGAAACTCGCTTGCTTCACTTATATCTATCTAGAGAGTTGACAGGAATTGGTCATTCACATGATTAGTCATAAAATCCTACATAAACTTGTAGATCGCTGAATATGATATGTTTGATTTCTTGCAATAGTTTTGCGATATAAAGATGGTGATATTAGAGTCATGCTAGTGGGTAGTTGTGGATTGTAGAAATACTTGTGTTGAGGTTTATGATTCCCGTAGCATGCACGTATGGTGAACCGTTATGTGACGAAGTTGGAGCATGATTTATTTATTGAGTGTCATCCTTTGTGTGGAGGCCGGGGCGCGCGATGGTTAACTCCTACCAACCTCCCCCCTAGGAGCATGCGTGTAGTACTTGGTTTCGATGCCTAATAATTCTTTTCAATAAGTATGTGAGTTCTTTCTGACTAATGTTGAGTTCATGGATTATACGCACTCTCACCCTTCCACCATTGCTAGCCTCTCTTGTACCGCGCAACTTTCGCCGGTACCATACACCCACCATATACCTTCCTCAAAACAGCCACCATACCTACCTACTATGGCATTTCCATAGCCATTCAGTGATATATTGCCATGTAACTCCACCGTTCTGTTTATTATGACACGCACCATCATTGTCATATTGCCTTGCATGATCGTAAGATAGCTAGCATGATGTTTCCATGGCTTGTCCGTTTTTTGATGTCATTGCTATGCTAGATCATTGCACATCCCGGTACACCACCGGAGGCATTCACATAGAGTCATATTTTGTTCTAGCTTCGAGTTGTAATCTTTGAGTTGTAAGTAAATAAAAGTGTGACGATATTTATTATTAGAGCATTGTCCCATGTGAGGAAAGGCCAAATAAAAAAAAGATAGCCTAAAAAATAGAGAGGGGCGAAGAAAAAGAGAAAGCCCCTCCAAAAAAACAAAAAAATGAGAGAAAAGAGAGAAGGGACAATGCTACTACCTACTATCCTTTTCCACACTTGTGCTTCAAAGTAGCACCATGATCTTCATAATAGAGAGTCTCTTGTTTTGTCACTTCCATATACTAGTGGGAATTTTTCGTTATAAAACTTGGCTTTTATATTCCAACGACGGGCTTCCTCAAATGCCCTAGGTCTTCATGAGCAAGCAAGTTGATGCACACCCACTAGTTTTCTTTTGAGCTTTCATACACTTATAGCTCTAGTGCATCCGTTACATGGCAATCCCTACTCACTCACATTGATATCGATTGATGGACATCTCCATAGTCCATTGATTTGCCTAGTTGATGTGAGACTTTCTCCCACCTTTTGTCTATCACCACCTTCTATTCCACCCATAGTGCTATGTCCATGGCTCACGATCATGTATTGCATGAAAGTTGAAAAGGTTTGAGAACACTAAAGTATGAAACAATTGCTTGGCTAAAACCGCGGTTGTGCATGATTTAAATACTTTGTGTGGTGAAGATGGAGCATAGCCAGACCATATGATTTTGTAGGGATAACTTTCTTTGGCCATGTTATTTTGAAGAGACATGATTGCTTTATTAGTAGGCTTGAAGTATTATTATCCTAATGTCAAATGATAGACTATTGCTTTGAATCACTCGTTTCTTAATATTCACGCCATGATTAGATTACATGATCAAGATTATGCTAGGTAGAATTCCACATCAAAAATTATCCTTTTTATCATTTACCTACTCGAGGACGAGCAGTAATTAAGCTTGGGGATGCTGATACGTCTCCGTCGTATCTATAATTTTTGATTGTTCCATGCCAATATTCTACAACTTTCATATACTTTTGGCAACTTTGTATACTATTTTTTGGGACTAACATATTGATCCAGTGCCCAGTGCCAGTTCCTGTTTGTTGCATGTTTTTTGTTTCGCAGAATATCCATATCAAATGGAGTCCAAACGGAATAAAAACGGACGGAGATTTTTTTTGGAATATATCTGAATTTTGGGAAGCGGAACCAACATGAAACGATGCCCGAGTGGGCCACGAGGCAGGGGGCGCGCCCTGGGCAGGGGGCGCGCCCAGGGCCCTCGTGGCCACACCGTAAGGCAGCTAATGCCCTTCTTTCGCCGCAAGAAAGCTAATATCCGGATAAAAATTGTGTAAACAAATCAGCCCAATCGGAGTTACGGATCTCCGGGAATTTAAGAAACGGTGAAGGACCAGGATCTGGAAACGCAGAAACAGAGAGAGACAGAGAGACAGATCCAATCTCGGAGGGGCTATCGCCCCTCCCACGCCATGGAGACCATGGACCATAGGGGAAACCCTTCTCCCATCTACGGAGAAGGTCAAGGAATAAGAAGAAGGAGGAGGGCTCTCTCCCCCTCGCTTTCGGTGGCACCGGAGTGCCACCGGGGCCATCATCGTGTGACGACGATCTACACCAACACCTCTGTCATCTTCACCAACATCTCCATCACCTTCCCCCATCTATCTATAGCGGTCCACTCTCCCGCAACCCGCTGTACCCTCTACTTGAACATGGTGCTTTATGATTCATATTATTATCCAATGATGTGTTGCCATCCTATGATGTCTGAGTAGATTAGCGTTGTCCTATCGGTGATTGCTGAATTGCTATGATTGATCTATATTGCTTGTGGTTATGTTGCTGTCCTTTGGTTCCCATCATATGAGCGCGCGCGTGGATTACACCATAGGGTTAGTTGTATGTTGACAGGACTACGTATTGGAGGGCAAGAGCGACATAAGCTTCAACCTAGCATAGAAATTGATGCATACGGGATTGAAGGGGGACCAATATATCTTAATGCTATGGTTGGGTTTGACCTTAATGAACGTTAGTAGTTGCGGATGCTCTTTATATCTTAATGTTGACAGGACTTTAGTGGTGTATTTATCTTAACAGCCCCTAGTTTATATTTATGTGCTCTTTATATTCTTGCAAACCTATCCCACAAAAACTACAAAGTACTTCTAGTTTCATACTTGTTCTAGGTAAAGTAAACGTCAAGTGTGCGTAGAGTTGTATCGGTGGTCGATAGAACTTGAGGGAATATTTGTTCTGCCTTTAGCTCCTCGTTGGGTTCGACACTCTTACTTATCGAAAGAGGCTACAACTGATCCCTTACACTTGTGGGTTATCAATAGCCAAATGGGCCATCGAGCTCTTACCGTTCGAAATATCCTATAAATCACGCCGGACTATTAAATCCCAGGTGTTGGCCAAATTTGTCGCATAATGGACCGAAGCCGAACTCCCTAAAGAGTACGACTCATACTCCCACTGGACAATGTACTTCGACGGTTCTAAAATGCTAGCCGGATTGGGGGCCGGTGTAATATTGATATCTCCTACTAGGGATAAAGTCCGGTATCTTCTTCAAATTATGCACACGGACTCGAACAATGCGGCCGAATATGAGGCCCTATTACACGGTCCCCGCCTCACTGTATCCATGGGAATACAACGCCTCGTGGTACGCGGAGACTCAAACCTCACTATCTCCCAAATTAACGGAGACTTTGATGTGAAGGCTTCAGAAATGGCATCTTATCGCAACGCTATATTGAAAATGTCGGCTCGATTTGAGGGGTTTGAATTCCATCATGTAGCCCGGGATAATAACCAGGCCTCTGACGTACTCGCTTGTATGGGTGCTAAGCGTGACCCCGTCCCACCTAACACATTTGTGGAAAGGCTATTTAAGCCATCAATAACATGGCAAGACGCGAGCAGCGATACCAATTCAGATCCGAACACACCCCAGTCGAACTCAATCACAACGTCATCGGAGGCCCAAACATGGAGATAACCCCTTTGGCTCACGAAATCATGGCTGTTATAGCCCCCTGGACAGAGCCCTTCCTAGATTACCTTAAAAGGCAGGAACTCCCCAATGATCAAAATGAGGCCCGCCACATAGTACGGCGTTCTAAAGCCTACAAAGTTCACGAAGGCGAACTATATAAGAAAAGCACAACTGGTATTCTACAAAGGTGCATCTCCAAAGAGGAGGGAAGACAAATTCTCACTGACATACACGCTGGAATGGGCGGCCACCACGCCGCAGCACGGGCGCTCATAGGCAAAGCTTTTCGCGCTGGCTTTTACTGGCCCACTGCCCGAGCAGATGCCCAAACCTTAGTCCAACACTACGTTGGCTGCCAGCTCTTTGCGAATCAAAGTCACATGCCTCCCACCGCTCTGAGAACAATCCCCATTACTTGGCCTTTTGCGGTCTAGGGGCTTGATATGGTCGGACCCCTTAAAGGGGGAAGTCATAAAAGGAAATACTTACTGGTGATGGTAGATAAATTCACTAAATGGATAGAAGCCAAGCCAGTAAAAATAGCTGAAGCAGGGCCTGTGATAGATTTTATATCCGGCGTAGTACACCTTTATGGTGTCCCTCATAGTATTATCACAGATAATGGCTCCAGTTTCACAGCTGACGAGGTAAAAAATTGGTGTGCAAAGTTAGGTATTAAACTTGACTATGCTTTTGTATACCATCCTCAAACAAATGGTCAAGTCAAAAGAGCCAATGTTCTGATAATGAGCGGCATTAAACCCCGACTAGTGCGCTCCCTACGGGAGTATGATAAACATTGGGTCGAAGAGCTGGACTCCGTACTCTGGGGGCTGCGGACCACACCCAATCGTATGACCGGATATACACCTTTTTTCATGGTGTACGGCGCAGAGGCTGTCCTGCCCTGTGACATTATTCATGACTCACCTCGAGTGCGCATGTACGAGGAAAGAGAAGCCGAGCTAGATCATCAGGACGGCCTAGATGGACTTGAAGAGGAGCACGACACAGTGCAAGCAAGTTCCGCATTTTATCAACAACAGGTCAGGCGATACCAGAGCAGAGAAGTGCGGGCCAAGACATACAACGTCGGCGAACTCGTTCTACGCCTCCCGGAGAAGAAAGAGGACAAGCTGAAACCAAAATGGGAGGCCCCCTTCATTATCGATGAAGTACTCTCCGATGGAGCCTATCGCCTTCGCAATGCACATGATAACCGCCTTAAGCCGAACCCGTGGAACGCTGCCAGGCTCCGACGATTTTATGGATAGTACGGTAGTAAAAAATTTCCTCCTTACAAGTTAGGTCTTGTCTTTTACTTTTTTCATCTTTTCTCTTTTCATTTTTATATTTTTCTCTCATTGGCAAGTATTCGGCTCGCCCGAACTGCCATAGGATAAGTACATCCTCGAATGTATCTACCCCAAATATACCTGGGGGCTTCTTTAACGAAGCTCATTATAAATAAAGCTTATTGCTTAAGATGTCGTATGTTTTTACAGTTCTTCCTTGCCATGATATGCACCAATATGACTTAAGTTCTGGCCAAGCTGGGTTGCCTGGCTCCTATGCTTACCCCCTACATTCCCGATTGTTCGACTAGGGTGTAAAGGGAGCACCTCTGCGATTGTTACAACCGGGTAATCCGGATATGTACCTCAGACTAGGTGAAGCCGAGAGCTAGTGCTCTTAGGAATAATTGGTCGGTGGATACACGACATATCACATTCTAAAGCGTATTTTAAACTACCACAGGATATGGCATCCTACAATCCTTTTCATACGGATTAAAAGCCTAGGCCCACATTTGTATGCACGCCGACCCAGGGAAAGGAACCCCTAACGAAATTATTCTCTCTGGAAGATGTTTCTTACGTTAAATAGTAATATAACATAACTCCTCGAACACGGTTTGTCTGTTCAAGCAATTATGACCAGATAGCCTGGTTTCCGAACATATCATGTGTTCACCACAGATATAGTATTCGGAAGCACTCCAGCCTTTGGGCTTATGGAGGTTAAAGCAGATGGTCGGCCATGACAACTTTTTTTATAGATTTGGCCGGAGATAAGTTTGATGGTTAAAGTACATTAATACATATAATCAAACGACTACTCATTCTCTATTCCCTCTATCAGGCTGTCTAGCTTACAGTCCTGTTGGGAAAGCTTGGTAGCTATCTCTACTTGGTCATAGACCAAATGCGGAGGAATTTCTTGTCCATCGGACCCTCGAGGTCCCACACGGGCCATATGATTTTGATCAAGACGAGTGTAGCGCATCTTCACCATGGCCCAGGCTTCTCGAGCACCCATGCGGCATGCTGATGCTTTCCATAGTTCAAAGCAGCGTCGAGCCCCTTTGAACAGGTCCGCCAAATCCTCCATAGTTTCTGGAGGTGAGTTACCAGGCCATAAAGCTCTGGCCATACTCTTCATGGCCTTTCGAGCCCGTTCATGCATTACAAGAAATATGTCAACTAGTGACCTTCTGTCAGTGACCCTGGAAGAAATGGTCATAGATCTATGACCATTTCAGACCAATTGGTCAAAAGCTGTTCGGGGGGCTCCAAACCCTAAACTATAATGACCATTTTGGTCAGAAAGGTCGTAATTTCCTTACACGAAATGGTCATAAAGCAGATAGCACTGGTCCGCTGCCTTATTCCTAGCTGATCATGACCAATATAAATGGTCATAACCTTGTAAATTGTGGTGGGTTTCTACGACTAGGCGCCACCTCATCAGTTTTGCCTATGTGTCATGTCCATGTGGCAGTTTTTGCCCTAGGTTGTGAAGCAACCTATATTTCTGTCATTCCCAAAATTCCCCAAAAAATCTCATAAATTCTTTGGGTCATATCTTAGTCAAATATGTAAAAAAATCTTCCTTGCCTAGTTCAAAAATAATTAAAAAATATTCATTTTCCTATTCTGTTTAAAAAAACACTTTGTGAAGGAAGTACCACTTTGGCATGTCCAAATGGTATCCATTTTCTACAGTGCTTTCCTATGCCCAAATAACTATCCTCCACCAAATGCCAGCTCAGTCCATTCATTATTTTGAACCCAGCTTCAACATTCGTATTTATGTCCACTATGGTACTTTGCAAAGCAAGTACCACCTAGACTCCTCCTTTTGAGCTGAAAATTTGTGAAGACGGTCTTCTTAGTAACTAATCATCCTCAACCAAAACTCACGCCCATTAGCCATGTGCATTTCCCGTACCGCTAATCAAACACTTGGCTGCTAATTCATGTTTGAGCATCGATCGGTCTCCTCGTGAGAATCTTATGTTGTAATTTTCTTCCTAGCACCTACCTGGGGAGTGCCCAGAACAAATGGCAACACCACAGTCACGCGGTGACCACGCGGCGGGCATGTGATTTTACGCGCTCTAGAGTTGGGGCCCTCGACCACCGCCCAAACCTCGACGTATCGCCACCAAACCATGTATTTATGATTAAATAGGTACTTATGTAACTAGAAATGATTTTTGGAAAAATTAAATAGCAAATTATGAGGCAGCTGCAGTTCAAATTTGACCCGCTTCCAACTGAATCGACGGAAATTTGTCTTTTCCACGAGAGGTGGATCAAAACTTTTTACACCCAACCATTTTTTCAATTGTGCATTAAATATGTCCTAGAATTTTAGAAAATTGAATTGGTCCAATTTTGCAACAATTATTTGGGAGGTCCTTCACAAAAAAACCTTCTTTTGGGCACTCGAAAAATGGAAAATGATTTTTTCGTCCAAAGAAAATGAAAACTTACTTAGGCAATATTGTTTGCCATTCCAAGATGCACCCTTTTGCACAATATGAGATCATTTGAACAAACTATGCCATGAATGTGGCCATAGGATTGATCATTTGGCTTGAAAGCCATGAATCTTCACGCATGATAGCTCATTTCTGAGAACACTTTTTAAAAAGAATTGTCGTATTACAAGTTTATTATTTTTCCTGGAAACTTGGTCATATATAATGACACAATGCGAAGGTTTTCCAATTTTTTGAATTTTTTTTGAATTTTTTATGCCCATTTCAAAATGCGGTCAAAACGGCGGGAATGACCATTCCTAGCTAGTGGTTGAATCTTGGTATTTTTTTTGGTGTTTATCTCATTAAATAGATACTTATGTACCTAGAAAGAATTTTTTTTAAATAAAGAGCAAACTACAAGGCAACTACAGTTCAAATTTGACCCGCTTCCAGCTGAATCGGCAGAAATTTGTCTTTTTCATGAGAGGTGGATCAAAACTTTTTACACCCAACCATTTTGTCAATTGTGCAGTAAATATGTCTTAGTATTTTATAAAATTGATTTGGTCCAATTTTGCAACAATTATTTGGTAGGTCCTTCACAAAAAACCTCCTTTTGGGCACTCGAAAAATGGAAAATGAATTTTCCGTGCAAAGAAAATGAAAACTCCCTTAGCCAACATTGTTTTTCATTCCAAGATGCATCCTTGTGCACAATATGAGATCATTTGAACAAACTATGCCATGAATGTGGCCATAAGATTGATCATTTGGCTTGAAAGCCATGAATCTTCACACATGATAGCTCATTTCTGAGAGCACTTTTTTAAAAGAATTGGCATATTACAAGTTTATTATTTTTTCTGGTAACTTGGTCACATATAATGACACAATGCGAAGGTTTTCCAATTTTTTTGATTTTTTTTGAATTTTTTATGCCCGTTTCAAAATGCGGTCAAAACGGCGGGCATGACCGTTCCTAGCTAGTGGTTGTATCTTGAAAAACTTTTGGTGTTTCTCTAATGAAATAGATACTTTTTTACCTATAAATGATTTTTAGAAAAAATAAAGGGCAAACTATGAGGCAGCTGCAGTTCAAATTATACCCACTTCCAGCTGGATCGGCGGGAATTTGTCTTTTTCACGAGAGGTGGATCAAAATTCTGACACCCAACCATTTGGTCAATGGTGCATAAAATGTGGCCTAATATTTTAGGAAAATGATTTGGTAAAATTTTACAACAAATATATGGTAGGTCCTTCACAAAAACTCATTTTGGGCACTCGAAAAATGGAAAATGATTTTTTTGTCAAAAGAAAATGAAAACTTCTGTAGCCAACATTGTTTGTCATTCCAAGATGCACCTGTTGTGCACAAATTGAGGTCATTTGAACAAACTATGCCATGAATGCTACCATAACATTGACAAACTATGCCATTGTTATGTTAAAAAAATCAGAGTCGATGGACCAATGAGATGCGAGAAACTGCCGTCACGCGGATCACCAAATTGGACGCAATCTGTGCCATCCATCACACACCCATCCAACGGTGGAGCTTCTCCCTAGAAAAAAAACCTAACTCACCCACCCAGCCTCCCCTCGATCCCCAGAGGCCCAGATCCGATCGACCCACTCTCCCCGCTCCCCTCGATCCCCCAGATCCTCCTCACCGCCGCCAGCGATGCTGCCATCTCCTCGTCCTCATCTCCTCGTTGTTGCCCGACTACGGCGACGCCATCTCCTCACTGTCGCTCGAATACCGCGCGCCGTCCTGCCCCTCCTCCTGCAGAGGCGCGACGCTTCAATGATGGCGTGGGCGGAGGATGAGGAGATTGCGCCACCGCCGGTGGCCAGGATCCATCACCGCTCGAGCTCCGCCGCCAGTGGCTGGGATCCACATCCGGCTGTGGCTGCCCCGTCCGTACTCTCCTGGCACATCCAAGCACTGGAAACCCTAGCCGCCAGGCCATGACGACCCACGGCGATGATGACGGGGGTGGCTACCTCGACAACGGCGGTATGACAAGAATCCCCTTTGCCCCTTCTCTTCTCTTTCTCTTTCTCTCTCTCTGACCCCTATCTCTTCTCGTCGTCTCTGTAGGTGAGGTCGGATGAGAGACCAGCAGGAGCACCACCATGGCCAACAGCACCGGCCTCCCTTCCTCAACCTCACACCGGAAACGCTACCCGTCCAGCCACGACGACCGACAAAAGGCAGGCCAGATGAATCCCGCATCCCCTCCCCTTCCCTCCCGTCATCAGGAGAGGAGAGGGAGATCCATGGAGGCCGACAGCCAGATCCGCGCCGGGACCGGGCATGCTCGTCAAGGAGACCCATGCCATGGACCAGTAGCTCAAGCAATCTTCTTTTCTTCATCTCCATCACCATCTATGGGTCACCATTCTCAAGGCCACCACCATCTGCATGTCTTCTTCTTCCATTCCATTCTCTGCTCTATTCTTCTATGCTGCAGTTTCTACAGTGGATGCAAATACCTGATTGTATGTGGATGGATGGATTGCAGGGTCTACAATGCACCACCTTGATTTGTTGATTTGGTCTGGAGCAGCAGCAGCAGCTCCTTCCTTCCATTTAGATGGAGGGCATGACCTGCACAATGAGCTCCAAGGAGACAAACGTATCTGCTCCCTTGCTATACATGTTTGTGGGTTCTCTGTGATGACGAAACCACTGATTGGATGTCCTGATTAGATAAAATCCATTCTTGCTAGAAAATCTTAGTTTTCTTAGGCATATAAATTGGCATGTGCATTTGGCAGATATAGTAGTGTTTGTACTAACAGATTGAGCACAAATATTATTTGTTAAGAGGGCCCTGCAGCTATATTTTGGCTGGCTTTTGCTCCTTCATTTTTATGTGTTTGAAAATCAATACAACTGACATGATTTACTTCTTCCACGTGCAGTGATTGCCAAAAATGACAGGGATGAGATCCACTGCCAAGAATGATGCATAGCTTAACTGCTGTCGTAGTCGATTTCCAACAGGGAATAACTTTCTAGACTCCAACCTTCACAATTCTCATTCATTCATCTTGCTAGCAACTGAGTAGCTTTTTTGCATACTTCTGTCAATAGCTCAATGCCACCAAATGTTTCTGACGTTCTTCTCTGTTATACAACATCTGTTATACATCATACAGTGCCGACCTCCGCATACGCCAACCATTGTACAAACATACCATGATTGATAGGAATTTTTTGAACCTGCAGTATGTCACCTTCTTTTCCAAATGGGCAATAGACGCCGTCGTACTGTACTGTAATAGTGTCTTATTGGGTTTCAATTTGTTTTGCTTTGTACAATGCTTGCACGAGAAATGTTGAATGATCAAGCCTCCTCTACTCTGTTCTGCCGTATGATTACAATTGCATTAGTATTATTGGATCTGTTAATCAGTGCCTACATGTTAGATCGGCTTGATTTTGAGATGTAGCAAGACTCTGATATTTCTGAATTTTGATGTGAAAGCATGTCTACATCAATACAACTTTTGCATGCATATTTTATTGACTAGATACATACGTGTTGACTGTCTATTCCTCTAGTTTTCTGATGTGCATGTTTATTTGGATCCACTGAACCTTTGCACGACTAGTCTTTCAAGTTTGTATATACATAGACATGTTTTCTGAAAGTGTGACCCAACAGTATTGAGAAGTAATTAAGTTTCCTATAGTTTTTACAGGAACCATGACCACTGGCTCAACGCCGACCCGGCCGTCGCCATCGCCTTGGAGGACGACCAGGACGCCGCAGGCGTGGCCGACCACGGCGGTGGCTTCCACCACTACCATGTCGTTGTCACCTACCAGGTCCACGGCGGCGTTTGGGCCGTCAAGTCCTTCTGCAGCTGCTGTCGGATTGGCCTCCTCCTAGTTTCCCATTTCAGGTAGTACACCTTTACTCAAATCTACTATTTGATCTGCGTGCACATCTCCCGCTCCGGCGCAGAATTGATGGGTTCTTCCTGGATTCTTATGTAATGAGCTCTTGTTTTTTTAGTACTATTGTAATGGTATTCAGAAATAAAATTCATATGTTTCTATATCTGTTCTTTTAGATAAGTATGTCAATACATAACTAGTAATGTAAATGGTGTGACGCAGTTCTAAATATAAATGCAAATAGCTTGTGAGTGTCAATCTCATGTATCAGGTGTCGGTGTACTAAGATAGGGGTACCTTAGTACCCCAACTTGTGCACGGGCAGTAGCAGCTTCCCGCGGCAGGGCTTACCACGTGCTCGCCGGAAACCTTTTCTGGTCCCTATGAAGCCATTCAAGAACAAAGTATACAAGTCAGAAGATCAAGGCCCCGGGAAGAGGAGCTTGCCGGGAAGGCCGCACCAGGCTCAAGGTTATCATTTTAGCGCGAGACCCTGGCAAGAGGAGCTTGCCAGGAAGACCAAGGAATACATACTTCAAGACATGCCTCGGCGCATCATGCGCCCCGGCAGGGCCCGGAGAGCGACAAGCTTCCGGGCCCGGCAAGATCAAGACCCCGGCAAGGTGCTTGCCGGGGAAACCTACGCTGTGTGCCCGCGCTCCAGATCATCTGCCCACGCGTCGCCCTGGGGCCCTTTCAGGGACGCGTGGCGGACGGCTGTGCAGCCTGGGGCACACGGTGGCAAGCCACGGTGACGAGGCTACCGCCGTGGCGAACGGAGAAGCACGGACGGGCTCTTTTGGGGTCGACGGTGACGGGCATTTAATGCCCTTGTCCCCCACTGTCAAGATTAGGTGAAGACCACTGTTCATCTACTGTTCATGCACTATTCACGCACTGTTACAACTACCACCAAAATTACACTTTTACCCTCCTCTACGTTGACACCTGTCGGTGACCCCTTGAGCTATAAAAGGAGGCCCATGCACAACGTAGAAAGGGTTCGAAACCTAGACAACTCTCACGCTCGGTGTAGCTAGTACTGTAGCTCTTCAAGCTCCCGAGCTCAAGAACTTAATACAACCTAAGGCAGGAGTAGGGTTTTACGCGTCCGCGCGGCCCGAACCTGGGTAAACTGCCCGCGTGCGCTCCTCGATCTGCTCTCCGTGCTCCCTCCGCTCCCTTACCGCAACGTAGAAGGGGATCCGGTCCCATAGGTGCTCGTGGGAGGACAGTTTCCCCCGACATCTTTGGCGCGCCAGGTAGGGGGCGTCGAGGTTGTGCGAACCTGATCCGGCGCTCACGCGGGCGCGTTCTTCATCAGCTTCTCCAGCTTCACCAGCTTCGTCAGCAACATCAACATGCCTCCGAAGAAGAAGGCTTCGGAGGTCGGAGGCCCGTCTGCGTCGATTCCGCCACCACCAGAACCAACGGTTGGTGGAGGAGACGCCGGCGGAAGGGTGGTCGCCGGCGAGGAAACTCACGGCGCCACCAAGTCCAAGGACAAGATGGACGACCGGGCGAATTCCAAGGCCTCGGTGTCCGTGGACGCACCACGCCTCTCTCGGGAGGTGCCAAGCCAGTAGCGCCGTGGTACAGGAGGTACCATTCGCTTGCTGGGGCAAGGACAAACCGGAGGATCGCGGGACGCTCAAGGCCATCGTCCTGGTACGAGCAAGGCGCGGTCGCCGGGGCGAGAAACTGCTCCTTCTAACCCTGTTAGAAGTCCGAGCATATCTCGCTCCTCGCACCGCTCGCCTCCGCTCCCCTCCTCTCCAGTAGAAGCTCTAGCCAGAGCGCAACTGCTCCTCGACTTCCCTCCAGCGGCAGACAAAGCCGAAGACTGGAGGGCGACAATACAGAGCCTCATCGCCTTCGCCAACAACGACACGCCGCAGCAGCCGGCGACGTCACGGCCACGGCAAGTCGACCAGATGAAGGCCGATGGTGACAAGACCGCCGGGGGTGCAACCACCGTGCACTCCCTGCCGCGGAAGCAGAAGACGCCACCCCGCCGGATTAACGTCGACGACGACTCCACGGCGTCGTCGGATCCGCGGGCTCGTCGGGACCAGCGCCAAGTCCTCGACGACCGGCGACAAGAAGACGCTCGGACGCGCATCGAGCGCCGACGAGAAGCCTGACGGCAATCAGATCAGCGCGCTGGGACCGCTGTCGACACGCACGCGCCCGGTGAACCAAGCGACTTGCCGTATGCGGCAGGTTGCCCTGCGTTCACCCGTGAGATGCGGCGCGTCCATTTGTCACACCCCAAAAATTTAACCTTGTTTTATTAATTAAAATTTGGCTAGAAAATAAAATTTTGAATTTTATTAGGTTCTTTAATAACTTCAAAACCTTTTTCCATAACTGTCCTTCAAAAATCCTCTCTTCTTATAATAAAAATTTGGGAATAATTTTTTATGGACTCTGGTTGTATCTTGGATCATCACATTATTTGTTGGATAACAGCAGAGATTATTTTCATAATAAAATTTTGCCTTAGAAAATTCTTTTAATAGCTTTTGCAGTGTTTTAAATGCTTCTGTTGCACTACAACTATTTTAAATAATTCCCTAAAAATTCCACCATAATTCTGAGAGGTCATGTGATGCTTATGTGTCACATTGGTGCAAAAACCCAGCTTGGTGTTTTGTAAAATTTGAGTGAAACTTCCTCTTTTTCTTTTCTGTCCATCTCCTAGGTTTCAACTACAACCCTATTATTTCTTGCTCCAGAAATTCTGTGGTTTGGCCACCTTCTAGTCCCTCCTACCAAACTCTTAACTCCAAGAGATCAGCTCCATTAGCATCTTTTAGACCCACCAAATACCCCTCTGAATATTCAGTCCAGAACTGAATTCCAGTAAAACTTGCACTAGCAAGTATTTCTTTTTCCCAAAGTAACCTCACCACAATCCCTACCATCTAAACAGACCTCATCCTGCTAAATCCCAACCCCAACAAAGTTCCCTAGCTAGCTCTAACATTCTGCCGAACACCTTGAGGGCATGACCAAATTTTGGCAAGGTTTTATCTTGCACTACACACTTGCCCTCCTGGCCTTTCCAGCTTGTCCACTAGGCATACCATCTCTAGGAGCTTCAACCTGTTAATTATCAGCTTGAGTGGGTCACTGTAGGCCGCTCTGGCATTCCGTCGAACACACCAGGGGCATGTCCAGAGCGTGGCCAGAGCGCCCGTACTGCAGCCGTGGCATTGAGTTTCTGTCACTGCCCTACTGCCTCCCCACTCGCCCAAGCCCCCTCCTCTGGATCAACTCGACCTTCATTAACTCCCCCGACATCTTCCCTTGGCTGTTTGCGCCAGCCACCACCGTCCACTGCCGCCGTTGACGCCGCCCGACGAGCCCCGCCTCGACACGTCGCCCCGACGTCAACGCCTTGGACGCGTGGCTCGCCCCGAGCCAAACCGGACGCCCCGCCTTCACTGCGAGCAACCGCCTCCCTCACCAAACTCCGCCGTCCATCAACGGCCTCGCCACCGGCCGCGTCTGCCATTAATGACCGCTGCCACGGTCTGCCATGGACGGTGCCGTCCCGAGCACCTGGCACCTCCCCGAGCCGCCAGCACACTCCCCTAGTAACTGCGGCCAGGCCACGTCCTCGCCAACCCGCACCGGCCATCCAACAACCTCGCCGGCCGGAGTTAAGTCATCGCCACCGTGTCCGTTTTCTGGAACCCGCCGAACCGCGTCGCCCCGCCTATATAAGCCACCCCGAGCGCCCCAGCTCCTCATCCCCACCTCTTCCCTGCTCCAGCAACCCACCCCAAGCCTCAGAACGACCGGAAACGGTCGTCATCCTCGTTTCCGGCAGCTTCTGCTGCCGCCATTCCTCGGATGATTCCGAGCCAACCATAGCCTCCCCACCACCAACTCTTACACCTCTGGCCTCCTGGAGCTCCCAAACATCCGTTCCCCCTCTCAGTTTCACCGGAGATGATCCATGTGCAAAACACCCAACTCGCCTCCGCCGGAGCTTCTCGGGTGCGCTCGCCGTCGACGACACCGGCCACTCCGGCGACCAAGGGGGGTACCCACGGGACCGCCTCGGTCTCCTGGACTCAACGGTGGGCTCAGCTCGCCGTGGGGCCCTGCCGTTCGCCGGCAAACATCGCCGGAGCCCCGCCCCTGTCTCTGTATAGGCGTACGCGGGAGAAAGGAGACGAACCCGACAGGTGGGGCCCGGCCATCAGCGACTCAGGCCGCGGACCCCCGCTGTGTAAGTGGAGGCGGTCTCCACCTGGAGCCGTTTCCACGCAAAGGAGGCGTATTCCGGGGAATACGCCGTCGACGTCGGCACCTCTTTCCACAGCCTGATGACTGGGCTCGGCCCAGTGGCGCCGTTGAGCTAAACAGCGCTCAGGGCGCACTTCTGTCTTCTCTTTTATTCTTTCCAGCAACTTTCAAATAATTCCTCAGCCACCATTTCAAATCCTATTTCGATGATTCAAATTTTTGTAGGTTTCTAAAATCATGCTAGGTTTATTTAAATTAAGTGAACATTTTACTATGCATAGTTTCTGTTTAATGGATTTTAAATACTGCTTTTAATCATGTTTTCCATCTTAGTATTTCCATAACTAATTCATATGAACTCTAAATGAATTAATTCTTTTTCTGTTATTCCTTAAATATCCTCTGGTTTATTTTAGTTTTTATTTCAAAAACTTTTGAAATACTTTTTAGTGCTGTTTTTGAATTATGTGGTGATTTAGATATTTTTGAAAATAGGAAATGGAGGGGAGATGTTTCCTTGCAAAGTAACCAGCACCTTTTCATATCTAAGGCAAGCATTTTGAACACTTGATATGGTGAATGTTTGCATGCTAGAATATTTTGAGTATGGTTTAATACTAGTAATAAAAATTCCATATGAGTAGGAATATTGCATGCATGCATGATCATGATTATAGTTTGCTCTTGCATGCATTCCTTTCAAATTTGCAACATGCATAAGTTATGAGAATCCAGGAACGTGTTCCTGTTTTGGACGTGCCGGTAGGCACGGGCCATTTTTGTGACATGGTGGTGTCATGAGAAATATTGTGGAAGCAGGCAAGGGTTGTAGCCCTGTCCTGGTGATACTGTTGAGATAATATTTTTTTTGTGATGTTAACCACTGCAGGAATCATAGGCCTCCTGAGTCGACCGTAGATCGAGTCTTGTTCCGGTAACCCCCATACTTGTCTCGTGCTACCACTTGTCCCTGCCTCGGGTAAGGTATGGTTTAGTAAGTTGTTAACCCCTTTCCGTGCACACACCATACAGAGGGCCTTGATGAGGGTTTCCAGGGCCCTGGACTAAACCCAGTCATCGGGCCAGGGGGCATGGGTGTTTCCGGCTGTTGTGATGCCGAGAGGGAGTGTACCCTTGTAATCCGCGCGTATGAATAGTGATCCCATGCTCATGGAGGTTGTAGCCTCTCCGACTTAGAGTTTTACTTAACTGTTGTTGTGGGTGAACCCTGGCAGCAGAAAAGTTAAGCTGGTGTGTGCTGGTTAGGTGTGTTTTCAACCCAAAGACCGTAATGGGAATTAGTCAGTGTCACGATACTGACTAATGAAATCCTATACTTGTGGGTAAAGAGTACACCCTCTGCAGAGTCGTAACTATTCGAATAGCCGTGTCCGCGGTTAAGGACTACAGTCTGGGTTGGTCAAGTGTCGGTCTTAGAGTCGGTCTCTGGAGGAAAATAATTAAGTGAGCTTGATAAATTTTGCAGGATGAGTTTTACTGCTAGTGATATTATCATGAATATTATTGATACTATAGTTTTGATTATGGACTAACCCGCTGCTCTTATTTTAATTTTCCAGAGTGTCTCAGGGGCTGGCCAGACTACCCCGGACACTCGCCTTTATTTTTAAGTCCTTTCTGTGGCGTCCCTCGAGTGTCAGGCGGTTTATCACGCCACTACTCATGTGGACACCCGATTGGCATTTCTTTTCAAGTCCTTTCTGTGGCGTCCCTCGAGTGTCAGGCGGTTTATCACGCCACTACTCTTGTGGATACCCGACTGGCATTTCTTTTCAAGTCCTTTCGTGGCGTCGCCTGAGTTCTCGGATAGTATCGTCCGATTACTCTTTTAGACACCCGACTGGCATTTCTTTTCAAGACCGATCGCGGTGTCACTTGACATCCGACCGGCATTTCTTTATATTCTATTGATACTAATATTTATTTTCTGCAATAATTATTATTCACCATGCCGTGTTCTAATCCCTGTCAGCATGCATTTAATATAAGTCCACCAGGAGCATATGCATATACTTTATTTTATCATGACCATATAATTGGTTGCTGCATTTGTTATATCATTTGTCCATGATGTTTGCGAGTACATTCAAACGTACTCACAGGCTTGTCCCTGGCTATTTACTTGGTCAGGTTAGGAGTTCTGCGAGAAGTACCACAGCGACGTTCGTGCGAAGCCTAGGAGTGCAGCCACGCAGGATAGGAGTTATCCAGGTCAGCTGTTCCTACGGGAATGGAGACCCATCGATGTTGGAGATCCACAAGCCAATTCCTTCATCCACCCCCGGAGTCATTGTTATTCAGTAGACCTTTATGGTCTTATATCAAAATTCTTGTAATGCTTGGTAATCTGTAACAAGTATGTGTCCACCAGTAACAGTAATCCTGGGCTGGTGATGACACTAGGGGTTAATTTCTGGAATATTATGTTCCCGAAATCCGGCCCCGACAGACTTGGTATCAGAGCCAGGCTGACCATTGGCTAATCCTATCTTAGCCTGGTCACCATCCCTAGGTTTCCACACCATCCACATCTTTTCCTGTCCACGGTCAAGTCTATCCCACCCACAGTGGCAACCGACATCTTTTTAATAGCCGGTGCCCAACCTATCAGTCTATCCATAGGCCGTGTGCCTGTGCCAATACCTGAACCACCCCACCCACAAGCGTGCGATGGAAGACTCGGCTGCCTTATAAAGGAAGCCTTACCCCAAAATCAACACATCACAGCCTCATTCCCAGTTCGACATCCAACCACCAAGATGGCAGGCCCCCTCGTGCACAACGAGACCACCGCAGTCGAGCTTGAAGGCTTCGTAACCATCCTCGCCAATCTCACCCGTCGTGCTTTTAGCATCGACGAGCCACCGGAATATGTCGTGTACCAAGAGCACACGAGTAATTCCATCCATCACTTCTGGGCCACGGTGCACATCTACGGGAGGAGCACCACATCGGAGCGTCCCTACCGATTCACTGGGAGGACGACCTCCGACGAGCCCCAATCCATCCAACTTGCAGCCCGAGAGGCTATAGTTCAACTCCGGCACCTGTCGCCGAGGGTTAACTGCCGCTCCTTCTACTACTACCCCAGTCGTGAAGGCTATGGTAGCCCGACCCAGGTCGCCAACGGAGACCATGAGTCGGACCCTGCCCTGGTGCACCTGGTACGCTACCTAAGAGCGCAGGAGGCACTGTTCGATCAGGTCACTCTGGACCTGATTGAGACCCGCAGGAAGCTCGCTCTCCTGACCCCAGCAAGGAGTGAAATCGCACCCGCCACCGACGCTCCTATACTGCTGCTTGGAAGGCCGGTTGAGCCTCCAAGCTCTGACCATGTCACCTATCCAGGCAATGCCTTCGCCTCACCCGGGCACCTTCGTCGTCTCTTGGAGGCCTACTCCAATGGGACGGTGACCTCGACACCCCGCGAAAGACACCACCGCTACTCCAGCCCTGTAGCTCCCCATCCTACCCCGACCAGCTCCGATGCGGAAGCACCCGGAGACGACTCGGCATCAGCAAGACGCGCCAAGATAGATATCAACCAGATGGACTGAGTCCACCAGGATTGTTATCAAAGCCCTAGTGGCTCGATTTTTCCTTAAAGTTCCGCAGTAGCTGTTGTGTGGAGTAGTGAGTTTGTAGACCCCTGTGTGTCACCATCTAATAGTATGTATGATTTGGCATGAATTGCTTGATGAGTGGTTACAGAGTAAATTCTAGACGTGACCCCTAAATCGACATACACAGTAATGTGTCACTTCCCTTTTGGGGATTGATGCCTGAGACTTTGACTCAGACAGCCCCGCGCCGGATTCGGTGTCTCTGTCGTACCGGCACCATTTCATGACCCAGGCTCTCTATAAGAGGCCACAATCACTTTTTCACACCAGCAACCATCAGCATCAAGCACTGCCTTTTTCCATTCATCCACCCATGCCTCACCCCGGAGCTTATCTGAGGAACCCCGATACAAGACCTGGTAGTTTTGTCATGATTTTGTGGGATTTTACCCGCAATACTCTTGGCTCCACCCATCCACCTCTGTACGAGCTATTCAAATCGAGAATCACTCCTGATCTCTCGAAATATTGGGCGGCTGTACATATTCCACCAGCAGATTTAAACCAAGGCCCTCCCTATGTAATTTTCATCGGGAGATCCATGCCAACCCCAGGCATGGCCATTGAGTCTGCTGCGTATGAGGCAGACACCCGTCTTCGTTTTGCGGTACCCTGTGCCAACGCAAGGGAATACTGCTATTTTCCAAGTCGCGTTGCTTTTGGGGCAGAAGCTACGTTCCGATGTGGACGTGCGGAGAACGATCCAGCCCTGGTCTATCTCATTCAATATGTGATGGCCCAGGAGCGTTTCACCCAGCAAATACTGGAGTATCTCCACTACCTTGCTGTTCTGAATCCCCGGATCGCCATTGGCGGACCCCCTCTGCCAGCTCAGGAGGGACACGTTCTTCGTTTGCTCCCTCCACTCCCTCCACTCACTCCGGAAGAAGAGAGATGTGTTCCAATACCGGGAAGCTTTCCGTTTGACCCTGTAAATCCCGCTTTCGGACCGTAGACGGTCGTGAATGTGTTTGCGTAGCATGTAGTGTTTGTTTGCATGTTGTTTTATTTGAATGTCATGAATGTATTGCCCTGTTTGCATTTTTGCATATGAGTGATTTAATTGTGTGGTATGCTTCTTGATTCTTTCGCCCTTAACAAATCTCGAGGACGAGATTTTTCTTAAGGGGGTTAGAATTTGTCACACCCCAAAAATTTAACCTTGTTTTATTAATTAAAATTTGGCTAGAAAATAAAATTTTGAATTTTATTAGGTTCTTTAATAACTTCAAAACCTTTTTCCATAACTGTCCTTCAAAAATCCTCTCTTCTTATAATAAAAATTTGGGAATAATTTTTTATGGACTCTGGTTGTATCTTGGATCATCACATTATTTGTTGGATAACAGCAGAGATTATTTTCATAATAAAATTTTGCCTTAGAAAATTCTTTTAATAGCTTTTGCAGTGTTTTAAATGCTTCTGTTGCACTACAACTATTTTAAATAATTCCCTAAAAATTCCACCATAATTCTGAGAGGTCATGTGATGCTTATGTGTCACATTGGTGCAAAAACCCAGCTTGGTGTTTTGTAAAATTTGAGTGAAACTTCCTCTTTTTCTTTTCTGTCCATCTCCTAGGTTTCAACTACAACCCTATTATTTCTTGCTCCAGAAATTCTGTGGTTTGGCCACCTTCTAGTCCCTCCTACCAAACTCTTAACTCCAAGAGATCAGCTCCATTAGCATCTTTTAGACCCACCAAATACCCCTCTGAATATTCAGTCCAGAACTGAATTCCAGTAAAACTTGCACTAGCAAGTATTTCTTTTTCCCAAAGTAACCTCACCACAATCCCTACCATCTAAAGAGACCTCATCCTGCTAAATCCCAACCCCAACAAAGTTCCCTAGCTAGCTCTAACATTCTGCCGAACACCTTGAGGGCATGACCAAATTTTGGCAAGGTTTTATCTTGCACTACACACTTGCCCTCCTGGCCTTTCCAGCTTGTCCACTAGGCATACCATCTCTAGGAGCTTCAACCTGTTAATTATCAGCTTGAGTGGGTCACTGTAGGCCGCTCTGGCATTCCGTCGAACACACCAGGGGCATGTCCAGAGCGTGGCCAGAGCGCCCGTACTGCAGCCGTGGCATTGAGTTTCTGTCACTGCCCTACTGCCTCCCCACTCGCCCAAGCCCCCTCCTCTGGATCAACTCGACCTTCATTAACTCCCCCGACATCCTCCCTTGGCCGTTTGCGTCGGCCACCACCGTCCACGCCATCCGGAGGCGCCGCCCGACGAGCCCCGCCTCGACACGTCGCCCCGACGTCAACGCCTTGGACGCGTGGCTCGCCCCCGAGCCAAACCAGACGCCCCGCCTTCACTGCGAGCAACCGCCTCCCTCACCAAACTCCGCCGTCCATCAACGGCCTCGCCACCGGCCGCGTCTGCCATTAATGACCGCTGCCACGGTCTGCCATGGACGGTGCCGTCCCGAGCACCTGGCACCTCCCCGAGCCGCCAGCACACTCCCCTAGTAACTGCGGCCAGGCCACGTCCTCGCCAACCCGCACCGGCCATCCAACAACCTCGCCGGCCGGAGTTAAGTCATCGCCACCGTGTCCGTTTTCTGGAACCCGCCGAACCGCGTCGCCCCGCCTATATAAGCCACCCCGAGCGCCCCAGCTCCTCATCCCCACCTCTTCCCTACTCCAGCAACCCACCCCAAGCCTCAGAACGACCGGAAACGGTCGTCATCCTCGTTTCCGGCAGCTTCTGCTGCCGCCATTCCTCGGATGATTCCGAGCCAACCACAGCCTCCCCACCACCAACTCTTCCACCTCTGGCCTCCTGGAGCTCCCAAACATCCGTTCCCCCTCTCAGTTTCACCGGAGATGACCCATGTGCAAAACGCCCAACTCGCCTCCGCCGGAGCTTCTCGGGTGCGCTCGCCGTCGACGACACCGCCCACTCCGGCGACCAAGGGGGGTACCCACGGGACCGCCTCGGTCTCCTGGACTCAACGGTGGGCTCAGCTCGCCGTGGGGCCCTGCCGTTCGCCGGCAAACATCGCCGGAGCCCCGCCCCTGTCTCTGTATAGGCGTACGCGGGAGAAAGGAGACAAACCCGACAGGTGGGGCCCGGCCATCAGCGACTCAGGCCGCGGACCCGCTGTGTAAGTGGAGGCGGTCTCCTCCTGGAGCCGTTTCCGCGCAAAGGAGGCGTATTCCGTGGAATACGCCGTCGACGTCGGCACCTCTTTCCGCAGCCTGATGACTGGGCTCGGCCCAGTGGCGCCGTTGAGCTAAACAGCGCTCAGGGCGCACTTCTGTCTTCTCTTTTATTCTTTCCAGCAACTTTCAAATAATTCCTCAGCCACCATTTCAAATCCTATTTCGATGATTCAAATTTCTGTAGGTTTCTAAAATCATGCTAGGTTTATTTAAATTAAGTGAACATTTTACTATGCATAGTTTCTGTTTAATGGATTTTAAATACTGCTTTTAATCATGTTTTCCATCTTAGTATTTCCATAACTAATTCATATGAACTCTAAATGAATTAATTCTTTTTCTGTTATTCCTTAAATATCCTCTGGTTTATTTTAGTTTTTATTTCAAAAACTTTTGAAATACTTTTTAGTGCTGTTTTTGAATTATGTGGTGATTTAGATATTTTTGAAAATAGGAAATGGAGGGGAGATGTTTCCTTGCAAAGTAACCAGCACCTTTTCATATCTAAGGCAAGCATTTTGAACACTTGATATGGTGAATGTTTGCATGCTAGAATATTTTGAGTATGGTTTAATACTAGTAATAAAAATTCCATATGAGTAGGAATATTGCATGCATGCATGATCATGATTATAGTTTGCTCTTGCATGCATTCCTTTCAAATTTGCAACATGCATAAGTTATGAGAATCCAGGAACGTGTTCCTGTTTTGGACGTGCCGGTAGGCACGGGCCATTTTTGTGACATGGTGGTGTCATGAGAAATATTGTGGAAGCAGGCAAGGGTTGTAGCCCTGTCCTGGTGATACTGTTGAGATAATATTTTTTTTGTGATGTTAACCACTGCAGGAATCATAGGCCTCCTGAGTCGACCGTAGATCGAGTCTTGTTCCGGTAACCCCCATACTTGTCTCGTGCTACCACTTGTCCCTGCCTCGGGTAAGGTATGGTTTAGTAAGTTGTTAACCCCTTTCCGTGCACACACCATACAGAGGGCCTTGATGAGGGTTTCCAGGGCCCTGGACTAAACCCAGTCATCGGGCCAGGGGGCATGGGTGTTTCCGGCTGTTGTGATGCCGAGAGGGAGTGTACCCTTGTAATCCGCGCGTATGAATAGTGATCCCATGCTCATGGAGGTTGTAGCCTCTCCGACTTAGAGTTTTACTTAACTGTTGTTGTGGGTGAACCCTGGCAGCAGAAAAGTTAAGCTGGTGTGTGCTGGTTAGGTGTGTTTTCAACCCAAAGACCGTAATGGGAATTAGTCAGTGTCACGATACTGACTAATGAAATCCTATACTTGTGGGTAAAGAGTACACCCTCTGCAGAGTCGTAACTATTCGAATAGCCGTGTCCGCGGTTAAGGACTACAGTCTGGGTTGGTCAAGTGTCGGTCTTAGAGTCGGTCTCTGGAGGAAAATAATTAAGTGAGCTTGATAAATTTTGCAGGATGAGTTTTACTGCTAGTGATATTATCATGAATATTATTGATACTATAGTTTTGATTATGGACTAACCCGCTGCTCTTATTTTAATTTTCCAGAGTGTCTCAGGGGCTGGCCAGACTACCCCGGACACTCGCCTTTATTTTTAAGTCCTTTCTGTGGCGTCCCTCGAGTGTCAGGCGGTTTATCACGCCACTACTCATGTGGACACCCGATTGGCATTTCTTTTCAAGTCCTTTCTGTGGCGTCCCTCGAGTGTCAGGCGGTTTATCACGCCACTACTCTTGTGGATACCCGACTGGCATTTCTTTTCAAGTCCTTTCGTGGCGTCGCCTGAGTTCTCGGATAGTATCGTCCGATTACTCTTTTAGACACCCGACTGGCATTTCTTTTCAAGACCGATCGCGGTGTCACTTGACATCCGACCGGCATTTCTTTATATTCTATTGATACTAATATTTATTTTCTGCAATAATTATTATTCACCATGCCGTGTTCTAATCCCTGTCAGCATGCATTTAATATAAGTCCACCAGGAGCATATGCATATACTTTATTTTATCATGACCATATAATTGGTTGCTGCATTTGTTATATCATTTGTCCATGATGTTTGCGAGTACATTCAAACGTACTCACAGGCTTGTCCCTGGCTATTTACTTGGTCAGGTTAGGAGTTCTGCGAGAAGTACCACAGCGACGTTCGTGCGAAGCCTAGGAGTGCAGCCACGCAGGATAGGAGTTATCCAGGTCAGCTGTTCCTACGGGAATGGAGACCCATCGATGTTGGAGATCCACAAGCCAATTCCTTCATCCACCCCCGGAGTCATTGTTATTCAGTAGACCTTTATGGTCTTATATCAAAATTCTTGTAATGCTTGGTAATCTGTAACAAGTATGTGTCCACCAGTAACAGTAATCCTGGGCTGGTGATGACACTAGGGGTTAATTTCTGGAATATTATGTTCCCGAAATCCGGCCCCGACACCAGTGGCCCAGCATGAAAAACTTCAAGCCCGACGTACCCGAGAAGTACGACGGCAAGACGCACCCCTCGGAGTTCCTCAGCATCTACACCATCGCGGTGCAGGCTGCTGGGGGACGCGACGAGAAGATACTAGCCAACTACTTCCCGCTGGTGCTTAAGCCAAACGTCCGCTCTTGGCTTATGCACTTGCCGGAGAGCTCCATTTCTTCGTGGGCGGATCTGTGCCACCAGTTTGTTGGCGCCTTCACGGGCGGCCACAAACCTCACGGCCAAGAGAGCGACCTCCACATCCTAGCCTAGAAGGAGGGAGAGTCCCTGCGCAAGTACATTCAACGATTCAGCCGCGTGCAACACAACATTCCCGATGACCACCCTGCCGCGTTTATCAGCGCGTTCCACCAGAACGTGCGTAACCGCCGCATGAGGGAAGAGATGGCCATGACCAAGATCCGGGATGTCAGCGAGCTCTACGCTCTGGCTGATAAGTGCGCGCGCGCCGAAGAGGGGAGGAGACTCCCCGGAGAGGATGTTGGCGCAGGAGGAAGCGACAGCGAGGATGCCGCCCCGGCAAGGAAGAGCCGGCGGCGGAACAACAGAAAGAAGAAGAGCAAGGAGGTGCTAGTCGTCGAGCAGTCCGGCAAGGAGGCTCCCGCCAAGAAGGTACAGGCTGGCGGTTCCGACAAGGAACCTGCCCCTGTAGCGGCAGCCGACAAGCAGGACGGCTCCGACAAGCAATACTGCAAGATCCACCGCACCAAGGGCCACGATCTTCAGAATTGCAAGCGAGTCGAGTACCTCGTAGAACAGCAGAAAGCTGAATACGAGCGACGCGACAAGGAGAAGGCCCAAGGAGGCGGAGGAGAGCCCAGCAAGAAGCGGCCATTCAATGGCCGAGGAGGACGCCGCGGCAAGGCCAAGCAGCGGCAAGGTGATAGACCTCCCCGGGGCCGCGACAAGGATGAGGAAGAAGACGACGACGACATGGAGGAAGGAGATAACAGCGAGCAGGAGTTCCAGAAGGCCACAGAAGTTCTGTGTGTCGACGGAGGCGCCTCTCTGCACACTTCCCACTGCCAACTCAAGCAGTGGGTGCGGGAAGTAAACGCAGCTGAGCCGCCCGTCGAGTCACGCAGGCTGCTGAAGTGGTCCAGCACGCCCATCATTTTTGACCTGGAGGATCACCCTGACCGCACAACGGCGGTCGGGTGCTTGCCGATGTTGGTCTCACCAACTATCCGCAACCTCAAGGTCACCAAAATGTTGGTTGACGGCGGGGCCGGCTTGAACTTGATCTCCTCAGATGTGATCAAGAAACTCCAGATCCCAGACGGCAAGCTCGAAGAAACCGGGTCGTTCCAAGGGATCAACCCGGGAAGGAGCAAGCCGAAGGGAAAGATTACACTGCCCGTGACCTTTGGCGGGGAGCTCAACTTCAGGACAGAGAGGATAACCTTCGACGTGGCCGATATCCCATTGCCATACAATGGGATACTTGGACGTCCTGCCCTCGCCAAGTTCATGGCAGCTTCCCACTATGCCTACAACGTACTCAAGATGCTGGGGCCGATAAGCGTCATCTCTGTCCCCGGCGACAAGAAGGACGCGCTTATCTGCACCGACAAGATCTACCGGGATGCAGCAGCCGCAGCAGAGAGCAACACACTTGCCGCTGAAGCTCCCGGGGGGAAGACGAAGACCAAGTCCGGCAAGAGCTCTGGGGCCCACTCCGGCAAACGCACCTCTTCGGAGTGCTGCGCTGCCGTCGAGGACGCACCATCGAGCTCCACCGGCAAGTGCAAGAAAGGGATGGCAGCTCCACCGGCAACCAAGAAGGTGTCCGCCAAGGAGGACGGCACTGGTGGTACCTTCACCATCAGTGCTACGCTCGACAACAAATAGGAAAGCGCGCTCGTTGCCTTCCTGCGGGCGAATGTCGATGTGTTTGCATGGCAACCATCTGACATCCCCGGCGTTCCCAGGAAGGTAATTGAGCACAAGCTTGATGTTTGTCCTCATGCACGGCCCGTCAAGCAGAAGGTCAGGAAGCAAGCCGTGGAGCGCCAAGAATTCATCGCCGAAGAGATAAAGAAGCTAGAAGCAGCAGGCCTGGTTAGAGGCGTAATCCATCCCACATGGTTGGCCAATCCAGTTGTCGTACGCAAGGCCAACGGGAAGTGGAGACTTTGTATAGACTTCACTGATGTGAATAAAGCATGTCCCAAGGATCCATTTCCCTTGCCGCGTATTGACCAGATTGTTGACTCCACCGCTGGATGTGAGCTGCTTTCCTTCCTTGATGCATACTCAGGTTACCACCAGATGTTTATGGCCAAGGAAGATGAAGAGAAGACTGCATTCATTACTCCATGTGGCACATATTGCTTCATGCGCATGCCCTTTGGATTGAAGAATGCAGGCTCAACATTTGCAAGGGTGGTGCACACTGCTTTTGAGCCACAGATCCACAGAAATGTAGAAGCTTACATGGATGACATAGTGGTCAAGAGCAAGAGCAAAGATACCCTGATACAAGATCTGGAAGAGACTCTTGAGAATCTCCGCAAGATACAGCTCAAGTTGAACCCCGAGAAGTGCGTCTTCGGAGTCCCCTCCGGCAAGCTTCTCGGGTTCTTTGTGTCCCAGAGGGGGATCGAAGCCAATCCCGACAAGATAAAAGCCATCGAGCAGATTGAAGCCCCGAGGCACGTCTAGGACGTGAGAAGACTTGCTGGTTGTGTGGCTGCCCTCAGCAGGTTCATTTCAAAGTCTGCAGAACGCGCCCTGCCTTTCTTCAAAATCTTGAAAAAGGCAGGTCCTATGAAATGGACTCCGGAAGCGGAGGCGGCGCTGCAGGATTTGAAAGGATACCTGTCCTCCACTCCAATACTTGTCGCACCTAAACCATAAGAGAAGTTGCTGCTGTACTTAGCGGCAACCAATCAAGTGGTTAGTGCTGCGTTGGTGGCGGAAAGGGAGGCAGAGGAAGAGCCCGCGGCCCCGGCAAGTACTCCCAGCGACAAGCAGGGGGCTTCCCCGACAAGCTCTAGCACCGACAAGGACCAGTCTGCGCAGGAACAAGGTGAAGTGCGAAAGAAGATGGTGCAACGCCCAGTGTATTTTGTAAGTTCCCTCTTGCAGGGGGCTAGATCAAGATACTCTGGGGTGCAGAAGTTGCTTTTCGGCCTCCTCATGGCCTCGAGGAAGCTACACCATTACTTCCAAGCACACGAGATAACAGTGGTCACTCGCTTTCCGTTGAAGAGGATATTGCAGAATCCCGAAGCAACAGGCAGGATCGTCAAGTGGGCACTGGAGCTGTCAAGCTTTGGTCTCAAGTTTGAGAGTACTTCAACCATACAGAGCAGAGCTTTGGCAGAATTCATAGCTGAATGGACCCCAACGCCAGATGAAGAAATTCCAGAGACAAGCGTCCCCGTACAAGAAGCGAGCAGTGAATGGGTAATGTACTTTGATGGTGCCTTCTCGCTGCAAGGCGCCGGTGCCGGCGTGGTACTCATAGCGCCCACCGGAGAGCACCTCAAGTACGTTGTCCAGATGCACTTTCCCAAGGAACAAGCGACAAACAATACTGCTGAGTATGAAGGTTTGCTTGCCGGCCTCAGAATTGCGGCCGAACTTGGGATCAAGAAGTTAATTGTGCGAGGAGATTCGCAGTTGGTGGTCCGACAAGTGAATAAGAGTTACCAGAGCCCTTTGATGGAAGCTTATGTTGATGAAGTGAGGAAGCTTGAAGAACACTTTGAAGGTCTGCAAATGGAGCACGTCCCAAGAGCTCGGAATGATATTGCAGATGGCCTCTCAAAGTGTGCTGCAATGAAGTTACCTGTGGAACCAGGGACCTTCCTGCTCAAGCTAACTCAGCCATCCGTTACACCATCAGTTGGGCAAAGTAAGAAGAGAAAGTTGGTCTCCGGCGACTACTTGCCGGCGGATCTTCCAGAAGCCGCCGCCAAGGTCCCCAAGATCAACAACCAAGATGCTGAGGAACAGTTTGCTCCTGTAGACCCAAGGGTCTGTACAGTTGAAGCAAACGTTCCCGACAAGCCTTGCCCCGGCAGGCTTGCCGGGGGACCATCAGCTCCGGCAGAACCGCAGGTTCTTGCCGTAGAAGTTGAGGTTCCCGCAGGGGCCCTCATGCCTTTAGTCCTTGTTGCTGAGCCTCAGGCTCCGACATGGGCACAGCAGATCATCCGTTTTCTGCAAACTGGAGAACTTCCCGACGAGCCAGAAGAGATAGAGAAAATAACCAGACAGTCAAGTATGTACCAGTTCGTCGGCAATGAACTGTACAGAAGAAGACTCAATGGTGTCAGGTTGAAGTGTATTTCCTGAGAAGATGGACAGAAGCTGTTGGCAGAGATACATGGAGGCATATGTGGCCACCACATTGGCGTAAGGGCACTTGCCGGGAAGGCGTTCCGGCAAGGGTTCTTTTGGCCAGAAGCCCTCCAAGACGCAACTGCACAAGTAACCAAGTGTGAAGCGTACCAGTTCCATGCCAAGCAAATTCACCAGCCAGCTCAAGCTCTCCAGACGATTCCTTTGTCCTGGCCCTTCTCGGTCTGGGGGCTCGATATCCTCGGCCCCTTTCCCCGCGCAGTCGGGGGCTTTGAGTACTTGTACGTTGCAATCGACAAGTTCACAAAGTGGCCGGAAGTGGAACCAGTGAGAAAGGTGACAGCACAGTCAGCAGTCAGGTTCTTCAGATCAATTGTTTGCCGTTTCGGGATCCCTAACAGGATCATCACCGATAACGGCACACAGTTTACAAGTCGCACCTTCATGCAGTACGTCCAAGACCTTGGCGCCAGGGTCTGCTTCGCTTCTGTTGCTCACCCAAGGAGCAATGGTCAAGCGGAGAGGGCCAATGCTGAAGTGCTGCGCGGACTCAAGACAAGAACCTTCGACAGGCTGCGCAAGTGCGGAAGAAACTGGATAGAGGAGTTGCCGGCGGCTCTTTGGTCAATCAGGACGACACCAAATCGAGCCACCGGGCAGACACCCTTTGCTCTTGTCTATGGAGCAGAGGCAGTTCTCCCCACGGAACTCGTATACGGATCTCCTCGAGTGCTCGCTTATGATGAGCTCGAGCAAGAGCAACTGCGACAAGATGATGCATTGCTCCTTGAGGAGGAACGTCTCCAGACTGCTGTACGAGCTACTCGATACCAGCAAGCCTTGCGTCGCTACCATAGCCGCAAGGTTAAGGCCAGGAGTCTCGAGGAAGGCGACCTTGTTCTTCGGCGTGTTCAGTCCGCCAAGAATTCCAACAAGTTGACGCCGAAGTGGGAAGGCCCTTATCGGGTGAGACAAGTCACAAGGCCCGGCGCTGTCCGCCTTGAGACCGAAGAAGGCTTACCGGTGAGCAACTCCTGGAACATAGAGCATCTTCGCAAGTTTCACCCGTAAGGCGCGGTTGCCGTGATCCGCTCCGGCAACCACCTTTTGTACAAGTCTTGCCGTTGTTGCATGTAAACCTTTGTACAAAGCCGGGCGCATATCCCATGCATCAGTAAAGTTTTCGTGCTTCGCACCATTTGCCATTTTCATGCTTTTCTTTGTTATTTGAATGCATTGTTTGGCACCGTGTGCAACGCACATCCCCGGTAAGCACTACCAAGCCGTGAGGCCATATACTTGTTTTCCCTCCTCTTTTTCTTTCCCTCTTAAGCAGAAGGAACATTCCTCGCGCACAAGTTTGCCGGGGGGGAAGGAGGTGGAGGATAAACCAAGTGTTGTTCAAAAAAGAGAAGCCTTGTCGGGGAACAAGCGATTTATGAAAGCTAAGTTACCAAAGTTTGAGTAATTCAAATTTTTAAATTTTAGTTGTCTTCCTTGAACAACCACACTTTGTATGGAAAACCTGTGCGCGGAGGAACCTACCCGCGGCTAGCCGCGCCCTTACTCTGTTTCGAGCACGCTCAACGGCTTAAGTGAGCTGCGACAAGTGTCGCGCCCTTACTTCGTTTTCGAGTTCGCTCAGCAGTCTAAGTGTGCTGCGGCTAGCTGCGGCAAGGTTACTTGCCGACGAGGTCTTTTGCCAGCAGGCTGCTAAGAGTCCAGCACTCAGCGCTCGCGGCAAGGGCCCCTTGCCGGCAAGTCCCCTGAAAGCGTAGGGTAGAAAGCATACAAAGTGGAAGACCAAAAGCAAGGGAGATAACATTGCATTGACTGATCAAAATAAGATTGTATCTTGCAAAGATAACTTGCCGTAATACTAATAGATTCTTGTTCATAACATGCCTTGCAGCGGCAAGGAACAACAGAAAGAAAGAAATCTAATCTACGCGGTCGCCTTCAATCCTTGAGATCTTGTTCACCTTGGCGACGATGTGGGCAACCTGCACCTTCAACGCCTCCTGATCAGCGTCGTCCGGCAAGGAGCGGAGGACGTTGACAAGGTTGATGCCGGGGTTGCGGTAGACGATTTTCGTCAAGACACGCTCCAAGGTGCCCATGCAGAGCCGACGCGCCTCGTCGGCCAGCTGCACGGGGATCTTCTCCTGCAGCCTCGCAAGCGCCGGCGCGATTCCCCTGAAGAACAGACTTAACTTGGCGCTGTGGGGGAGATTCTCGTCCGGGGAGTACGCGAGATGCTCCGCCCTCAGCGCCACCATCTCCTTGTCGATATTGGCAGCGGAGGTGACCAGATCATCAGTCCACTGCTCCACCGCCCGGTTGAAGTTGTTCGCTGAGACGGCGGCGCTCTCCATCAAGTTCCGCTCCTTGCGGAGCTCGTCCTTCAGTTTCGTCTCGCGGTCCCGGGCGGCGTCGAGCGAATCCGTCAGAGTGGAGACCTTCAACTCTAAATCAGCAATCGAGTCCTTGGCGGCAGTGAGCTCGTCGCCTTTCTTGGAGAGACGTACCTGCAAGTCAGAGTTGGTGTGGGCATCTTTCTCCCGCTCCACATTGAGCGCGGTAACTCTGTCCTCGCTTGCCTTCAGGTACCGCTCCAACTGCTCCACCTTAAGCTCCAGGTCCCTCTTGGCAGTCTCCGCGGCGGCGGCAGCTTCCTTTGCCTCCTTCAAGGCCCCGCCAATGGCCTGCTCCCGGGCGGTGAGGTCGTCCTCGTGGCTGTCGAGGTCGACCTTCCTCTGGCTGAGCGCCCCTTCCCGCTGAGACAGCTCTTCGGCAGTCTGCCGCTGCTGCTCCTCGACCTCGGCCTTCTCCAAGAGGAAGGCTTGCTGCGCTCCGGCAAGCTCTTCGCGCTCCTCAGCCAGGTGGCGGAGGGCTGCTTGGTTGTCGGCGCAAAGCTCCGCGGCACGCTTCTCCAAGTCAGCTCCAGCCTTGGCGGCAAGAGCTTCCCGAGACTCTAGCTTCGCCTGCCTGGCCCGGTACAGAGCCAGAAGCCGGCGAAGGAGCTTCTCCTCTTCGGGCTCGTCGTTGCCGCCAGGCGCTTCAACAACCTTCAACCCCGCGGAGGCGAGGACCTCTCCGTCGTAGGTCTCTCCCTCCACGGGGGCTCGAGACGAGGACGCCCACGGGACTTGTATGAAGATCCCGTTAGGGGCTTCCAGATAGACGCCCGACCGCTCTGTGGAGGCGGAGGGGTCGGCGGCCGGTGCAGCGCTTGACGCTCCTGCTGCCTCCGGGCCAGCAGTGTGGTTGCCGGTCCCTTCCCCAGCCGCGGCGTCTGCGGTCGGGGCGGTCTCTTCAGTGGCAGGCTCGTCGGCTCTAGCCATGCCCTCAGTGGCAGTGGCGTTGCCGCCGTCGCCGTGCACCTCCTCCTCAACGGTGGCCTCCGTCTCCATCCGCTCCGGTGCAGGAGGATCTAGCAGAAGAAAAAGAAAAGAAAGAGTCAAGCAAATATCCAAAAAGAAGAATCCAAGCAGAAGAATTTGCAAGACTTACCTTCACAGATCTCTTCAATGACAGGGTCCCTCGCCGGGGAGTTCTCCCTTGGCGGCGGAGCAGTGGCCCCTGCTGGCGGAGGGCCGCCCGCGCCCTCCCTTGGCGGGGTGCTCACCCTTGTCGGGCTGCTCACCCTTGGCGGGGTACTCGCCCTTGGCGGAGTACCGGTCCTTGGCGGAGCATTCTCCCTCGCCGGGGAGCTCACCCTTGGCGGGGAGGGTGGAGCAAGTAGCTCGTCGGGGGCGACCTCCGGGCGCTCCTGCGGCTGCGGCTCCACTTCTGCACAGGACAAACAAGATATCAGATGAAGATGATCACCTCAAGCGCGCCTGTCAAGCAGAAAGACAAGAAACCAGACTTACGCTGGGGGCTGCGCTGGGGGCTGCTCCTCGGAGCAGCAGGTTGATCCGGCAAGTTTGCCACTGGCACGTCTCCGGTCGCCGCGGCGGGCGAGTCATCTTCAACCTCGACCACAGGGATCTTGGCCCTCTTCGCCATCCGCTGGGCCAGGGTCCTGAGAGCAAAGCAAAGCAAGATCAGAATCAACAAGGAAAATCAAGACATGATCAAAGAAATTACAAGTTGCAAATACTTACTCCTCTTCCTCGTCGTCGGAGCTGAGGGCGGAGAAGTCGAAATCCTCCTGAGGTGCTCCCGTGCGAGGAGCAGGAGGAGAAGGCTCCCTCGGGCGCTTGGCGGTCTCCGGGGCTGTGGGCTGCGAAGACCCAGCCTCCGTCGGCGCCGAGGGCCGAGGAGCAGAAGGGGCGGCCGTTCCGCTCCGGGAGGATCCCCCTCCGCTTGGCGCTGCTGCACGGGGCGCCTCCTTGATGACTTTGCTCGTCCTGGTGGCGCGCGTCGCACGGTGCGCTGGCTGCTGTCGAGGTGCCTGCGGCCTCGTCTCCGTAGCCGCCTTGCGGAGGCGCTTCCTCGGTTGTTGCGTAGGACTTGCCGGAGGCGGGGAGTTCTCTGAAGACGAGGAGGCATCGTCGTCAAGTCCCAGAGATCCACCGGAGTCTTCGTCAGCCTCGACGCCCTCCTCCTCCTCCCCGGCAGGCCCGCTGGACCCAGCACCATGCCCGGCGGCCTCGCTCCCTCCGGCAACCTCGCTCCCTCCGGCGACCTCGCCCTCTTCAGCGGCCTCGCTCGTCCCGGCAAACTTCAGGGAAGGCACCCCGGCAAACTCATCGGGCGGAAGCTTGAGCAGCTTGAGGATTTCCGCCTCCTCTGCTTGGCTCACCGCGTCTGCGGCCTGTGCCTCGTCCACGGTATATCCTGACTCGCCCGCCGCTGCGGCTGCAGCGGCCTCCTCCATCCTGGAGGCGATGTAGGCTATATCCCGCGCCGTAGTGGCCCGGGTGAGTCCCTTGTTCTCCTTGGTGTTCTTGGGCGTCTCGACCAAGTTGTCAAAGAAGCTCAGCACGGTGTCCGGCGGAGGCTCGATCCAGATGGGGACGACACCATGGGAGTCACACGCCGGCATCATCGCGCGCAAGGAATCTCGGGCGGTGCTGTTGCACAGCGGCACCACTCCCCGGGAAGGTCTGAACCACTCCGGATGGGCTGGGTCATGCTTAAAGAGTTCCCGGACCATCCCCTTCAACTCCAAGGCAGTGAAGTTATAGTTTAACCCAGGGCGCAGCCTCATGATATCCGCCGCATTGCCGAATTCCCAGGCGGCACTCTTCCTTTCTTGTAGAGGGGCAATGCGGTGACGGAGGAAATCTGCCCCAACCTCTCCGATGGTCAGATTGGCTACCCGGAGACGGATAATCCTGACGAGGGCAATACAGAGCTTGTTGTCCTCCGGGGCCAATTCGCTCCAATTCCTGCCGCGCACTATGGCTGTTGTGCGCGGCGCAGTGAAGGGCTCCGGCTTGTCCTCCACCACCCAACACCAATCTGCTCTCCACTCCTCTCACTTGCCGCGGAGTTCTCCCCTCAGGTACGAATCCTTCTTGTTCAGCCTGAAGATCCAGGAGATGCCGCCGGAAAGGGTAGCGCCTGATTCTACTCTAGGCATGAAAAAGTGGCGAAAAAGGGCGACGTTTGGATGAATCCCAACATAGTTTTCGCACAGATGTGCGAAAACGGCCATCGTAAGGATGGCGTTGGGGGTGAAATCTAGGAGGTGGAGGTTATACGTGTTCATGATATCGCAAAAGAACTCCGAGAACGGAGGGCACAATCCACAGTGGAAAAATGCAGCGAAGAAGAAATACCCGCCGGGGAACATATCTTTGGCGATGGCGGGGAAGACGTGCGTGCGGGGGTGAGCCTTGGTCTCCCTCGCCCAGAACAAATAATATTTGTCCCGTAGCTCCCTCGGACCGAGCCTTGGCGCGAAGACCACGTTTCTCTTCCGCAGGGCGGCCAGCTTCGCCGCCTGCTCGGACTTCTCCTTCTTGGCCTTGTCGTTCTTGGCCTTGTCGCTCTTGGCCTTGTCGCTCTTCGGAGCCATGGCGGGGGCGGCGAGAAAAGAAGCGAGGAGCTCGACGGCGCCGCGGATGCGGAAGACGGCGGAGGAGAGGCGGGGGCAAGAAGCAGCGGAGGTTTCTGGAGAATGAAGACGCAATGAAGACGAAGGAGGGGAACTGCCCCTGCTTCCTCTGCTTTTAAGGGGGAAGTGGGGGACGCTCCGCATTTCCCATTAAAGAAATAGGCCACGATCTCTCCCACGACGCCGCAATTGACGCGTGCCGTTAGGGAGGGATGCAGCGGATGCGGAAGGGGATACGGCTTGCCGTGGGCCGCGCATGCCCGTGCACTGTTTTGGGCCTGGCCCAACAGCGCTCGGCACCGTGTGTGGCCCAGGCCCGGGGGCTCCTGTCGGTGTACTAAGATAGGGGTACCTTAGTACCCCAACTTGTGCATGGGCAGTAGCAGCTTCCCGCGGCAGGGCTTACCACGTGCTCGCCGGAAACCTTTTCTGGTCCCTATGAAGCCATTCAAGAACAAAGTATACAAGTCAGAAGATCAAGGCCCCGGGAAGAGGAGCTTGCCGGGAAGACCGCACCAGGCTCAAGGTTATCATTTTAGCGCGAGACCCTGGCAAGAGGAGCTTGCCAGGAAGACCAAGGAATACATACTTCAAGAGATGCCTCGGCGCATCATGCGCCCCGGCAGGGCCCGGAGAGCGACAAGCTTCCGGGCCCGGCAAGATCAAGACCCCGGCAAGGTGCTTGCCGGGGAAACCTACGCTGTGTGCCCGCGCTCCAGCTCATCTGCCCACGCGTCGCCCTAGGGCCCTTCCAGGGACGCGTGGCGGACAGCTGTGCAGCCTGGGGCACACGGTGGCAAGCCACGGTGACGAGGCTACCGCCGTGGCGAACGGAGAAGCATGGACGGGCGCTTTTGGGGTCGATGGTGACGGGCATTTAATGCCCTTGTCCCCCACTGTCAAGATTAGGTGAAGACCACTGTTCATCCACTGTTCATGCACTATTCACGCACTGTTACAACTACCACCAAAATTACACTTTTACCCTCCTCTACGTTGACACCTGTCGGTGACCCCTTGAGCTATAAAAGGAGGCCCATGCACAACGTAGAAAGGGTTCGAAACCTAGACAACTCTCACGCTCGGTGTAGCTAGTACTGTAGCTCTTCAAGCTCCCGAGCTCAAGAACTTAATACAACCTAAGGCAGGAGTAGGGTTTTAAGCGTCCGCGCGGCCCAAACCTGGGTAAACTGCCCGCGTGCGCTCCTCGATCTGCTCTCCGTGCTCCCTCCGCTCCCTTACCGCAACGTAGAAGGGGCTCCGGTCCCATAGGTGCTCGTGGGAGGACAGTTTCCCCCGACATCAGGGTCCTGTTCTTGTAAACCTTATGTAAAGCTAAAATTCTTGCTGTGTGCAGGGTGACCAGTGATACAGCACACCAAGCAGCAGCAGGCATACCAAACAGCAGCAGATGGAGGGGCTCTCTCGAATGTCACCGCTGCCACTCATTGCTACTGTCACTGGTTGATGATGGATGATCGCTGTTAGTTTAGCTTGGTCGATGTTCGTTTAGCTCCTTGCTAGTCCCTCCCTCTCTTGCAAGCGTCTACTACTCCTGGTAGAAATAGAACTGGTAGCTGTAATCCCATGTAGTTGTAGTACCATGTAGTTCCTCTACTTGGACTGCCCTTTGTTGCTTCATTTCTATGTTAATTTAGTCTTTGTTGAATGTATCTACTATTTACTGTTGTGGTTGTTGAAAGAAATAAAATGGTTTGGATGCATACGTACATGCTGATATGTCAAGCTGGAATAGCTGCGCTTGTGATGTCAAGCTTCTGAATGTATGTTGTGGAGGCCCAAAATAAATTGTACTATAAAAAGGTCGAGGCCCAAAAAAGAAATGAATTATAGAAGGCCACGTCCTAGAAAATAAAATGGGCCAGGCCCATGCAGCTAGCGAAAATTAACAAGGAAAAAACATAAAATGGGCTGAATTGTTGGGCTCGGCCCATGTAAAACCCCCAATTGGACCGGGCTGATTCTAATCAATGACCTTTTCATTTGGTCGCAATTTTGCCACATCAGCTTGCCACGTCGGATCTGACGTGGCCTGGGCAGACAACTAGTGACCAAAGCAAAAGGTAGTTGAACCAATGACCTTTTTTTGGTCGTAAATGTCTATGACCTTCTCACAGAGAAGGTCGTTAATTTCAATTTACGACGGCCAGCTTTTGACCATCTGTTTTTGGTCACAAAAAGGTCACAAATGGGAAATAATGACCATTCAGTGACCAATAGTAAAGGTCACAAGTTGACATATTTCTTGTAGTAATGGACCCTAGAAAGCTCTTGCAGCACGCCACCTGATATGTCTCCAACGTATCTATAATTTTTGATTGTTCCATGCTATTAAATATTATGTTTCGGATGTTTAATGTGCTTTATTTTACACTTTTATATTATTTTTGGGACTAACCTATTAACCCAAAGGCCCAGTGCAGATTGCTGTTTTTTGCCTATTTCCGGGTTTTGCAGAAAAGGAATATCAAATGGAGTCCAAACGGAATGAAACCTTCGCAAGAGTTATTTTTGGAACAATATCAACACAGAAGACTTGGAGTACACGCGAGGGAACGAAGGAGGCGGCCACGAGGGTCCAGGGCGCGCCCCCTCCTACAGGGCGCGCCACCCACCCTCGTGGGCCCCCTTTGGCTCCCCCGATGCCCTCCTTCCTCCTATATATACCCATGTACCTTGAAAACATCGAAGGAACAGAGGAAACCCTAATTCCACCGCCGCAACCTTCTGTTCCCATGAGATCCCATCTTGGGGCCTGTTCTGGAGCTCCGCCGGAGGGGGGTCTTCCACAGAGTGCTTCTACATCAACACCATCGCCTCACCATGAGTTGTGAGTAGTTTACCACAGACCTTCGGGTCCGTAGTTATTAGCTAGATGGCTTCTTCTCTCTTTTTGGATCTCAATACCAAGTTCTCCTCGGTCTTCGAGGAGATCTATTCGATGTAATCTTTTTGCGGTGTGTTTGTCGAGATCCGATGAATTGTGGGTTTATGATCAAGATTATCTATGAGAAATATTTGGTTCTTTTCTGAATTCTTTTATGTATGATTATAATATCCTTGCAAGTCTCTTCAAATTATTGCTTTGGTTTGGCCTACTAGATCTATAGTTCCTGCAATGGGAGAAGTGCTTGGCTTTGGGTTCAATCCTGCGGTGTCCTTTCCTAGTGACAGCAGGGGCAGCAAAGCACGTATTGTATTGTTGCCATCGAGGATAAAAATATGGGGTTTATATCATATTGCTTGAGTTTATGTAACACCCCAAATTTTTGAGTTGATTTTTCTTCCAAACTTTTGGCCTTTTTGGAAGGGGGTTGTTTGATCTTAAAACCCTTCTAAAATCCCTTCTGGCCAAAGTTTGTGTGTCTTCTCCAGCTTGATTTTTAGCCTTGAAGTTTTTCTCTTGTGTTTGGCTCAAGCACAAGTTGAGTTTCAAAAGAAGTTGTTTGAATTCTCCCCCCCCCCCTTGATTTTTGCCTCTCAAGTTTGATCTTGGACTTATCCTTCCCTCCAACCTTCATCTTGACATGACCCCAACAGAAATATTTATATCCAAGACTCTCTTCACACCTTAGGACAAGTCTTTCATCAATTCCAGCAAGTTGTAACCTTATTGGGATTTTTCTCCTATTTATTTTACTTCAAAAACTTATTCTCTCTTTTATAGTGGACCTTGGTGATTTACAAAGGAACCACCATGCCTAGCTTGTTGTTTGATTCCAAACCAACTCTCCTAGATAGTCATTAGTACCCACAACCTAGATCCATCTTGTTTCACTGGTCCATAGTTCAAAAATTTCAAATTTCACCTGCTGTAAGTTTGGACCAGATTTGCAAAATTTGGTGAAATTCATATTTATCTTCTTCCAAAAATCCTGCGAAAAATCAGGCAACCTCTAGATACATCAAGAGGCCACTCCACCAAAAATCAGCCCCAGGAACATTGCACACATACCAGAAACATTTCATCAAACACCTAGCCTACACTGTTCTGTCAAATTCAGAACTATTAACTGAAACTGTCGACAGTTCGACAGTTCGTCAGTTTCGACAGTTCGTTAGGCGCAGCGACAAACCTCGCCAGTACCTCCTTGGCTCGACGCTGCACTACGGCTTCTTCTTATCCAGTCGCCGCACGCTCGGTTGGCCGCTTCTAGGCGTCGGTGGCGCTCTGGCCCGACCACACCGGCGACTGCCACGGCAACAGCGCCGCCCGTGGCGGCTGACAGAAGCTACCACCGCAGCTCGACGCCGTTTAGCGCCGCCCAAACCACCCCAGCACTCCGCGTGTCCATTTCCAGTGCCAGCACACGCCTGGCACGCCGTCGCCGTGGCCTGGCGCGCGCAGAGCGCATTTCCTGCCGCCGCCGTGCCGCGCGGCCGTTCCGTCGGGGACAGCCCGTAACTCCGTCTCTCCTGCTGAGTTAGGTGCGGGAATGGAATCACTACAGCTCCTAGATGATGCTCAAGCCCCTAACTCCACCGTCCGACCACTGCAGCACCGTAATCGACTCGCCGGACTTATCCGTTCACGGCAGCCACCTCGAGCCGCCTATATAAGGCACCCCCGAGCTCGTGCTCGAACCCGCATGATGGCTTCTCGCCCCTCGTTGGTTACCCCAAGTGGAAGGTTTGAGATGCAGTGTAGCGGAAGTTTTCCCTAGGCAAAGATACCAAGGATCGATTTCCCCTGAGACTCCCAGTTTCAACAAGAAGGTGTCAACTGCTAACGGCGCCAGATATTAGCAATCAACGTGGACCTGCACACAGATACAAATAACTTTGCTCCCAACGAGTACAGAGAGGTTGTCAATCCCTCCGGCCTTGTCGTTTACAAAGGATCAAATGCAAGTGATAATAGTGATAGGTTTTGCAGCAAATAGTAACTAAAAGCGTAAAGTAAATAGCGGATGTGCTCAGTGATGGTAATATGGACCGGGGTCCCATGATGTTCACTAGTGATGTCTCTCTCCCAAAAGACGATAAAACAGCTATGTGAGGTAAACGAATTACAGCTGGGCAATTGACAGAATTATGTGCGCAAACCAATGCTAACTATGTTGCAAGAAAGGTAGAGGTTCAAAGCATGGGCGGTACGCCAAGGCAAGTAGACCGAAATCCATCTGCATCTACTACTAATCATCCACCTTGAGATATCTATCCAGAACATCTCGCTGGTATTAAGTTGCGAGTCCCACCCATAGTGTAAACTCAAAGCAACAGACAACTGCATTAAAAGAACTTTGCGTAAAGTAAACAATCCTTGCACCCGCGGGCACAAGCACCGTTGTTTTCCCCCTTGTGGCAACAGCACATCCCCTAGACTCATGTTTCTGTCACTCAAGCTAGTCATCGAGGGGCATGAACCCACAATCAAGCATAACGTTCCCTCTTGGAGTCACTACCTACTACTTGGCCAAAGCAATAAATAGCAACGGAGAACATGCAAGAATTACTTACGATCATAAATATAAAGGAGGTTAATCAAATATATTACTCAAACATAATCTCACAATCCATCGGATCCCAGCAAACTCATCATAGCAACAGCATAAGGATTACATATGTGCCTCGATCATGTAGGGCAGCTCACGAGGACTAATTAGTGAAGCACAAGAACGGGAGGAGAACATCACATAGCTACTGGTCATGGACCCATGGTCCAAGGGAGACTACTCACAACTCATCCGGGAGGCGTCCATGGTGGTAGAGAGGCTCCCGGTGGTGATCCTCCCCTCCGGCAGGGTGCCGGGAAGAGTTCTCCTGGCGCTCCCGATCTTGGAAACGCGGCGGTGGCGGAATAGAGATGAGATCGCGAAAAAAGGGTTCCCGTCTCGAGGGTTTCGGGACACGATATAAATATATGCCAAAGGGGGGCATCAGCGGAGGCCTGGGGGGGGGGGGCAGGCGCCCCCCCCCCCCGGCGCGGCCAGGAGGGGGGCCGCGCCACCAGGGCGCTTGGAGCCCTGGTGGCCCCCCTCCGGCTCTACTTTGGCTACCAGGAAGCTTCTGGAACGCTGATTTTTTATATAATTTTTCCGGGATTTTTCTGGCAGTTTACGTAATGAGAAAACCTGAAATACAAAAACAGCAGAAAACAGAAACTGGCACTGGGGTGCACTGAGTTAATAGGTTAGTCCAAATATGATCAAAAGTGTATGGAAGTGTATAAATATCATAGCAATATCACCCAAAAGAGGCATGGAGCAAGCAGAAATTATAGATACGTTTTGGACGTATCAACATCCCCAAGCTTAATTCCTGCTCGTCCTCGAGTAGGTAAATGATAACAAGAATAATTTCTGTGGTGACATGCTATTAACCATATAAGGATTTTTCATAGTCATATGACAAAAGCTTACTGAGACAATGAATCTGTAGTAATTAAGTTGCCTCATGAGAAAATCACAAAGAACTGAAAGTTTTACAATATGATACTGAAACATCAAATAGATTTGTAATGAGCATGGTGTGCAAATATGATAAAGTGATATCTCGCTTGCCCCCTTTAGTGAAGCAAAACATAAATGCAGGGGCACCTCCAAGGTTTAAGTGATGACTAGATACAATGATTTCAGAATAAACGATATCATAATCATGCAAAAGACAATAAAACTTTGGGACAATGCACATTACACTCAGAATGACAATCATGCTCTCAGTAGTTGGTGCTTTAAAAGAAGGTGGAGACTCTTGAACCGTGGCTTTTGTTGGCAAGGTTGAAAACCGGTAGTCGGAAACAAAGACAAAACATGTACCAGAGCTCTTGGTTTTAAAAACAGAGGTAATAATTATATTTTTAGATTATGCATGTTTCGTCAACGAATGCTAGCAGACAACTCAATCACTTCTTGAGATGTACAAGTTTCGAGGATCGGCTCCCAAATGAGGACGATTACATCCTCTTAATCTCCTTTGTTTATCACTGCCAAAGTTTTCTGATTTCTCATGAACAAAGCGTGAAGGAGGGTTTGTTTGTTATATTAATTTTGAGTCGGGCGCACTCTTTGACAGTTCCTTCTCGTATTATGGGTTTGCACATTAGACATGCAATCCCGGGGTGAAGCTTGTCCAACTTAAAAAGATTATGAATTAACTACTACTTCCTCATGAACTAAAAACAGAGGCACAAAATAGGAATGCATTTTTTTTGAATAATTTCGAGATGGTACATGAAAGTCTTCGTTAGGAATGGCAGGTAAATACCATGTAGGAAGGTATGGTGGACTCATATGGCATAACTGGTTTAAAAGATTTTGGATGCACAAGCAGTCAGTCCGCTTAGTACAGGCGAAGGTTAGCAAAAGACTGGGAGCGACCAACTAAGAGAGCAATGACGGTCATAATCATGCAGAGCGACAAAGCAACATTGAATCAGGCATGGAAGTTATATCGCTACTCAGAAATAAAAGATCATCAAGGCTTGACAGACTTTCTTTACAGTCTTAAATATGTGTGAGCATACGCCAAGTCAATCGAAATAAATTCTTGAAGGAAGATATTACTAAACCATACCACATCATAGGCAAACAAATCATGTTGGTACTCCAATAACACATTGGGAACCCCCCAGCTATTTGAGACTAACCATAAGAAGACATGAACTACTAAGCACCATTATGCACGTAACATTTTTATCATAGACATATCAACCATGCAACAGAAGCAAACTCTCTTAATAAGATAATCATGATAACTAAAGAGAGTTCAAGCAACCAACTAAACAAAAGCTCTTTAAAAAGATAAGCATGAAAACTAAGAGCTAAGCATGATAGTAGCTATTGAAAGACAAAGAACACACACAGCAAAGATAGACATGAAAATTCAAAGTTATGTTCTAGGTAGAAGTGGAGCGTGTTTCTCTCCCACACAAAGAAAGCTGAGTTCCGACTCGTTATGAAAAGCTAAAGAAAACTAAAAAGGAAACTAAAAGCAAGACGCTCCAAGCATAGCACATAACACATGAAGTGATAAAAATATAGTGGAACGAAAGACGAACTGATAATGTTGATGGAGAAGGGGATGCACGGGGGCATCCCCAAGCTTAGACACTTGAGTCTCCTTGAATATTTATTGGGGGTGCATGGGGGCATCCCCAAGCTTGAGCATTTGACACTCCTGAATCTTTTTATCATCTTCCCTCGCACACTTGAAAACTCCCTTCATACATAACTCATCATAATCAGATTAGCGAGGTTAGTACCCATAATAAAATAATTGTTCCTTGCTGGAAATAAGGATATTCTTGAAGGTCTACTGTTTCTCAAGATTGCCAAAAGGTTTTTGCAAAGAAAAAGCAAGCTCTAGGTTTGCAAAATGAAGGAAAGGCAAAACAGGACAGAATCTGTGAAAAACAGAACAGCAGGTAGTAAATGATTTTTTCGGGGCACTTCTGCAACTCTAATCCAAAAACTCAGAACAGATGCACGAAAGACAATTGTATAGAGCACGCTGTCGAAAAAAATCAGACCAAAAAGATGATCTGGTGATTTTATACGAATTTTTCTATCCAAGGACAGAATCTGTTTCCTGGACAGCACGTCACAACTTTTGAACTTTCTTGCAATCAGAGGTTACACTTGGCACAAAGTTGAAAAGCAAAGATACAATGATGATGCTACTGTAGTAACAACATCAAGACACAACAAAAGCAAAATAAAATTTTATTCATGTGGGCTGCCTCCCAAAAGCGCTTACTTTTATGCCTTTAAGCTAGGCATAATGCATAGAGATCAAGGTGTATCAATTGAACCATCATCAAGATCATCAAAAAGCTCTTCAATAATACAACTAGTCTTAAGAGGACTTTCAAATAAAGGCCTCATAGAGATAATTCTAAGGAGAAGACCAAAAGGATAAAAGTCAAGGGAAGATTCATTTATAAATTCATCAAAGAGTGGTGTTTCTTCCAAAGTCTTTACAGTTTCAACCCCTTTGGCAATAGATGGATTACTTTTAGAGCGGGGAGCCTTTGGAACGTGAACGAACTTAGGCTCCCTCTTTGCTGGAGTTTCTACCTTTTTGGTTTGGATCGAGGAGAAAGTAGTTCCTAGAGTATCAAATATTTCCTCAATCTTGTCTATCCTAGAAGAGTCCAAGTCATGGGATTTGATGGTCTCCAAAGTTTTGAAAATTTTATGCATGGAGCTATCAAGCCTATTCAAATTCCCTTGGATCTTACGATCCAACTCGTTTATCTTATTAATGCTTGGCATCTCTAGCTCTATCTTTTCAAGTTTTTTCATAATGTGAGCTAGGGTGATGTCCTCTTGAATGCTAACAACAGGGGGATTCCCAACAAGATTTCCAATAATACTAAGAGACTCCCAAACTGGGGCCTCTAGGAAATTTCCATTGATAGCAGTATCTAGAATAAACCTATTCCAAGAAGTAATTCCAACATAAAAATTTCTAAGCAGGATAGTAGTAGATTGCTTCTTGGTGGCTCTTTTTTGAGAATCATTAATTCTATACCAAGCATTTTTAGACTTTCCCCACCTCTTTGTTTAAAGGTGAGAACTTCTAACTCGCCAAAGACAAAAGGACCCGACATAATGACAACTAAAGAATGAAATAACTATTTTTTTGATTTTTTTTATAAAAGATACTAAAGCAAAAAACTGAAAGGTAAACTAACAAGACTAAAAGCAAAGGTAAAAGATAGCGGGCAACTCCCCTATCCTGAAGAGTGGAGTCCCCGGCAACGGCGCCAGAAAACTTTGCCTGATGGCTTCTCGCCCCTCGTTGGTTACCCCAAGTGGAAGGTTTGAGATGCAGTGTAGCGGAACTTTTCCCTTGGCAAAGATACCAAGGATCGATTTCCCCTGAGACTCCCAGTTTCAACAAGAAGGTGTCAACTGCTAACGGCGCCAGATATTAGCAATTAACGTGGACCTGCACACAGATACAAATAAATTTGCTCCCAACGAGTACAGAGAGGTTGTCAATCCCTCCGGCCTTGTCGTTTACAAAGGATCAAACGCAAGTGATAATAGTGATAGGTTTTGCTGCAAATAGTAACTAAAAGCGTAAAGTAAATAGCGGATGTGCTCAGTGATGGTAATATGGACCGGGGTCCCATGATGTTCACTAATGATGTCTCTCTCCCAAAAGACGATAAAACAGCTATGTGAGGTAAACGAATTACAGCTGGGCAATTGACAGAATTATGTGCGCAAACCAATGCTAACTATCTTGCAAGAAAGGTAGAGGTTCAAAGCATGAGCAGTACGCCAAGGCAAGTAGACCGAAATCCATCTGCATCTACTACTAATCATCCACCTTGAGATATCTATCCAGAACATCTCGCTGGTATTAAGTTGCGAGTCCCACCCATAGTGTAAACTCAAAGCAACAGACAACTGCATTAAAAGAACTTTGCGTAAAGTAAACAATATTTGCACCCGCGGGCACAAGCACCGTTGTTTTCCCCCTTGTGGCAACAGCACATCCCCTAGACTCAGGGCATGAACCCACAATCAAGCATAACGTTCCCTCTTGGAGTCACTACCTACTACTTGGCCAAAGCAATAAATAGCAACGGAGAACATGCAAGAATTACTTACGAACATAAATATAAAAGAGGTAAATCAAATATATTACTCAAACACAATCTGAACATAATCTCACAATCCATCGGATCCCAGCAAACTCATCATAGCAACAGCATAAGGATTACATATGTGCCTCGATCATGTAGGGCAGCTCACGAGGACTAATTAGTGAAGCACAAGAACGGGAGGAGAACATCACATAGCTATTGGTCATGGACCCATGGTCCAAGGGAGACTACTCACAACTCATCCGGGAGGCGTCCATGGTGGTGGAGAGGCTCCCGGTGGTGATCCTCCCCTCCGGCAGGGTGCCGGGAAGAGTTCTCCTGGTGCTCCCGATCTTGGAAGCGCGGAGGCAGCGGAACAGAGATGAGATCGCGAAAAAAGGGTTCCCGTCTCGAGGGTTTCGGGACACGATATAAATATATGCCAAAGGGGGGCATCAGCGGAGGCCTGGGGGGCCCAGGCGCCCCCCGGCGCGGCCAGGAGGGGGGCCGCGCCACCAGGGCGCCTGGAGCCCTGGTGGCCCCCCTCCGGCTCTACTTTGGCTACCGGGAAGCTTGTGGAACGCTGATTTTTTATATAATTTTTCTGGGATTTTTTTGGCAGTTTACGTAATGGGAAAACCTGAAATACAAAAACAGCAGAAAACAGAAACTGGCACTGGGGTGCACTGAGTTAATTGGTTAGTCCAAATATGATCAAAAGTGTATGGAAGTGTATAAATATCATAGCAATATCACCCAAAAGAGGCATGGATCAAGCAGAAATTATAGATACGTTTTGGACGTATCACCGCACACCCTCCCTACCTCCCTAGATCACGCCCAGCCTGTGGAGGAGCCTCGAGAGGCCCTTCTTCCCCAACTCCAGCCAACTCCCTCCGCCTCGGGCTCCAGCTTCGTTCACTCCGGTGAGAGCTTCTCCGCCGCCGTGGACTCGAGCGTAGCATCCTGGCAACCACCTAGACCTAACCCCCACCTCAATTTGACCCCAGGAACCTTCTCCGACGAGGTCCACGACCACCCGAGCCGCCGTCCGCCGGAGAGAGGGTCCCCGTCGATGTGGGGCTCGCCGACACCCAACTCCACCACCGTTCGACGCGGAAGACCACCGTGAAGCTGTAGGTACCACTCCCCTCCCCTAACTCGTCGTGGATCGACGCCGGCGATCACCGCAGCACCTGCGCCGGCGCGGCTCTGTTTCCATTTTCAAACCCGACGAGTGGGGCCTCTTGTCAGCCTCACATCTCTTCCCCCGAGCCGTTTTCCGAAGGCGCATTCGGGCAAAGTGTGTTTTCCCTCTGCGGTTGACGTACTACGTACCGATTCGTTTTGCTGTTTTCTGTTCTAGCCCCTGGAACTTTTCTGTTTCATTACAGATGGGTCCCTGGACAGAAACTCTAATATCTTTTAAACTAAAAAGGATTTTGAGTTGATTCTTTTTCTGTCCTCTTTAGTTTTCTGCCTAGTTTTTTGTCATATTTATGTGGAAAATTTAGGAGCAACTTTATTTGCACGCGCGGTATTTATGTTAGTATGTATTTGTTTGAATACATAGATACCGGAGGCCGTGACGGAGACGCGAACCACACCGAGTTAGGCTCTGACTTCTCAGAACCAGGCAAGCATGTTTGAACTCTTGATATGATGAGTGTGTTGCATGTTTGCTCGAGTAGTTCGTTTCATAAGCATGATCATATGGGCATATGTGTATGGCATATTTCATGCAAGTAAGCTTCGGGTGAGTCCCGAAGGATAATGTTTGAACCACCTCGATCATATGGTGATATGATGGGTGGAATGCTGGTATTGTTGGAGCATGCCAGTAGTTGGTTAACTCAGTATCAACGGAGATCATGTCATGATTTCGTTCGTCTCTTTTTTTCGGTACTATCATAGGCCGTCCGTTGAGATTGCGGTCTAGTCAGTTGTAAACCACTTTCTGAGTACACGCCAAGTAGAGGGGCCGGGATGAGGGTTCCATGGCCCTGGATTAAAGCCCGTCATCTGGTCAGGGGGCATGGGTGTTTCTGGTTGGGACCGAGAGGGGGGCACCCCTTAGAGCGCGCATATATAAATTTGATCCCATGCTATTCGAGGTTGTAGCCTCCCCGTCTTAAAGTTTTCCGTGAATGTCGTCGCGGGTGATTCCAGACGACATGATGTTAAATGGGTGTGTACTGGTTAGTTGGGTTTCTACTAAAACACCGTAGACGGGACTAGCCCATGTGGCTAGTAGAACCCGTTGGCTATGAGTTCATAGTACAATCTCTGCAGAGTTGAATTCCTACAGTAGCCATGTTTATGCCCTAGGGTCAATCTTCATATCAACCCGGTGACCGTCCCTAGTAAATTCTTGTTGGTAACTAGAATGGTGTTTCCGCGAGTTCATTTGGTAGATGAACTCACCAACTATTTCTGTATTTGATTCACTGCCAGAAATATATATCATCATTATACTATTGTTATTTATAAGCCCGTTATGTGATGTCGCTCAGACGTCCGACTGTGGCATTATTTTTATTTATAAGACCTTTATGTGATGTCGCTCAGACGTCCGACTGTGGCATTCTTTTTATTTATAAGCCCTTTATGTGATGTCGCTCTGACGTCCGACTGTGGCATTCTTTTTATTTATAAGCCCTTTATGTGATGTCGCTCAGACGTCCGACTGTCGCATTCTTTTTATTTATAAGCCCTTTATGTGATGTCGCTCAGACGCCCGACTGTGGCATTCTTGTTATTTATATTTGCTATAAGCCCTTTATGCGGCGTCGCTCAGACGCCCGACTGTGGCCTGCTATCTTTTATTATTGTCTTACGAGGCGTCACTCAGACACTCGTTTGGTCTACTTCTATTTTATCTTGCGGACTTCAGGAGGATTACCGCCCGACTTCCATCATTGCATACAGCACATTGATATTTTATTCCGGTCGCATCTTTGCTGGAATATTCATATGCATCATGTTGGCATTTATTATATCTTAAGTCCGAACTGTCTTGCGAGTACATTCAAAGTACTCACCTGGCTTGTTGATTTGGCCAGATGTGGATGAAGGCAATCTCTTGGATGAAGAATTCGATAGCGAGTCTGACGCTTAGAGGAGTCCCAGTCAGTCCCTTGCGATCCTGGAATTGATCACTGTTTTATAACCGCTTCCGCCTACCGCCAAATAAGTTCATCGAGTCTCACTCCGATACTCGATGAGTTGTAATATTTTGGAGTCACATCACCCACTTCATTGTGACATATTACACCACCTTTTATTGCGAGATAGTAGTATGTCACCCTGCCTTGTGTCATATCCGCCTCTATGTAATATATTGGCGCGCTTGTAATAAAATTGTTGAGCAACCCCCAGCTCAACCTTGTATAATATTCAGTGTACTGGAATTCTGTATCAAGGAATTGTCTGCCAGCAAGGAATTATATTCCCCGCTGGTTTAATAAAAAGGTCAGTCTTCCGGTAATTATTTTACTGAAGGACCGGTCCTGACAACCTTGGTACCAGAGCCAGGCTGACTATAGGAAGCCACTAGGTGCGCTCGCTAATCGGTTATTAGCGAAAAATGTGCTTTTCATCATTTTTACATCTGTAGCAATTTTCGGTTGGTCAGCATAAATTTATGAACTGACTATTCGGATTTTTTGTCTACTTTTGTAGATAGCCAGCAACGACTGTGATCCACAGGTGTTCGCCAGCATTCCTGAGGGGTTTGTCAAACTCCTCTTCGCCATCACCAAAGTCGCGAACGGGCCATCCACCCGTCCCGAGTTTACACTCTACCGTCACAAGCTCAACGACAGCGTGTCTATGCATCAGGCTGTGGTACACTTCAAAGGTGGGCGTTCTGAAGCGCGCCGCCTTCAATTTGTGGGCAGAGCCATGCCTACGGAGAGGCATGCCATGCAGATGGCTGCCCGTGAGGCGATAGCTCGTCTCTGGGACATCCTTCCTTCGATGAAGACTCGTCGCTTCCGTTACCTCCCATGCCATGTGCCATATACGTGTCACTATGCATTTGCATGCGCAAATGGGGAGCGTGACGAGGCCATTGAATCAATGGTTGAGTACCTCAAGGCACTTGAGGCAGCCTTTGATAATCTGGTGGACGACCTGGTGGCCACCCGTATGGAGTTGGTCCAGAGTGGCTCCGCCAACAGGAGGGAGCTGCTCCATACTGCGCCACCAATGACATTTGTCTCGTCCGCCGCATCCTATGCACCTTCCATCTTAGCCACCGCTCGCCGTCTGCCTACCACTCAGGAGTTTGACCAAGTCATTGCTCCTACTCCAGTCAGAGCTGCACCGCCAGCTGCACCTGCCTCGGCACCTCGTACTCTGACTCCACGCCTAGAGCCCATTAGTGAGGAGGAAGTTGAGTCTCCAGCACCACTGGGCCTTACCCTCGGCAGGCCGAGGGAAATCTTCAACATCTCTGACTAGCGCGTCATTCCGCGACGCACCGCGATCGCTTGTAATATTTGTGTGTTATGTAAAATAGGTTGATGGGAATAGTCTGTTTGCGCATCATGTAGGATCTTGGAGGAGTGCATTAGTTTTAATAACATGTCAGGATGTGTACGCACACCCTGAGTGACGTATGTATAATTAGAACCGGCGTGTAAAATATGTACTAGCAGCCCTTCTCCGTGCGCAATCAACCAGTTACTTTCAAAAATCTTTTTCGAGCTCGTGTTTGATCGCTTTTGCAAAATCTTGGTTTATTTTGCTGCTCGGTTCTTCTCAGGATTTTCTGCTTTGTTACCCCAGAGTAAGAAATGACTCGTCCCTGGACACGTTTCATGCCAAGTCCGTCAGAAGAAAATTATGGCACACAGACAAACAACAATTTCTCACAGGGGCAGTCAAGTCAGCAGGGCAGTGAGACGGCATTTTCTCAAGTGTGCCGTGTTTACGAGCAAAGTCAGCAACAACACCAAGAAATGATGAACCATGTCATTAACATGGGAAATCATCGTGAGCCATACCAGCAGCACTCAAAATTGTCTGAATTTCAGAAGACACGTCCAACAACATTTTCGCACACAGACAAGCCTCTTGAGGCCGATGATTGGCTTCGAGATATTGAAAGGAAATTAATTGTGGCACAATGCTCAGACCGAGAAAAAGTGCTGTACGCACCACATTACCTTACTGGAGCAGCCGCGTCATGGTGGGAAAATTTCCTGCTTATGCATCCCGACGTAAATAATATCACCTGGGAAGATTTCAAGGAAGACTTTCATGGGGCACACATCCCTAAGAGTATTATGAAGATCAAGAAAAGAGAATTTGATGATCTCAAGCAAAGAGGCATGACAGTACAGGGGTACAACAATCAGTTTGCGCAATTATCACGTTATGCCAACGAAGAGCGAATGACGGAAAATAAGAAGATGGAGAAATTCCTGGACGGACTGGCACCAGCACTAAAATGCTAGTTAGTCGTACACACTTTTCCAGATTTCAAGACACTGGTAGACAAAGCCATTACATTGGAGAATGAACATCGCAGTCTGGAAGACATTCGCAAGAGAAAAAGGGATCAGACCAACCACCCTCGCAACAACAAGAATAAGGTGAATTTCCAGAGGAATGGGACGAACAGACCCACGACCAACGACACACGCCCAAATAAGAATTTTCATGCAAGAGACAAGGATTTCACCTATCGCCCGGGTGTTACCTGCTACGCATGTGGAGAAGAGGGACACTATGCTAAACAGTGCCCTAAGCCAAGAAACTCAGCACCGAAGCCAAACAGCAACGGAAATAATTCCGCGCCCAAGCGTAACAACTTCAACCCCAATAACAATCACAGGAAGGGCCACCTAAACCATGTGACCAAGGAGCAAGCACAGGATGCCCCAGATATCGTACTCGGTATGTTTCCTATCAACACAATACCTGCCACGGTTTTGTTTGATTCTGGAGCTTCTCATTCGTTCATTTCGAAGAGTTTTGCTTTGCAACATGGTTTCTCAATGCTTCCCTTGGGAAAATCAATGACCATCAAGTCTCCCGGAAGTAAGCAGATCACTCAAAATTACTGCCAAGGTTTGACCATTGAAATTGAGGGATTAAAGTTTCACGCAAACCTCATCGTGTTGGAAAACAAAGGACTGGATGTTATCCTGGGTATGGATTGGCTAACCACCAATAAAGGATTTATCGACTGCTTCAACAGGACAGTGATTCTTACTCATCATCATGGAAAAACAATAAGAGTCGCAGCGCAGGAAAGACCGGTGTCGCGACAACCAAAATTAAACAAGGTTGATACATCTGAGTTAAGCAAGGTTACAGTTGTATGTGAATTTCCGGACGTATTTCCCGAGGAACTACCAGGCATGCCGCCAGACAGAGAAATAGAATTCATTATTGAGCTAGCACCGGGAACCACCCCCATATATAAGAAACCATACAGAATGGCACCATCCAAGTTGGTTGAATTAAAGAAGCAAATAAAGGAACTGCTGGACAAAGGATTTATACGGGCCAGCTCCTCACCTTGGGGTTCGCCAGTATTGTTTGCCAAAAAGAAGGATGGGACCATGAGGTTGTGTATAGACTACCGAGCACTCAACATGGTCACAATCAAAAACAAATATCTGATGCCACGGATAAATGATTTATTTGACCAGCTCGCGCAAGCCAAGGTTTTCTCAAAGGTTGATCTAAGGTCAGGTTATCATCAGCTGAAAGTACGGACAGAAGATATCCCGAAGACAGCATTCACCTCAAGATACGGACTCTATGAATTTACAGTAATGCCGTTTGAACTGACCAACACCCCCGCATATTTCGTCCACCTCATGAACAAGGTATTTATGAAATTCATGGACAAATTTGTGGTGGTATTTATTGATGATATCTTGGTATATTCAAAGACACCGGAGGAACATGCTGAACACCTCCACATTGTACTGGGAGAATTAAGGAAACACCAACTTTACGCCAAATTCAGCAAATGTGAATTTTGGTTGAGACAAGTGGGTTTCCTAGGACACGTATTAACACAAAAAGGAATTGTTGTGGACCCAAATAAAGTCAAGGCTGGACTTGGCTGTAAGTCGCAAGCCAGTGTAACAGATATACGCAGTTTCCTCGGTATGGCCGGATATTACAGAAGGTTTATTGAAGGATTTTCCACCATAGCCAAACCAATGACTCAGCTACTCAAGAAGGATAAGAAATTCGTGTGGACCGAAGCATGTGAGAAAAGCTACCAAGAGCTCAAAAAGAGGTTAACAACAACCCCAGTATTAATTGTACCAGACATACACAAGAGCTTTGAAGTATATTGCGACGCATCCCAGAAAGGCCTCGGATGCGTACTAATGCAAGAAGGCAAATTAGTCGCCTACGCTTCCCGACAACTGCGAAAACATGAGGAAAATTATCCTACTCACGATTTGGAGTTGGCAGCAGTCATTCATGCACTCAAGGAGTGGAGGCACTTTTTTCTTGGAAATCGCTGTGAAATATATACAGACCATAAGAGCCTCAGATATATTTTCACACAGCCAGAGCTCAATTTACGACAACGACGCTGGCTGGAACTGGTAAAAGATTACGACGTCGGTATCCACTATCACCTAGGAAAAGCAAACGTGGTAGCAGATGCTCTCAGCCGTAACCCCAGCCCGAACAGCGGCAACATACAGAACCTGAGACCCGAATTTCAGCAAGAATTCGCCAGACTCAACCTAATGATGGTCACGGAAGGCGAAGTATCCAAGCTAGAAATACAGCCTACGCTAATAGAGCAAATAAAGAAAGCTCAACATGGACACCCCAGCATCGAAGGGATAAAAAGAAAAGTAAGTCAGGGCAAGGCCTCAGAGTTCACCATAGAGAGTGAAGGAATATTATGGTTCGGAGATAGACTTTGCGTACCAAATAGCAACGACCTTAAATAGAAAATTCTAGCAGAAAGCCACACCGCTCCATACTCAATCCACCCTGGAGGTACGATAATGTACAAGGATATTCAGGAAAGATTTTTGGTGGCACGGCATGAAGAGGGATATAGCCACATTTATTGCATGATGCGATTCATGTCAACGCATTAAAGCCGAGCACCAAAAACCCGCAGGACTATTACAGCCAAACAAGATACCAGAATGGAAATGGGACGATATTGGGATGGATTTTATTGTTGGACTACCACGGTCACAACACGGTAATGATGCCATATGGGTCATCACGGATAGACTGACCAAGGTGGCACATTTCATACCCGTCAAGACAACCCACACCACCCAAAAGCTCGCCAAGCTTTACCTCGCCCGTATAGTATGCCTACATGGGGTCCCCAAGACTATAATATCCGACAGAGGCACTCAGTTCGTCTCCAAATTTTGGGACCAGCTGCAGCAAGCCCTCGAAACGCAACTAATATTCAGTACAGCTTATCACCCCCAGACGGGAGGACAAACGGAACGAGTAAATCAAATACTCGAAGACATGCTAAGGGCATGTGTCCTCACCTATGGGACCAGTTGGGAGGAAAGCCTACCATATGCCGAGTTTGCATATAACAATAGTTATCAAGCTAGCCTGCAAATGGCACCTTTCGAAGCCTTGTACGGACGAAGATGTCGTACTCCATTGAATTGGTCGGAAACAGGGGACAGTCGCATATTCGGCCCAGACATGTTAAAAGAAGCCGAGGAAAGAGTAAAAATAATACGGGTCGACTTAAAACCGCCCAAAGCCGACAAAAGAGCTATTACGATCAAAAGCATCGGGAAATAAGTTTTGAGCCCGGTGATGACGTATATTTGCGTGTGTCACCAATGAGAGGACTACAACGATTCAAAGTCAAAGGGAAACTAGCACCTCGATTCATCAGACCCTTCCGTATAGTTGCACGGAGAGGCACAGTAGCTTATCAGCTGGACCTTCCCAAGGATCTGTCCGACGTCCACGACGTGTTCCACGTCTCGCAACTACGGAAGTGTGTAAGCAACCCAGAGAAACATGTGTCACATGAAAACCTTGACGTGCTACCAGATCTCACCTACCGAGAACACCCAGTGAAGATTTTGGAGGAGTCTGAAAGGAGGACCCGTCAGAAAACTATTAAATTTCTCAAGGTTCAGTGGAGTAATCACACAGAGGATGAGGCAACGTGGGAAAGGGAAGATTTCCTTCGGGCAGAACATCCACACCTATTTGAGGATCAGCTGAAATCTCGGGGACGAGATTTTTCCTAAGGGGGTAGGTGTTGTAACACCCCAAATTTTTGAGTTGGCTTTTCTTCCAAACTTTTAGCCTTTTTGGAAGGGGCTTGTTTGATCTTAAAACCCTTCTAAAATCCCTTCTGGCCAAAGTTTGTGTGTCTTCTCCAGCTTGGTTTTTAGCCTTGAAGTTTTTCTCTTGTGTTTGGCTCAAGCACAAGTTGAGTTTCAAAAGAAGTTGTTTGAATTCTCCCCCCCCCCCCTTGATTTTTGCCTCTCAAGTTTGATCTTGGACTTATCCTTCCCGCCAACCTTCATCTTGCCATGACCCCAACAGAAATATTTATCTCCAAGACTCTCTTCACACCTTAGGACAAGTCTTTCATCAATTCCAGCAAGTTGTAACCTTATTGGGATTTTTCTCCTATTTATTTTACTTCAAAAACTAATTATGTCTTTTATAGTGGACCTTGGTGATTTACAAAGGAACCACCATGCCTAGCTTGTTGTTTGATTCCAAACCAACTCTCCTAGATAGTCATTAGTAGCCACAACCTAGATCCATCTTGTTTCACTGGTCCATAGTTCAAAATTTTCAAATTTCACCTGCTGCAAGTTTGGACCAGATTTGCAAAATTTGGTGAAATTCATATTTATCTTCTTCCAAAAATCCTGTGAAAAATCAGGCAACCTCTAGATACATCAAGAGGCCACTCCACCAAAAATCAGCCCCAGGAACATTGCACACATACCAGAAACATTTCATCAAACACCTAGCCTACACTGTTCTGTCAAGTTCAGAACTATTAACTGAAACTGTCGACAGTTCGACACTTCGTCAGTTTCGTCAGTTCGTCAGGCGCAGCGACAAACCTCGCCAGTACCTCCTTGGCTCGACGCTGCACTGCAGCTTCTTCTTATCCAGTCGCCGCACGCTCGCTTGGCCGCTTCTGGGCGTCTGTGGCGCTCTGGCCCGACCATGCCGGCGACTGCCACGGCAACAGCGCCGCCCGTGGCGGCTGACAGAAGCTACCACCGCAGCTCGACGCCGTTTAGCGCCGCCCAAACCACCCCAGCACTCCGCGTGTCCATTTCCAGTGCCAGCACACGCCTGGCACGCCGTCGCCGTGGCCTGGCGCGCGTAGAGCGCGTTTCCTGCCGCCGCCGTGCCGCGCGGCCGTTCCGTCGGGGACAGCCCGTAACTCCATCTCTCCTGCTGAGTTAGGTGCGGGAATGGAATCACTACAGCTCCTAGATGATGCTCAAGCCCCTAACTCTGTCGTCCGACCACTGCAACACCGTAATCGACTCGCCGGACTTATCCGTTCACGACAGCCACCTCGAGCGGCCTATATAAGGCACCCCCGAGCTCGTGCTCGAGCCCGCACACCCTCCCTACCTCCCTAGATCACGCCCAGCCTCTGGAGGAGCCTCGAGAGGCCCTTCTTCCCCAACTCCGGCCAACTCCCTCCGCCTCGGGCTCCAGCTTCGTCCACTCCGGTGAGAGCTTCTCCGCCGCCGTGGACTCGAGCGTAGCATCCTGGCAACCACCTAGACCTAACCCCCACCTCAATTTGACCCCAGGAACCTTCTCTGACGAGGTCCACGACCACCCGAGCCGCCGTCCACCGGAGACAGGGTCACCGTCGACGTGGGGCTCGCCGACACCCAACTCCACCACCGTTCGACGCGGAAGACCACCGTGAAGCTGTAGGTACCACTCCCCTCCCCTAACTCGCCGTGGATCGACGTCGGCGATCACCGCAGCACCGGCGCCGGCGCGGCTCTGTTTCCATTTTCAAACCCGACGAGTGGGGCCTCTTGTCAGCCTCACATCTCTTCCCTCGAGCCGTTTACTGAAGGCGCATTCGGGTAAAGTGTGTTTTCCCTCTGCGGTTGACGTACTACGTACCGATTCGCTTTGCTATTTTCTGTTCTAGCCCTTGGAACTTTTCTGTTTCATTACAGATGGGTCCCTGGACAGAAACTCTAATATCTTTTAAACTAAAAAAGGATTTTGAGTTGATTCTTTTTCTGTCCTCTTTAGTTTTCTGCCTAGTTTTTTTTCATATTTATGTGGAAAATTTTGGAGCAACTTTATTTCCACGCGCGGTATGTATTTGTTTGAATACATAGATACCGGAGGCCGTGACGGAGACGCGAACCACACCGAGTTAGGCTCCGACTTCTCATAACCAGGCAAGCATGTTTGAACTCTTGATATGATGAGTGTGTTGCATGTTTGCTCGAGTAGTTCATTTCATAAGCATGATCATATGGGCATATGTGTATATGTGTATGGCATATTTCATGCAAGTAAGCTTCGGGTGAGTCCCGAAGGATAATGTTTGAACCACCTCGATCATATGGTGATATGATGGGTGGAATGCTGGTATTGTTGGAGCATGCCAGTAGTTGGTTAACTCAGTATCAACGGAGATCATGTCATGATTCCGTTCATCTCTTTTTTTCGGTACTATCATAGGCCGTCCGTTGGGATTGCGGTCTAGTCAGTTGTAAACCACTTTCCGAGTACACACCAAGTAGAGGGGCCGGGATGAGGGTTCCATGGCCCTGGATTAAAGCCCGTCATCCGGTCAGGGGGCATGGGTGTTTTCGGTTGGGACCGAGAGGGGGGCACCCCTTAGAGCGCGCATATATAAATTTGATCCCATGCTATTCGAGGTTGAAGCCTCCCCGTCTTAAAGTTTTCCGTGAATGACGTCGCGGGTGATTTCGGACGACAGGATGTTAAATGGGTGTGTACTGGTTAGTTGGGTTTCTACTAAAACACCGTAGACGGGACTAGCCCACGTGGCTAGTAGAACCCGTTGGCTATGAGTTAATAGTACAATCTCTGCATAGTTGAATTCCGACAGTAGCCATGTTTATGGCCTAGGGTCAATCTTCATATCAACCCGGTGACAGACCCTAGAAAATTCTTGTTGGTAACTAGAATGGTGTTTCTGTCGAGTTCATTTGGTAGATGAACTCACCAACTATTTATGTATTTGATTCATTGCCAGAAATATATATCATCATTATACTATTGTTATTTATAAGCCCGTTATGTGATGTCGCTCAGATGTCCGACTGTGGCATTCTTTTTATTTATAAGCCCTTTATGTGATGTCGCTTAGACGTCCGACTGTGGCATTCTTTTTATTTATAAGCCCTTTATGTGATGTCGCTCTGACGTCCGACTGTGGCATTCTTTTTATTTATAAGCCCTTTATGTGATGCGCTCAGACGTCTGACTGTGGCATTCTTTTTATTTATAAGCCCTTTATGTGATGTCGCTCAGACGCCCGACTGTGGCATTCTTGTTATTTATCTTTGCTATAAGCCCTTTATGCGGCGTCGCTCAGACGCCCGACTGTGGCCTGCTATCTTTTATTATTGTCTTACGAGGCGTCACTGAGACACTCGTTTGGTCTACTTCTATTTTATCTTGCGGACTTCGGGAGGATTACCGCCCGACTTCCATCATTGCATACAGCACATTGATATTTTATTCCGGTCGCATCTTTGCTGGAATATTCATATGCATCATGTTGGCATTTATTATATCTTAAGTCCGAACTGTCTTGCGAGTACATTCAAATTACTCACCTGGCTTGTTGATTTGGCCAGATGTGGACGAAGGCGATCTCTTGGATGAAGAATTCGATAGCGAGTTCGACGCTTAGAGGAGTCCCAGTCAGTCCCTTGCGATCCTGGAATTGATCACTGTTTTATAACCGCTTCCGCCTACCGCCAAATAAATTCATCGAGTCTCACTCCGATAGTCGATGAGTTGTAATATTTTGGAGTCACATCACCCACTTCACTGTGACATATTCCACCACCTTTTATTGCGAGTTAGTAGTATGCCACCCTGCCTTGTGTCATATCCGCCTCTATGAAATATATTGGCGCGCTTGTAATAAAATTGTTGAGCAACCCCCAGCTCAACCTTGTATAATATTCAGTGTACTGGAATTCTGTATCAAGGAATTGTCTGCCAGCAAGGAATTATATTCCCCGTTGGTTTAATAAAAAGGTCGGTCTTCCGGTAATTATTTTACTAAAGGACCGGCCCTGACAGTTTATCCCTCTACATCATGTCATCTTGCTTAAAGCATCACTCTGTTCTTATGAACTTAATACTCTAGATGCATGCTGGATAGCGGTTGATGTGTGGAGTAATAGTAGTAGATGCAGAATCGTTTCGGTCTACTTGTCACAGACGTGATGCCTATATATAATGATCATGCCTAGATATTCTCATAATTATTTGCTTTTCTATTAATTGCTCGGCAGTAATTTGTTCACCCACCGTAGAATTCTGCTATCATGAGAGAAGCCACTAGTGAAACCTATGGCCCTTGGGTCTATTCTCAACATATAAATCTCCAATCTACTTTACTTTACTTTGTGTTATTTATTTTCTGTTCTTATATCCAAAAATGCCAAAAATATCAAACTATCCTATCTATCAGATCTCACTTTCGTAAGTGACCGTAAAGGGATTGACAACCCCTTATCGCATTGGCTGCGAAGTTCATATTTGTTTGTGCAGGTGCGAGGGACTTGCGCGTGGTCTCCTATTGGATTGATACCTTGGTTCTCAAAAACTGAGGGAAATACTTACGATAATGTGCTGCATCACCCTTTCCTCTTCGAGGGAATACAACGCAAGCTCGAGAAGTAGCAAGAAGAATTTCTAGTGCCGTTGCCGGGGAGGCTTACGCAAAAGTCATATACCAAGTACCTATCACAAACCCTTATCCTTCGCATTACATTTTTTTCCTCTCGTTTTCCTCTCCCCCACTTCACCTTTGTCGTTTTATTTGCCTTTTTTCGTTCGCCTTTCTGTTTTCTCGTGTTGCTATGTGCCCTCTATTAGCTTGCATCTTCGCTTGCTAAATTATGGATCCTCATCCACTTGCTAATATCTTTAATAGATCCAATTATGATGAACCAATTCCTAGTGAGTTGCGTGCACTAGATTATCTTTATGAGGTTTTGCTTGAAATTCATGTATCTGAAAATTGTGATGAAGTGTTCAAAGAGATTCATGATAGCTCCTTGAATAAAAAGCATGATTGCAATGATGTTATTATAAATTCTATTAATGTCAATTCTGATAATGATAAGCAAAACCCTAAGCTTGGGGATGCTTATTTCGCTATGCCCACTACTTGTTGCAATGATCATGATTGGGGTGATGCTTCTTACGACCTAGAAAACTTATTTAAGCGCCATGATATATATGAGATTGATAATAATGTTTGCAACAATATTGAAAGCTGGTTTGGAAGAGTGTCAACTTTAGATCCCACATATTTGGAGAATGTTCAATCTCATGAATTTTTTGATAAAAGTGGGTTTGGAGAGGTCATGACTTTAGTTAATGTTAATCCCACTATTTTGGAAGAGTGTCAACTTCATTTGCATGTGGATCGTATTGAGAATATGTTTTGTGATAGATATATTGTTGAATTTTCTTATGATCCTACATGCACATGCAATTTTTATGAGAGAGGAAAGTATTATTGTAGAAATCTTCATGTTACTAAATTACCTCTCTTCATGTTGGGATTGATCTTGTTTGTTTCTTCTTCCTTGCATATGTTAGATCATGCTTGTCTTGCTAATTTGTTTTCCTATAAAATTCCTATGCATAGGAAGTATGTTAGACTTAGATGTGATTTTCACATACTATTTGATGCTCTCTTTGTGCTTCAATTCTTATCTTTCATGTGAGCATCATTGAATTCTCAAGCCTATCTTAATGGCTATAAAGAAAGAGCTTGCTGGGAGGCAACCCGGTTTTCTTTTGTTTGTTTTTCTTCTGTTTAGGAATAAATATTGCATCTAGCTTCTGTTTAGATGTGGTTTCATGTTATAATTAGTGTCTGTGCCAAGTTGAACCTTTGGGAAGACTTGTGTGAAGTTTATATGATCATGCTGTAAAAAGCAAAAACTTTAGCGCTCACGAGATTGGCTACCATTTTTTACTCGAGAGAGATTTTTAGTTGATTCTTTTTGCAGATGATTAGTAGACAAATTTCGCATGTTTAACAATTTATTTCAATTTTTTTGGAGTTACAGAAGTATTCGAAAGTTACGGATTACTACAAACTGTTCTGTTTTTGACCGGTTCTGTTTTTCGTGTGTTGTTTGCTTATTTTGATGAATCTATGAGTAGTATTGGGGAGTATGAATCATAGAGAAGTTGGAATACAGTAGGTTTAACACAAATATAAACAAAGAATGATTTCATAACAGTACCTAAGTGGTGGTTTTATTTTCTTATACTAGCAGAGCTTACGAGTTTTCTGTTAAGTTTTGTGTTGTGAAGTTTTCAAGTTTTGGGTAAATATTCGATGGACTATGGAATAAGGAGTGGCAAGAGCCTAAGCTTGGGGATGCCCAAGGCACCCCAAGTTAAAATTCAAGGACAACCAAAAGCCTAAGCTTGGGGATGCCCCGGGAAGGCATCCCCTCTTTCGTCTTCATCTATCGGTAACTATACTCGGGACTATATTTTTATTCACCACATGATATGTGTTTTGCTTGGAGCGTCATGTATGATTTGAGTCTTTGCTTTTTAGTTTTCCACAATCATCCTTGCTGGACACACCCTTTGAGAGAGATAAATATGGTTTAGAATTTTCTAGAATACTCTATTTGCTTCATTTATATCTTTTGAGCTAGATAGTTTTGCTCTAGTGCTTCACTTATATCTTTTAGAGCACGATGGTGATTTTATTTCGTAGAAATTGTTGATCTCTCATGCTTCATTTATATTCTTTTGAGAGTCTTTTAGAACAGCATGGTAATGTGCTTCGGTTATAAAACTAGTCCTAATATGATAGGCATCCAAGATGAGTATAGTAAAAACTTTCATACAAGTGCATTGAATATGATGAGAAGTTTGATGCTTGATGATTGTTTTGAGATATGAGGATGGTGATATTAGAGTCATGCTAGTGGAGTAATTATGAATTTGAGAAATACTTGTGTTAAAGTTTGTGATTCCCGTAGCATGCACGTATGGTGAACCGCTATGTGACGAAGTTAGAGCATGAGGTATTTATTGAGTGTCAACCTTTGTGTGGAGGTCGGGGCGCGCGATGGTTAACTCCTACCAACCTCCCCCCTAGGAGCATGCGTTGATTGCTTTGTTTTGATGACTCGTAAATTTTTGCAATAAGTATATGAGTTCTTTATGACTAATGTTGAGTCCATGGATTATACGCACTCTCACCCTTCCACCATTGCTAGCCTCTCTTGTACCGTGCAACTCTCGCCGGTACCATACACCCACCATATACCTTCCTCAAAACAGCCACCATACCTACCTATCATGGCATTTCCATAGCCATTCCGAGATATATTGCGATGCAACTTTCCACCGTTCCGTTCATATGACACGCTTCATATTGTCATATTGCCATGCATGATCATGTAGTTGACATCGTATTTGTGGCAAAGCCACCATTCACATTTCATTCATACATGTCACTCTTGATTCATTTCACATCTCGGTACACCGCTGGAGGCATTCATATAGAGTCATATTGTGTTCTAGTATCGAGTTGTAAGTCAATAAAAGTGCGATGATCTTCATTATTAGAGTATTGTACCATGTGAGGAAAGGCCAAATAAAAAAAGAGATGGCCCAAAAAAAATAGAGAGGGGCTAAATAAAAAAAGGGAGAAAGCCCCTCCAAAAAAAAGAGAGAAAAGAGAGATGGGAGAATGCTACTATCCCTTTCCACACTTGTGCTTCAAAGTAGCACCATGATCTTCATGATAGAGAGTCTCTTGTTTTGTCACTTTCATATACTAGTGGGAATTTTCATTATAGAACTTGGCTTGTATATTCCAACGATGGGCTTCCTCAAATGCCCTAGGTCTTCATGAGCAAGCAAGTTGGATGCACACCCACTTAGTTTCATTTGATGAGCTTTCATACACTTATAGCTCTAGTGCATCCGTTGCATGACAATCCCTACTCACTCACATTGATATCTATTGATGGGCATCTCCATAGCCCATTAATACGCCTAGTCGATGTGAGACTATCTTCCTCCTTTTTGTCTTCTCCACAACCACCACTCTATTCAGCCTATAGTGCTATATCCATGGCTCACGCTCATGTATTGCGTGAAAGTTGAAAGGTTTGAAAAAAATTGAGTATGAAAACAATTGCTTGACTGAAACCGGGGTTGTGCATGATATGAATATTTTTTGTGATGAAGAGGGAGCATAGCCAGACTATATGATTTTGTAGGGATAACTTTCTTTGGCCATGTTATTTTGAGAAGACATGATTGCTTTGTTAGTATGCTTGAAGTATTATTATTTCTGATGTCAATATAGACTTTTGTCTTGAATCTTTCGGATCTGAACATTCATGCCACAACAAAGAGAATTACATTGAAAATTATGTTGGTTAGCATTCCACATCAAAAATTCTGTTTTTATCATTTACCTACTCGAGGATGAGCATGAATTAAGCTTGGGAATGCTTGATACGTCTCCAACGTATCTATAATTTTTTATTGTTACATGCTATTATATATTATGTTTTGGATGTTTAATGGGCTTTATTATACACTTTTATATTATTTTTGGGACTAACCTATTAACCCAAAGGCTCAGTGCAGATTGATGTTTATTTTCCTATTTCAGGGTTTCACAGAAAAGGAATATCAAACGGAGTCCAAACGGAATGAAACCTTCGCGAGAGTTATATTTGGAACAATATCAACACAGAAGACTTGGAGTACACGCGAGGGAACGAAGGAGACGGCCACGAGGGTCCAGGGCGTGCCCCTCCTATAGGGCGCGCCCCCACCCTCATGGGCCCCCTCTGGCTCCCCCGATGCCCTCCTTCCTCCTATATATACCCATGTACCCTGAAAACATCGAAGCAACAGAGAAAACCCTAATTCCACCGCCGCAACCTTCTGTTCCCGTGAGATCCCATCTTGGGGCCTGTTCCGGAGCTCCACGGGAGGGGGGATCTTCCACGGAGTGCTTCTAAGTCAACATCATCTCCTCACCATGAGTTGTGAGTAGTTTACCACAGACCTTCGGGTCCATAGTTATTAGCTAGATGGCTTCTTCTCTCTTTTTGGATCTCAATACCAAGTTCTCCTCGGTCTTCGAGGAGATCTAATCGATGTAATCTTTTTACGGTGTGTTTGTCGAGATCCGATAAATTGTGGGTTTATGATCAAGATTATCTACGAGAAATATTTGGTTTTTTCTAAATTCTTTTATGTATGATTATAATATCCTTGCAAGTCTCTTCGAATTATTGGTTTGGTTTGGCCTACTAGATCTATAGTTCTTGCAATGGGAGAAGTGCTTGGCTTTGGGTTCAATCTTGCGGTGTCCTTTCCCAGTGACAGCAGGGGCAGCAAGGCACGTATTGTATTTTTGCCATCGAGGATAAAAAGATCGGGTTTATATCATATTGCTTGAGTTTATCCCTCTACATCATGTCATCTTGCTTAAAGCATTACTCTGTTCTTATGAACTTAATACTCTAGATGCATGCTGGATAGCGGTCGATGTGTGGAGTAATAGTAGTTGATGCAGAATCGTTTCGGTCTACTTGTCACGGACGTGATGCCTATATATAATGATCATGCCTAGATATTCTCATAATTATTCGCTTTTCTATCAATTGCTCGATAGTAATTTGTTCACCCATCGTAGAATTCTGCTATCATGAGAGAAGCCACTAGTGAAACCTATGGCCCCCGGGTCTATTCTCAACATATAAATCTCCAATCTACTTTACTTTGTGTTATTTATTTTCTGTTCTTATATCCAAATGTACCAAAAATATCAAACTATCATATTTATCAGATCTCCCTTTCGTAAGTGACCGTAAAGGTATTGACAACCCCTTATCACGTTGGCTGCAAAGTTCTTATTTGTTTGTGCAGGTGCGAGAGACTTGCGCGTGGTCTCCTACTGGATTGATACCTTGGTTCTCAAAAACTGAGGGAAATACTTACGCTACTGTGTTGCATCACCCTTTCCTCTTCGAGGGAATACAACGCAAGCTCGAGAAGTAGCATCACCCTCAAAACCGGACACTCTGGCTTTAGGCTGCCCAGTCAACAAACCTGCAAGAAAAGTTTTATAAGAAACTTTCAAAATAAGAGACTATAAGGAGAGCTTGGTATAAGAGACATACTAAAGATGCCACTTTTAGCCTCCGATTCTCTTCCAAGGCGCTTGAGAGTTGGGCCTTTACACCCTTTAGCTCCTGTTCGAGCCTAATATTTCTATCCTGCACTTGGTTCCTTTTCTCCATAGCTTCCGTCAGTGCACGCTCGCTAGCAGCTGTTTCCACTTCGGCAAATTTTTTGTCCGCTAAAGCAGCTCTTAGCTCCCTCTCGAGTTTGTCGGTCGATCATGTTGTTGTATTACAAATTAGTACATACATAATAGTAATCAACAGAACTATCATAGCTTCCGGACACAATTATTCTTACCACCAGCATCCTTTCCGGATTCCTTTGAATTTTTCAATTCGGCGAGATGGGTCCGACACTCTTCAAGTTCCTTGGGAAATAGTAATTCTTTTCTCGAAGTACCTATAAAAACACAACGATCCTCAAATCAGTTGTACCAACTGCCTACAACTGCTTTAAGTCTCGGGGGCTACTGGCATGGGAACACTCAAAATGAACACTTACCCGCATATCTGTTGAAAGATGATGAGTGGCTCCGGCGAGTCCGTCTTGAGCGGCTTGGATATAGGCATCTGCAGAGTTGAGGGTGTTAAATGCCTCCTCAGAAAAAGCAGGGTCACTGATGGCTGCTTTTCGCCCCCGGTGAATCATCGCAACCTCCACTTTGAAACTAGTAGCTGGCACTTCATCCGAATCCTCCTGGAGAGGACACTCCGACACCGAATTAGCATTTACCCCTGACGGGCCTGATGCCGGATTGATTGGAGCTTGGCCTGGATTGCCTTCGGAGATAGTCCGGTGTGTATTCCTCCTAAAAGGAAGAAACAAAGTGGAAAGTTATGATACTGATTTCACCACCCGGCACATGTTAAAACAAACATACCTCTTTGAAGGTCCGCTGGTGTTCGGGGTCCTTTTTCGCTTCAAGACCTCGCCCGACGCGGGCGCCACCCTCTGGGTTGGCGGTCTACGTGCAGTTCGGCGTGAGGAGCGCCGTCCCTGTTCAAGTATGATAGAATACAGTGGGTAAGGCACATTGGGAATCTTCTATTTTGAAGAGATATGTCCTAAAATACTTACACGGGGGGAAGGAATGAGGCCTGGGTAATCGGCTACTATAGCCACCAGGGGACCCTCACGGCAGGCTTGGTAGAAGACTCCTTCTTCTAGATCTATACCTACGTCCGGATCTTCATCATATCTGGGTCCTGCATTTTGAAACTGGTCCTCTGGCTAAGGGGCGGGACTTTTAATCCCCTCGATCACCTTCCTCCACTCCTATTAGGAGAAACCGAGTTCAGTTCGGATAAAATATCATAACAAAGAAAAAGTGGGCGGTCATGAGAGAAACTCACCCAGTCGAGAGGATTGTACATAGAAAAACCCTCCCGGCACATCAGACGAAGGAAGTCTTGTTTCTCTCCCTTATAGAGACCTTCCAGGACAGCGGTAGAGCGACAGGGTCATCTAGACCTAGGCATAAGCAACACGAGGCATCATCTTGGCCATTATAGTGCCACATTGGAAATCCTCTGGCTTGAAGCAGCTGCACGCATCGCTTTATTGAAATAGCCATCACTTCGATTATAGATAACCCTGAACTAGCGAGCAATTTGATCTTGCCAGCCAGTCTGCTAACATCCGCTCTCTCTTATTCCGAGGGATTGCGGGGACACCAGTTGTAAAGCTTCTTTGGTGGAGCACTGGAGTATTTGGGGAGTCCGCGCCGAACTGGATCCGGCAGAGCGACGTCCTCAATATAGAACCACTCTGAAGGCCACTCTTCGGATGCTTTCTTCGGAGTACCGGGCAGATAGCCTGTCCCGGCTATGCGCCATACTTCAGCGCCCCCAACTTCAAATATGGATCCTTCTTCCGATCGAGGAACAAGGCAGAAGTACTTCCTCCATAGCTCGAAGTGAGGCTCGCGGCCCAAAAACAGTTCGCATAAAGTGACAAAACCCGCGATATGCAGGATGGACCCCGACTTAAGATCGTGCAGTTGAAGACCGTAGAACTCCAGGAGTCCCCTAAGAAAGGGGTGGACGGGAAACCCTACGCCTCTTAAAAGGAAGGGGACGAAACATACCCGCTCTCCATCGGAGGGGTTGGGAAAGCTCTCTGCCAGGGCTTGGTTGTCAATAGACGTTAGTCCGGCCCGTACGGGGACTAGATCCTCTGGGGGAGATATCCATGCACTTGAAGTGTCCTCGGATGCGCATGGGACACGGAACAACTTTTCCAATCTCATGCACGAGGGCCGTGAGGGCGCGAGGAAGAGCTTGGGGCGCTAGCCATGTTTGAAGATTTTTTGCAGGCACTAGGGTTTCTTCCACGTGGAATGGGATGGTGAGGCAGTTGGGATCTATTCTCCTATATAGGCGCCTTCTCTGCACAGTCAACAGGGTATTCGCAAAAATACCCAGCTGGTTCGCATTCATTGGACACGTGGAAGCCAAGGCGACGGCGGCGAGGAATCGGCGGACTACAATATTTAAAGAAGCCGAACTATCATCCAGGAGGACTCACCTTGCAAGACCAAAGACATGAAGCCAAACACAATCTCGTCCTTGAAGGCAAGTCCGGGGGCTACTGAGGGAGTCCTGTATTCAGGGGTCCTCAGGCATCCGGGTCGTTGAAGTTGCGCCGTATTGATGGGCCGTATAGAGAAGAACCAGAAGACCTTCCTCCGTATTCGGTCAGGACTCTTATGTACATAGAAAGGCAAGTGTAGAGTCCGGATGTATCAATTACTTCCTCCCCAAGTTACCCTTGTAACCCTAGGTCCCATCTGGCGTTTATGTAAGCCGAGGGGTTTAGTCTGTAGAGGGAATCATTATCATCACAATACCCCCATAGGCTAGACTTTAGGGTTTAGCCATTACGATCTTGAGGTAGATCAACTCTTGTATTCATATTCATCCATATTAATATAGCAGGAAGTAGGCTTTTACCTCGATCGAGAGGGCCCGAACCTGGGTAAACATCGTGTCCCCAGCCTCCTGTTACCATCGATCCTCTAAACGCATAGCTTGGCCCCCCCCTACCCGAGATATGTCGGTTTTGACACCGACAGTGGGGACAACCCACAGATGGCCTTGATCTTCTCTACAACTACTTCCGCACCTTGAACTAACAACAAAGCCAAGAAACACAACCTTGTCGGTGAAAATTGTGCACTTTTCAGTGTTAGCATATACCCCCCTAAGGACAATAACCACACATCATATTTTTTCAACATGTTCATCTAACTATATATCATAATATCATCAAAGTAGTTAACTACAAACGTGCCAATGTAAGCTCTAAGAACATGATTCGTTAACCTCATAAAAGCACTAGGTGCATTCTTTAACCCAAAGGCTAAACAACCACTCACATGAGCCAAAACTGGCTTTGAAAGCAATTTCCACTCATCACCATCTTTCATTCTAATTTTGTGGTAGCCACTTTGCAAATAAATTTTAGAAAGGATAGTGGAGCCACCAAGCTCATCAAGCATACCATCAAGTCTAGGTATTGGACGCCTACACCTCGCAGTTCTGTTAATAGCTCGAAAATCTATACACACTCTCCAAGACTCATCTTTCGGAGGTACTAAAAGGACCGGTACAACACGAGAACAAAGAGATTACCTTACATACTCCCTCCGTAAACTAATATAAGAGTGTTTAGATCACTATTTTAGTGATCTAAACGTTCTTATATTAGTTTAAAGAGGGAGTACCTTTTTTAATAGGTCCTAAACGTGTTGTTGAATCTCCTTGGTTTCCTACGGTTTTGTGCGGTACGATGGACGATTTATCAATGGTTCTCCTTTGTGGTGGCATTCCTGACGGTACTTCCTCGGGAAATACATCTTCATACACATGCAAAACCGTAGAACAATACTAGGAGTGGTAGAGGGTAATACAATAGTGGAAGCAAATATGCCCTTGTACAAAAATATGAAGGACATAGAAACGATCATCACTAATCCATGTTTCCCCATGTCTTGGTAATTTGAGTTGCGGAGTTTTGTTTGGCGTTGGATTCTCTCTCTCTCTCTCTCTCACTATGTTGGTTGATCTCACTTAAGTGTTTCTCACTCTCTCTTTTCCAGATCATCCATTAGTATCTCTTTGTGTCTCAAAGGGTGCAAGGATATGAGTTCTCCTTCATATTGGAATGTGAGATGCTTAGCACCCGGCTAATTTGAACATCATTATCAAACAACCAAGATAACCCCAACAACAGTTGGCAGGCTTGCATTGGCACAACATCACACTCCACTTGATCTCGGTACTTCCCATTGGAAAACTAAACGATCACCAACTTACTCACTCGAAATGTCCCACAATCATTGGGCCATTGCTTCTTACAAGGACTTGTGTGCCTTATTTGTCTCACTCCCAACCTCTCCACCAAATCTGAATTTCCATGTTATTACAACTCCCATTGTCAACAATAATTCTGCACACCTTGTTCTTGGTGGTTCCACAAGTGTGAAAATTATTATACCACCCTCTCTTCTCTAGTTGCATTAACACTAAGCACTCGACGAGGAATAAAAGAACCCATGCTCGGCCTGAATATTATTTCCGCGACTTGTTTCTTCTCAGGTTCGTCATCATCGTGTTCCCCATTATCTTCATGTTTACTCCCCTATTTCCATGCACCTTGATCACTGAATAAAACTCTTGTTTCGACACTCGAAAGAAATATGATCAAGCACTTTGCACTTCCAACACTCAATATCTTGGCATCGAGGTGGTGGTGCAGCTGCGGGTGTAGAACTATTGGTAGTAGTAGTGACAGGATGCTTGTCAGCATTACGAGGAGCTAGTGATGATGCCGAAGAAACCCTAGGTCGCCGGGTGGCAGCTGGTTGAGCCAAATAGTGTGGTGTATGCTAGTGTTGAGAACCACCATGAGAGGCACTCAGTTGTGATCTATGCAATTGTGTGGTGGTGTGTTCTGGTATGAACGACCATGGTTGCTCCGCTACACCTTCCTCTTTGTGAGCTTTGCTTGCTCAAAAATATCTTGTAGAGTGTTATAGGAAAACATCTTTACAAATTATGAAATCCCAGTATTAAGATCATGCATAAATCTTGCCATCTTTGACTTTCATCCTCATAAATCCGGGCACAAACTAAAAGTGATTCCATCTCTTTACAATACTCTTCAATTGTGGGGGAGCCTTGGTTGAGCCATTGCAATATATTTTCGTAGGTCTCTTTGATATTGTGAAGGAACAAACGGCGCCCATGGCTTCCTTCATCTTTTCCTATGTACTAATGAGATTATGACTAAACAAAGATGATTCTCCTGCAACTGATTCCACCAAGCAAGTGCATAACAGAAAAACCCAACGGAAGCAAGCTTGACCCTTTTTTTGTGTGGGAAGCTTGACTCTCTTTGGATCAGTGAGGTTGTGAATGTGGTAAATCAGCCATAGTGCTCTTCCCAATCAAAATATGCACCTAGGTCTTCTTTCATGATTTAAAAAATGTTCACGCATATTTAAGAAATTCTCAAATTTCAAAAACTTGATATTTTTGTGAATTCTAAATTGTTTCTAGTAATTTAAAAATGTTTCCAAAACTTTAAAATGTTTTGACATTTTTCAAATGTCTGTTATCAAAAACAATGAGCATGAATTTCAAAGAAATATGAATAAAAAGGTAATAACAAAAAAGAAAAATAGAAAGCAGGACGGGAAAAAACCTACAGAAAAGAAAACCCGTTGAAATAAATAAATAAATGTTTTGAGAAAGAAATAAAAATATATGTTAGGGCCCTTACGTTCGGAGGCCAGGCCCAGAAGCAATTGTTTTTGGAGAATGACTACAGCACCTCGTTTGTATAATCGCAATATATTTGCCTAAAAAAATATAATCGCAATATATATAGATTAGTCCGTACCAGCCTTCCGATTTTGGTAATCGGGAGTTTTCGTCATCTACGTCAGTCGATCGTCTTCTTGGCGAGTAAACCTAAACTCGGCAGGTACGCACGGCAACTTTGCTATCGCTAACTCCCGCTTTGCCCTAATTCATTCCATATTATTTTTTGGTTTTACTACAACGTGATTCTGATTCCACGTACGAGCACTACTTGTCTGAATTTGGAACTTAATTTCTGTATTAATCTTGTTGCTGCATCGTAAAGCCTTCGATTTGAGCTACTGTTGACAAGTTATCGATCGATCTGCTACGATGGTATGATGGTGTTTGAACATTTGATGTAGATTGGTAATGGCGACGAATTGTCCGGGCAAGAACGACGGTGTGGCCGGCCATCCCGGCGCTCCACCACCACCACCGGCACAGCCCACCCCAGCTCCGGACCCCAACTCCTTGCCGTCGACGTCGCAGCAGTCGTCCCCGTCCTTTTTCTTGCCACCGCCGTGTAATTATCCGTCGCAACCAGATGAATGGTCGAACATCCCTGCGCTCGACAACGATGACGCCATCAATGCCAGCGTTTTCAGCTATATCGAACAACCAGATGAATGGTCGAACAACCAGATGAATGCCATCGTTTTCAGCTATATCGATTATTTTAACGCCTCCCTGCCGCCGCCGTCGGACGCCACCGCGGTTGCACCCTTCCTGCAGCCGGCGATGCCTCCGCCGTCGCAACAGCAGCATCGTTATCCATCGCAACCAGATGAAGAGTTGAGCATCCCTGTGCCGGGCAACAACGACGCCATGAATGCCAACCTTTTCGGCGACTCTTATTTTAACGCCTCAACGACGCCGCCGTCGAGCGCCACCCTGGTCGAACCCTTCCTGCAGCCGGCGATGCCTCCGCCGTCGCAACAGCAGCATCATTATCCACCGCAACCAGATGAAGAGTTGAGGATCCCTGCGCTGGGCAACAACGACGCCATGAATGCCAGCCTTTTCGGCGACTCTTATTTTAACGCGTCATCGCCGCCACCGTCGAGCGCCACCCCGGTTGCACCCTTCGTGCAGCCGGCGATGCCTCCGCCCCCGCAGATGCAGCTAGCGATGCAACCGCCGCGCTACAGCCAGCAGCCAACGGCCATGATCACCATGGGAGAAACTCAGTACTACTACTCCGCAGCCGCTCCAGAGCACGCCGTACTCCCGGACGCGCCACCACCGCCGGCAGCTGAGCCCGCCAAGCAGGCCGGAGGGCGGCGCCGCGGCCGGCCTCGTGGCAGCACCGCAAAGTCCAAGTCCAAGTCGAAGGTCGCCAACACCGCCGCTGCAGCTGGGCGCCGGCAACAAGAAGCTGCTACCGCGTCTGCCATCATCGCCCGGAAGGAAACCGTGGGCGCCGGCAGTGCGGAGGTGGAGGAGGACGAGCAAAAGGTGGTAAAGTACGCGGACACGAACATCCCGGGCGTCCGGTTCAAGCCGACGGACGCGGAGATCATCTGGTACCTGGAGAGAAAGTACCACGGCCACCCATTGCCCGTCAACTTCATCAAGGAGTTCGACGTCCTCGAGGACCATCCCGAAACGATCCAAGGTAATTAATCAAGCACTCAGTATTTCTTTTCTACTCTTTGTTGCCATGCTCGATGCTCGCTTACTTTTATTGTCAGCACCAAGCTTAGTACTACTGTATATTTTGATTGGAAATTAAGCGAAACAACACCGGAAAGTCAATTTGGCTCTCGGTGCCACAAAAAAAAATTGAAACGAAAAAAAAATCAAGACAAAATTTGTTCGTGTACATAGTCACATCCAAATGCTACCTGCAAATTTTGAGGCAAAAAGATAAAACATTTTGGCTTGTGCAAACAAAACAAATCGAACACCAAAAGTTACCCCAAAATGTCACCCCAAATTTGTTTGGGAAACATTTAAAATCGGCGTGTCGGCCGAAGCTTCGGCCGGTCACACCGCTCTCTCGCGCAGCTACTCGTTCTGTTCTCGTCCACGCGTCACGGGCCCATCCACCGCTTGTGTTGTGCCTTATCTCTTCACCCGTGAGCTCCACCACTCATTTCACCTCATTTCCATGAACGCGTCCTTTCTCTGTCACTCTTTTCTCCCCAAAATAACAGTATCGTGGATCCCCTCTCTCAGGATTTCCTCTCCAATATCCACTCCTCACCTAATTCTGCTCCTCCTCTGATCTCTAACGCAACCAAATCCACTGCTCCGGTGGCTGCAGATCGCACCGTTCTGAAAGGAGGGGCGCGGAGGAGCTGCTACGAGAGCCGGGGCGAGCGGCTCCCGTGGCGGCCAAAGCTACGACCACGCCGGCCGGCGTTTGGGGTGCTGGAAACACTGGTTGGCATTGCTGCATACCCATGTGCTGCAACCGTGTGTTGGAGATGACGAGGCTACTCGGCGAGGATGCTGGAACCGGTGTTTGTCCTTGTTACGACCGGCGGCGTCCACGGCGACGACAGGTGCTCCAACCGACCGGCAAAAATGCTGGAACCAGCTCTCTGTTTGCTGGAACCGGCATCCCATTTTGCTGCGATAGCGAGCAACGACTGGTGAGGATGGCGACGACCATATTTTTTGCTGGAACCAGCGTCCCATTTTGCTACGACAGCGAGCAACAATGGTGAGGATGGCGACGACGTTTGTCTTTTTTGCTGGAACTAGCTCTCTTTTTGTTAGAACTAGCTATGCTTTTTGCTGGAACCAACTCTTTTTTTTGCTGGAACCATCCAAAAAACGCTACCACCAGAACTCATTTTTGTTAGACCAACACCATTTTTGTTACCATGGTAGTCTGTTTTTGCTGGAACCAGTATTTTCAAATGATTCAACCGGCCAGTGACGCAAAGGTGCTTTTCGTAACATTTTTTTTTTGCTCCGAGCGTTGACGACGAGCACCGGCAGCGAGCGGCGGCGGCGAGCACAGCAACAACTGCCGACAGCGAGGGCAAATGGAGGACGGACGCTTGCTGCGCGACGTGGCGGCGGGTGGTCGCCGTCATGTCCGTGTGTTTTCCCCAGATCTCTACGCGGTAGGGAGAAAACCATGAGAGGGACGCATCAAACGGCTGCTGTGCGGGAGCGCATCTGACGGCTAGCGTGCGATCGGCCCAACCGGCGCCTATCAGTTGCCAATTTGTTTTGTTTTTTTGCCGGCAAAACACCGCCGCTCCGTTTCGCATGGAAATTATCATGCATGTTTGCGACACTAATACAATTATCTTAAAAAAATAATTTCTCAAAAAAATCTACAAAAAAATTCAGAATTTTTCGAAAACATTTAATATTATTTTCTGCGTTACTGTTCACCCGGGAGCCAAAACGCCAGCAAACAACACATATATATGTGGTATATTTTGATCGCGGTCAATTAAGGATTACACGAATTACAAAAGCTTGTGATATTTTATCAACTATGTATCTTTTTACAGAGAAGAACGGGAACAGCGAGGAAGGGGTATGGTCAATGAAAAAAATAGCGCGCTATATCAAAATAGCGGCGACCCTAAAATACGCTATTAGCGTGCTATATCGCGCTATATCGTGCTAATAGCGAGACATTGTACACTGATTAATTTAGCATGGGCTCTCCAGATATGCTATAGCGCGCTATTAGCGTCGAAATAGCGCGCTATTTTTTTCCATGGGTATGGTACGTGTTCTCATCCAGGGACCGGAAATACGATAACGGCAGCCGGCCACTTCGGTCCGTCGGGACAGTGGGCTTCTGGAAATCCAGCGGCAAAGAGGACGATGTACTAGACAAGAATAATGTCAAGATCGGGAAAGTGAACACCCTCACATTCAAGCTCGGCCGCCAGCCAAAGGGGACGTCCACCCCCTGGAGGATGACGGAGTACCGCATGGAGAAGTACCAGGAAGCCCCTAATCCCTCCTCCAAGCTGGTAATCTTTCTTCTTCTTTTTTTGTGCAATTTGATTCGTCTACCATTGTGGTATAATTCGGAGGTTCATAACAAATTCGTGTACAATTCACAAAATAATAATAATATTTTGCCTACAAAAAGTATATGTAAAAAAAGATGCCCCTGGCACAAATTTTCGTGATTTTTAATCCTCCAGGATGTAACTGAGAGACGTGACATTATTTGGTTTTTGCCTTTTCCATTGTCTTGCTTTGGAAATCCTACTACTAACTCAGATAAGCCCTTAGACTTTTACATATTTCTTTGTTTACATGGTTTTTACATATTTCTTGCTATGTCATCCCATCTTTGCATCGTTACTTCATTAGTCTTTCCTCATTTAATCCTCATGCACTCGATCGTATTCCTCCAGTTTACCTGCGCCGCTGAAAAGTTGTTCGCTTTGCTGCAGCTTGACCTGTGGGTGCTCTGCAAATTGTTCCGTGCTAAAGATCCACCAGCAGGCCAGCATGATGTGCCCGTTCAGGCAGGAGATCAACTAGATGAGGGTGATGAACACGCCGGCGAGGCAAATGGCGGCGGAGGAGAAGACACCATTGACGGGAATCAGCCGCAGAATGGCCCTGAAGACGAGCCGGGCATAGAAAACTACTACTTTTCACTTGATGACTTTACACATGGAGATCCCAAAGATCACTGATCCTCGGAGCGATCGGAGAAACCAATAGAAACTAAAGGTTTTTAATCTGAATGTGTGGATAATAATTAAATTATTTTGTTTTATTTAGTTAGTACTAGAAGTGGGATATGCTCTTTATTCTTTTCCTGCATTTCATGGTCGGTCCGTTTAGACTATGTGGCAAATGAGCCTTGATGAAGCCAGCAAAGACACACTGAATTCTAAATTATATCGCATGTTCTTTTGGATCATTTGTAGTATCAACATTACCTGCATTAGATGACATTAACTATGCAAAACTCAAATATCAAAACATGAAAAATGTATGAGTACGCCATCTTGCTATTCCTAGGATGAAACTGTACCAAAGAAAAAAATATACCTTTTGTCCCATTGTCACCATTGAAACAATAGGCACGAACCCTCTCTCCTTATGCCTGTCGCAACATAAGTTCAACACATGTGAGCCATTGAGCTTGGCTGCATCCAACGGTTGTGAGTGCTTCTAAGGGAGGTGGGGAGAAGAAAACCCTAGCCACTCTACCCATGTACGATGACATTGTGAATTTGAGAGAGTGGGAGAGAACGCAAATTGACACACAACCCGTGAGAGGGAGGAAGAAGAAGGATAGGTGACTATTCAGGTTTGTTGCATTTGATTAGAGTTGTTCAGGTTGGTGATTGAAGGCTCAAACGTGCTTGATTGGCACCAAACTTGGTAAGATCATTCCTTAATTTGACCACTTTGATTTGATTAACTGGTTTGAGGATTGGGTCAGTGGAGCATATAATTTGATAGTGGTTTTTGTTCGTTCGGACTATTACAGTTTCATCACAAAGTAGTTTTGGGAAACGAACATATTGGGTAGACAACAATGTCTGGTTGAGCTTAAATGTTGAGAGGAATCTCAAGGACTCGTATGTCTATTTGTCTGCCAAAATTGGTATTGCTTGGTTAAGAGTCTGAGAGCAGCTTTCAAAATACAAAAGGGGACAGGAGCTGTGTAAATTCTGTTTTGCTAAAATATTGCCTCTTTGTGGTTTTTGTTGCTTTTTCGGTTGCAAATGTGGAGAGCGGGTTGTAAATCTCTAGGTGTTCTAGAGAAAACTTTGTACTCACATTATTCTCATAGTGAAGTTGTGTGGACCGGCTGGTCCACAACCGTGGTTTTTACTCCTCAATTTGAGGAGGTTTTCCCATGTTAAATCTCGTGTCACGTGTGTATGTTGTTTGTGTTATCTTGTTGGTTGAAACTATCATCAAAGTTCACTACAAGTGGAGGGGATTGATTAGTGTACATATTCATTGTGTCGGTGAATTGTTGCATTGATTGTTGTTGTTCATTGTCCATCAAAGCGGGGGATAACAACGGTGCAGCCGCAACACGATAAGATCTCCTGGCCTCGCCCTTATAATGGTGGGGCTTCTTCGTATCGTCGAGAGGCGTGGGGAGGACCGCGTGTCCCCAAATATGGGCTCCGGGTATTTCTAATTACTATTGTTTTATTGTATATAACAATATTAACCGTGTGTGCTACAAGTACAATTACAATTTCACTACGCGCTTCTAATTCTACGAATGCTATAATGTTAGTGTAGAACTCTGTTTTTGCTAAATAATTATATTATTTTTAAAATTTCAAGACATTTGGTTGAACCATCTTTCGTCCAAATATAAATAAATGATAAAAATTACATTCATTATAAAAAGAATTATGCGTATATGTATTATTGAGTGTGT
>LR738713.1:793642572-793688625 GCA_902687465.1 Secale cereale | reverse complement strand
CCCCCCCCCATGATCAGATTCATCATCATCGGAAACAAATTCTTCAACTTCATGTAGTTCTCTCACTCTTGCACTCCTATGAGGCTCCGTAGCTTCGGTTGCACCCTCTGCGTCATCACCAATACTGTATGGCAGCCCCGTCACACGATCAATCTCCTCATCAACATATGCACCTTCGCATATCCAATCTTGTGCCTGTGATGCATCTTCACCAAGAAGAGGATCACTACAAGCGGATAGCTTGTTTCTTCTATCCATCATTCTTCCATTGAATTGGACATAAACCAGGTTGTCCCTTCGGACCACATCTAGTCTACTTCTCCTCTTTGCATCTACCTACAAAGTGCAAATGGGAGCATAATTAGAATTTTTGCAAGAAGCAAGAATGTTCAGATTTGATTGACTGAGAGTGACTAACTGTTACCATTTCATAAGAGCTCCAGTTTCTTTCACATCCGGATGAACTTGTGGTCAAGTTGAGTATCCGTATGGCCATTTCTTGCAATGCAGGAGTTTGTAGTCCATAAGTTCCCCACCATTCAGCTGTAGTTTGGAAATAAAGAAACAATGTTCATTAAGCCAATAACTTGAAAAATTCTGCAATAGAAAGTTTTGCATTGAGAGCAAGCTTACCAGCATCGAAATTGGCATTGCTAATTGCTTTCATGGCTGTCACCTTCCCAAACATGCCATCTTTCTTCTTAAACTTGTTGAAGTCCATGTTAAGCACTACATTTTGCTTGTTGTCATCATCATAATAAAATGTCTCCATTACTTCCATAAACGCAGCCACAACCTCTACATCCATGAAGATGCTTGAATCAGCATAACTATATTTGGGATTCAACATATATGCTGCCATGTGTAATGGAGAATCCAGCCTCCCTCTCATCTTGCCATCCATGGCATTAGTGATCACCAAATAGTCCTTTTCTGAATTTTCAACAGCAAGCATGATATCCTTCTTTGCACTTACTATTTCTCCATACATAGTGGCCATTGATGAACCATCACCATCAGCCAACCGAAGCACCTTCACCAATGGTTCAAAAACCTTGCATTGCAACATAGTACATATAGAAATATGAGAAAACAGCCTCACAATCCAACATATACAAATATGAGAAAACAGCCCCACAATTCAACATATACACGTATGAGAAAACAGCCCCACAATTCAACATATACAAGTATGAGAAAACAGCCCCACAATTCAACATATACAAGTATGAGAAAACAGCCCCACAATCCAACATATACAAGTATGAGAAAACTGCCCCACAATCCTACATATACAAGTATGAGAAAACAGCCCCGCAATCAAACATATACACATACCTTGATGCAAAGAGAGACGCCTTTCCAAAAAAACCTACTCATTATTGTGGCATGAGCTGACTTTCCTTTCTTTGTTCTTGTGTGCTTACATGCTTCCCATTCATCACTACAAACCATTGCCCTTAGTTCCTTCTTCTTAGCAATAATACTTTGCAAGGTAAGAAATGCGGAAGCAAATCTCGTCACTCCCGGTCTAACAATGTCTCTCTTTTTTGTAAAAGACCTCATCAAGGACAATGTTTTATGATGTGCATAGAGAAAAATTGTCATCTCCTTGGCTTTAGTGATTGTAGGACTAAATTGTTTCAACTTGCCAATTGCTTGTACCATCAAATTGAGGGTGTGAGTTGCACATGATGTCCAAAATATCTTTGCAAATTTTCCTTTAAGCATCACCTTTGCTCCCATGTTGTTGGAAGCATTATCCGTAACCACTTGCACGACATTGTCAACACCTACAAGATTTATGATGTGCAAAATCAGCAAGCATTAACATGTAAAATCAGCAAGCATGAAATAAAAGTTGAGAGTTTATATGAAATCAGCGCGTACCAATTTTCTCAATGCACTCAACTACATAATCAAAGATGTATTGACTTGTATGTGCATCAGCCGACGCCTCCTTTGATCCAAGGAAGGCAGACCCTAACTTGCAATGCACACACAAGTTCATTATACTTCTCCTTTTTTGTCGGTCCATGCATCGGTCATGATAGAGGACCCGGTTGCCACCCTCTCAAGTTCATGTGGCTTCATCAAATCCTTTGTTCTTTCAACCTCTTGCAGCAACATCTTCTCTCGTAGCATATATTGGGAGGGTGGCTTCCGCCTAGGACCAAACCTACCAAGCGCTTCACAAAATGCCTTGAAGTCATCATCGTTGACGGCATTAAAAGGGATATTTTTCTTGTAGACCCATCTAGCCAAATATTGGCCTACTTTGTAAGATCTCTCCTTGTCAATTGCGTCATTGATGTTCTGTTGGAACTTTGTCAATGGGACGGAAGGATCAATTGGCATCACATATTTATCCATAGGCCCTGGCTTGCGAGCTTCACCATCGCCAATTGCAGCAAGATCTTCATCATTCTTGTCATTCTCCTCCACTTCAATGACAACCTTAGCCGCCACTTCTGCATCATGTTTTGCTTTTAGCTTCTTCTTCTTTGCTGGTGCCTCACAAGCTTCCCTACACCTCTTTTGCTGATCCGCGTTGGCCACCATGCAGGATGCGACTTGCCCCCTAATCTGAGCAATATGTTGCTTCATCCTATTGACCCCTCCAAACATCTCTTTTCCACATAACTTGCACTTCACTCGTGATAAATCTAGAGGATCAATCAACGTTGCGAACTCCCAACCCATGTCATCTGAATTTCTCTTGAGAGCTTGAGAACTTGCAGCACTAGAACCTACCGTAGACCCCTGCAAATTTTGTTGCCAAACTAGATGGAAATCATAGCAGAGATTGAATTTAAAACCTTGAGACAAATTTTAGCATAACTTTACCTTGTTGGTTGGTGAAGCCATGGGGACTTGGTTCAAGGGGTCGCCGGTGCTGCTGCCTGTCCTAGGTCACCGGCGCTGCTGCCTGGCCTAGGTCGCTGTTGCAGCCTGTCGGCCCTGTCCTATGCCGCCGCTACTGCAGCCTGCAGGTAGGGGCTGGAGGAGAGACGGGGAGAACCGGAGAAGAGGATGGGAGGGGATGGGGGTCAGGGAAGGAGGCTAGGGCCGGCGACGGCGCCGGAGGTGGCTAGGGCCGGCGAGGAGATGCCATGGTCGCGAGGATTGAGGAGTCGAGAGAGGAACAGGCGCTGCGATTTGGGATTGCCGGAGGTTACGGGGCCAGCCAAATAATGGCCTGGGTTGCCTCTTCGGTTACCCCTCTTTTTTATTTTTTATGGTTGCCGCTTCGGTTACCCGACGCATCACCCGTTAATCGGTTTGGCACCATTTAATCGTCTGACAACCGATTAAATGCCAGTTAATCGGCATGACCAGTTAATGAACCGAGTATGTGCTATTCGCCTCAGTTAGGCACTGAGTAGCGATTAAATGGGCATTTAAATGGTAACTCGGCCGAGTTCTTGAACAGTGGTTTTGCATTTAGGAGTCAAACAAATATCCTAATGGAGGTTTATTGACTACAACGGTCTAACTTAGTTGTACTAGCATGAAGTGAAATTATAGGATGTATATGCTGTGAAGCATCAACACATGGTTCATACTTGAATCATGTTCTCTCTCGTGCTAGTTGGCATTACCTTCTTGTGTTGTTTTATTATTGGTCTTTTTGGTTTGTAATTACACACATGCATAGGATGTCCATGGTGAAACAACTACAATGTTTGTGACATGCATGCAACAAGTCATTTTGCTCTTCAGTTGGAATCTTCTTTAGCTCACACTTGACAAACAGTACACATGCATTTGATGCACCAAATACATCAGCTAAACATCTCATGACCTTGGAGAAAGATCACTTGGTAAACACAATAATAAAATGCTTAAAAGGAGTAATTTTGTAGCTTGTTTTAGGAAGTTTAAATATGTGTGATGTTGATCACGATTCATGTGCATTTTCAAATAGTGAACCTAGTTAGAGACTAGAGTTGTATCTGATTGATAAGTGTAGGTCAATTTCAGTACCGTATTCTCGAACTTGATTCACAATCTAAGCCCAGAGGCTCATTGACTCCCTAGAAGTTGAAGGACTGCCAGCGCATCCTATGGTACTGCTACTTCTTGACTTTGCGTTGGTTTTTCCCTTGAAGAGGAAAGGGTGATGCAGCAAAGTAGAGATAAGTATTTTCCTTAGTTTGAGAACCAAGGTATCAATCCAGTAGGAGACAACGCAGAAATCACCAATACCTGCATAAACAATCAAACAAACTTGCACCCAATGCGATAAAGGGGTTGTCAATCCCTTCACGGTTACTTGCAAAAGTGAGATCTGATAGAGATAGATAAACAAAAGTTAAAATATTTTTGGGTTTTTGGGTTTATAGATTGGAAAGTAAAAGATTGCAAAATAGTAGATCGGAAACTAATATGATGGAAAATAGACCCGGGGGCCATAAGTTTCACTATATGCTTCTCTCTTGATAGCAATATTACGATGGGTGAACAAATTACTGTCGAGCAATTGATATAAAAGCGCAAAGTTATGACGATATCTAAGGCAATGATTATGTAATATAGGCATAACGTCCATGTCAAGTAGACCGACTCCTGCCTGCATCTACTACTATTACTCCACACATCGACCGACTCCTGCCTGCATCTAGAATATTAAGTTCATGAGGAACAAAGTAACGCTTTAAGTAAGATGACATGATATAGTGGAATTAACTCAAGCAATATGATGGAAACCCCATCTTGTTATCCTCGATGGCAACAATACAATACATGCCTCGCTACCCCTTCTTTCACTAGGTGAGATCACCACAAGATTGAACCCAAAGCAAAGCACTTCTCCCATTGCAAGAAAAAACAATCTAGTTGGCCAAACCAAACCTATAATTCAAAGAGAATTACTAAGATATCAAATCATGCATATAAGAATTCAGAGAAGATTCAAATAATATTCATATATAAGCTTATCATAAATCTGCAATTCATCGGATCTCGACAAACACACCGCAAAAGAAGATTACATCGGATGGATCTCCAAGAACATCGAGGAGAACACGATATTGAGAATTAAAGAGAGGGAAGAAGCCATCTAGCTACTAGCTATGGACCCGTAGGTCTGTGGTAAACTACTCACGCTTCATCGGAAGGGCATTGGTGTTGATGTAGATGCCCTCCATGGTGGAATCCCCCTCCAGCAGAGTACCGCAAAAGGCCTCCAGATGGGATCTCGTGGATACAGAAGGTTACGGCGGTGGAGAAGTGGTTTCGTGTAGCGACCACAGTTCCAATGAACCGAAGTCTATGTGCTTAGTGTCATCCCTGGATCGGTATGCTAACACACACAGTACTCGAGGATTTATAACAGAGGTTCAATCACACTTTATTACATCGAAAAGTCCTCGAAGAGGCAATATCCATTACACGAGAATGGTTGAAGGCCATCTAAATAAAATAAACTGTGGAAGCTATGAAGAGTAGTTGAGTTCATCCAACTCCACGGCAAACATTGAGTGCATGACAACGACCTATCGCACCTTAATCTTCATCTGAAAACTCTACAACATGGTACGTTGCAGCCATGTAGGTCAGCACATTGAATATGTTGGCAAGAACACACTGTAATGATAATGAGCAATGTCTACAACTACATGCATATTTGGCTGGTGGAGGCTGTAAGGTTTATTTTTGCATAAAGCTAATTTTTTCCCTACAACAAAGGAATGTATTTATTTAACTACTTAATTAAATTTAAGCATGAACAATTGAGAAATGGTTCCTTCATCTCAATCCCAAACCAGAGTCATTATTAACCCAACAAATTAAATAAAGTGATGAAATCAGTCCATAATTCAAATACGAGGATACTCAAGAAAGTCCATAACCGGGGACACGGCTAATCATGATCAGTTTGTACACTCTGCAGAGGTTTGTGCACTTTTCCCCACAAGACTCGATCGCCTCCTGTCGGGGGAAACTGTCCACCACGAACACCTATGGGACCGGAGCCCCTTGTCGTTGCGGTGAGGGAGCGGAGGGAGCACGAAGAGCGGATCGAGGAGAGCACGCGGGCAGTTTACCCAGGTTCGGGCCGCGCGGACGCGTAAAACCCTACTCCTGCCTTGGTTTGTATTGAGTTTGTGAGCTCGAGAGCTTGAAGAACTAGCTACACCGAGCCAGTAAGCTATCTAGGTTTCGAACCCCCTCTACGTTGTGCACGGGCCTCCTTTTATAGCTCAAGGGGTCACCGACACGTGCCAACGTAGAAGAAGGGCAAAAGTGTAACTTTGTTGGTAGTTGTAACAGTGCGGGAACAGTGCATGAACAGTGGATGAACAGTGGTCATCACCTACTCTGACAGTGGGGGACAAGAGCATTTAATGCCCGTCGCCGTCGACCCCAAAAGCACCCGCCCTTGCGTCTCCGTTCGCCACGGCGGTAGCCTCGTCACCGTGGAGTGCCACCGTGTCCCCCAGGCTGCACAGCCATCCGCCACGCGTCCCTGGAAGGGCCCCAGGGCGACGCGTGGGCCGATGGGCTGGAGCGCGAGCACACGGTGCAAACTTCCCCCGGCAAGCACCTTGCCGGGGTCTTGATCTTGTCGGGCCGGGAAACTTGTCGCTCCCCGGGTCTTGCCGGGGCGCGGAGTGCGCCGAGGCTTGTCTTCTAGATACAGTCTTCTGGTCTTCCTGGCAAGCTCCTCTTGCCAGGGTCTGGTGTTAATGACATAGTCTTGAGCCTGGGACGGCCTTCCCGGCAAGCTCCACTTGCCGGGGCCTTGATCTTCTGTCTTGTATACTTTGTTTTTGAATGGCTTAATAAGGATCAGAAAGGGTTTCCGGCAAGCGCGTGGTGAACCCTGCCGCGGGAAGCTGCTACTGCCCGTGCACAAGTTGGGGTACTAAGGTACCCCTATCTTAGTACACCGACAGGAGCCCCCGGGCCTGGGCCACACACGGTGCCGAGCGCTGTTGGGCCAGGCCCAAAACAGTGCACCGGCACACGCGGCCCACGGCAAGCCGTAATTCCCCTTCCGCATCCGCCGCGTCCCTCCCTAACGGCACGCGTTGATTGCGGCGTCGTGGGAGAGATCGTGGCCATGTTCTTTAATGGGAAATGCGGAGCGTCCCCCACTTCCCCCTTAAAAGCAGAGGAAGCAGGGGCCGTTACCTTACTTCGTCTTCATTGCTTCTTCCTCCTCCAGAAATCCCCCTTTGCGCTCCGCCTACTCACCTCCTCCGCCCTCTTCCGCATCTGCGACGCCGTCGAGCTTCTCCCCCCCTTCCTCCGCCGCCTCCGCCATGGCCCCGAAGGCCGAGAAGGCGAAAGCGGAGAAGACCAAGAGGGAGAAATTCGAGCAGGCGGCAAAGCTTGTCGCCCTGCGGAAGAGGAACGTCGTCTTCGCGCCGAGGCTCAGCGCGCGGGAGCTCTGGAACAAGTACTATATGTTCTGGGCCAAGGAGACCAAGGCGCATCCCCGCACCCGAGTCTACCCGGCCGCCACCAGAGATCTGTACCCCAGCGGGTATTTCTTCTTTGCTGTCTTCTTCCACTGCGGCCTGTGTCCTCCATTCTCTGAATTTTTCTGCGATATCATGAACACGTACGGCCTCCACCTTTTAGACTTCACCCCCAACGCCATCCTTACGATGGCGGTTTTCGCACATCTGTGCGAAAACTACATAGGGATCTATCCAAACGTAGCGCTCTTTCGGCATTTCTTCATGCCTAGAGCAGAGGCCGGCGCCCCCCTCTCCGGAGGTATCTCTTGGGTCTTCCGCTTGAACAAGAAGGAATCTTATCTGAAAGGGGAGCTCCGCGGCAAGTGGGAGGAGTGGCGCGCGGATTGGTGCTGGATAGTGGAGGACGAGCCGCAGCCTTTCACCGCGCCGCGCACAACAGCCATAGTGCGCGGCAGGGACTGGAGCGAGTTGGCCCCGGACGACATCAAGCTTAACGCTGCCCTTTTCAGGATTCTTCGTCTTCGGGTAGCCAAGTTGACCATCGGAGAGGTAGGAGCAGACTTCCTCCGCCGCCGCATTGCTCCTTTACAGGAAAGGAAAAGGCCAGCATGGGAGTTTGGCAATGCGGCGGACATAATGAGGTTGCGCCCGGGGCTGAATTACAACTTCACGGCGCTGGAGCTGAAGGGGATGCTCCGGGAGCTTTTCAAGCATGACCCGGCCCACCCGGAGTGGTTTAGACCTCCTCGGGGAGTAGTACCACTATGCAACAACACCGCCCGGGACGCATTGCGCGCAATGATGCCTGCGTGTGACTCTCACGGCGTCGACCCCACCTGGATAGTGCCGACGCCGGATGCCATCATGAGCTTCTTTGATAACTTGGTGGAGGTGCCGAAGAACTCCGAGGAGATCAAGGGTCTCACTCGGGACACCACGGAGCGGGATTTGGCCTATATTGCTTCTCGGGTGGAAGAGGCCGCCGCAGCCGCAGCAGCAGGAGACTTCGGATTCACTGTTGAAGAGGCAGAGGCGGAGGACGCATCGTGCCAAGCAGCGGAGGCAGAGATCCGCAAATTGCTCAAGCTCCCGCCCGACGAGCTCGCCGGGGTCCCTTCTCTGAGGCATGCTGGGATCCCCGGGGTTGTGAGCGAGGCCGCGGCAAGGGGCGAGGTTGTCGGAGGAAGCAGAGGTGCCGGAGGGAGCGGATGTGCCGAAGGGAACCGGGCCGCAGGGCAAGGTGCCGGGCCTAGCGAGCCCGCCGAGGAGGAGCAGGAAGACGCCGGAGCCGGCGAGGATACTGGTGGGTCTCTGGGGCTCGACGACGACGTCTCCTCGTCCTCGGAGAGCTCCTCGCCCCGGTCAAGTCCCAAGCGAACACCGCCGAAGCGCCTCCGCAAGGCAGCTACGGCGACGAGGACGCAGGCGCCCCGACAGCAGCCCGCTCGCCAGGCGGCGCGCGCCACCAGAGCGAGCCAGACCGCGACGGAGGCGCCCCGCGCACCAGTGCCAAGCGGAGGAGGGGCCTCCCAGAGCGAGGCGGCTGCTCCGCCTGCTCCCCCGGCCTCGGCGCCAATAGAGGATGGGTCTTCGCAGCCCCCAGCCCCGGGGACCGCCAAGCGCCCGAGGGAGCCTTCCCCTCCTGCTCCTCGCGCAGAAGCGCCTCAGGTGGAGTTCGACTTCTCCGCCCTGAGCGATGACGACGACGAGGAACAAGAGTAAGTACTTGCGATTTTGTAGCTTCTTCAATTCTGTCTTGATTTTTTTTTGTTGATGATTCTGATTTTGCTTCTTGCTTTGATTTCAGGACCCTGGCCCAGCGAGCGGCGAAGAAGGCCAAGGTTCCCGTGGTGGTGGTCGAGGAGGACTCGCCCGTCGCGGCGACAGGGGACACGCCGGCGACGGACTTGCCGGACCCAACCGCTGCTCCGAGGAGCAGCCCCCAGCGTAAGTCTGGTTTTGAACTTCCTACTTGTCGGGCGCGCCTGAGGTTCTAGCTTGATATTGATGTTTTATTGTCTTGCTTGTCTTGCGCAGAAACGGAGCCGCAGCCGCAGGAGCGCCCGAAGACTACTCCCAAGGAGCCGCAGGTCCCGCCGTCCCCGCCAAGGACGAACTCTCCGGCGAGGGAGAGCGCTCCGCCAAGGGCGGGTACTCCGCCAAGGGCGAGTACCCCGCCAAGGGCGAGCAGCCCGGCGAGGGTGGCCACCCCGCCAAGGGTGAACTCCCCGGCGAGGGAGCCAGTTGTCGACGACATCCGCGAAGGTAAGTCTTGCAACCTTGTCTTCTTGGACTTGTCTTTTTTGGATATTTGCTTGAACCTTTTCTTTTCTTTTTCTTCTTCTTCTAGATCCTCCTGCGCCGGACCGGATGGAGACCGAGGTCGTCGGCGAGGGTGACGACGGCAACGCCCCTGTCGTCGAAGACATGGCAGGAGCCGACGAGCCTGCGGCTGAGGAGACTGCCCCGACTGCGGACGCAGCGGCCGGGGAGGGGGACGGTGGCCACACTGCCGGCCCGGAGGCGGCAGGAGCGTCTAGCGCTGCGTCGGCCGCCGATCCCTCCGCCGGCAAGGAGCAGTCGGGCTTCTACCTTGAGGCCCCCAATGGCATCTTTATACAAGTGCCATGGGGGTCTTCGTCGCGAGCCCCCGAGGAGGGAGAGACCTTCGATGGAGAGGTCCTCGCCTCCGCGGGGCTGAAGATTGTCGAAGCGCCTGGCGGGAGTGATGAGCCCGAGGAGGAGAAGCTGCTTCACCGGCTCCTGGCCCTTTACCGGGCCAGGCAGGCGAAGCTGGATTCCCGAGAAGCCCTCGCCTCCAAGGCTGGAGCAGAACTGGAGAAGCGTGCTGCTTAACTCCGTGCCGCCAACCAAGCGGCCCTCCACGACTTGGCGGAGGAGCGCGAGAGGCTCGCCGGAGAGCAGCAGGAGTTTCTTCTGAAGAAGGCTGAGGCCGAGGAGCAGCAGCGGCTAGTCGGTGAAGAGCTGTCCCGGCGAGAAGGAGAGCTCACCCAGCAGAAAGTCGACCTCGACGCCCACGAGGAAGACCTTACCGCCCGGGAGCAGGCCCTTGGTGGGGAGTTGAAGGAGGCGAAAGCTGCCGCAGCCGCCGCGGAAACCGCCAAGAAGGACATTGAGGCTAAGGTGGCGCAGCTGGAGGAGTTCCTGAAGGCGAGCACGGAGAGGGTCACCGCGCTCAACGTAGAGCGCGAGAAGGACGCCCATACCAACTCTGAACTCCAGGTACGCCTTTCCAAGCAAGGCGACGAGCTCAAGGCCGCCAAGGACTCAATTGCTGATCTGGAGCTGAAGGTCTCCACGTTGAAAGACTCACTCGACGCCGTCCGGGACCGCGAAACCAAGCTGAAGGACGAGCTCCGCAAGGAGCGAGGCCTGATGGAGAGCGCCGCCACTTCTGCTAACAACTTCCGCCGGACCGTGGAGGTATGGACCGAAGATCTGGTGGCTTCTGCTACTAACATCGACTAGGAGCTGATGGCGCTGAGGGTGGAACACCTCATATATTCTCCGGATCCAAATCTCCCACACAGCGCCAAGCTCAGTCTCTTCTTCAGAGGGATCACGCCGGCACTCGCAAGTCTACAGGAGAAGCTCCCCGCGCAGCTGGCCGAGGAGTCACGCCAGCTCTGCGCGGGTACCTTGGAGCGCGTCCTGACGAAGATCGTCTACCGCAATCCTGGTATAAATCTCGTCAACGTCCTCCGCAGCTTGCCGGCCGACGCAGATATGGAGGCGCTGAAGGCGCAGGTCGCCCACATCATCGCCAAGGTGAACAAGATCTCCAGGCGTGAGGGCGATCGCGTAGACTAGGCCTCTTTCTTCTTATTTCTTTTGTTGCTGCAAAGAGTGCCATGAACATGAACCTATTAGTCATTGCGACAAGTTATCTTGTAATATATTATCTTATTTCCGAGCAATGGATGCAGTGTTATCTCCCTTGTTTTGGTCCTTTACTTTGTATGCTTTTTACCCTACGCTTTTTAGGGAACTTGCCGACAAGGGACCCTTGCCGCGAGCGCTGAGTGCTGGACTCTGAGCAGCCTGCTGGCAAAGGCCTTACCGGCAAGCAACCTTGCCGCAGCTAGTCGCAACGCACTTAGCTTGCTGAGCGAACTCGAAAACGAAATAAGGGCGCGACACTTGTCGCAGCTCTCTTAAGCCGTTGAGCGTACTCGAAAACAAGACAAGGGTGCGGCTAGCTACGGGTAGGTTCCTCCGCGCACAGGTTTTCCATACAAAGTGTGGTTGTTCAAGGAAGATAACTAAAATTTAAAAATTTGAACTGCTTAAATTCTGGTAACTTAGCTTTCATAATTTGTTCGTTCTCCGGTAAGCTTCTCTTTCTTGAACAGCCCTTGGTTCATCCTCCACCTCCTTCCTCCCCCGGCAAACTTGTGCGCGAGGAATGTTTCTTCTGCTTGAGGGAGAAAGAAAAAGGAGGAGTGGAAACAAGTATAGGGTTCCTCGGCATGGTAATGCTTACCGGATATGTGTGTTGCACAAAATGCCAAATGATGCATGCAAATAACAAAGAAAAGCACGAGAATGGCAAATAGTGCGAAAACACAAAACTTTACTGATGCACGGGATCTGCGCCCGGCTTTGTACAAAGGTTTACATGCAACAGCGGCAAGACTCGTACAAAAGGTGGTTGCTGGAGCGGATCACGGCAACCACGCCTTATGGGTGAAACTTTCGAAGATGCTCTATGTTCCAGGAGTTGCTCACCGGTAAGCCTTCTTCGGTCTCAAGGCGGACAGCGCCGGGCCTTGTAACTTGTCTCACCCGATAAGGGCCTTCCCACTTCGGCGTCAACTTGTTGGAATTCTTGGCGGACTGAACACGCCGAAGAACAAGGTCGCCTTCCTCGAGACTCCTGGCCTTGACCTTGCGGCTATGGTAGCAACGCAAGGCTTGCTGGTATCGAGCAGCTCGTACAACAGCCTGGAGACGTTCCTCCTCGAGGAGCAATGCATCATCTTGTCGCAGTTGCTCTTGCTCGAGCTCATCATAAGCGAGCACTCGAGGAGATCCGTATACGAGTTCTGTGGGGAGAACTGCCTCTGCCCCATAGACAAGGGCAAAGGGTGTCTGCCCGGTGGCTCAACTTGGTGTCGTTCTGATTGACCAAAGAGCCGCCGGCAACTCCTCTATCCAGTTTCTTCCGCACTTGCGCAGCCTGTCGAAGGTCCTCGTCTTGAGCCCGCGCAGCACTTCAGCATTGGCCCTCTCCGCTTGACCATTGCTCCTCGGGTGAGCAACAGAAGCGAAGCAGACCTTGGCGCCAAGGTCTTGGACGTACTGCATGAAGGTGCGACTAGTGAACTACGTACCGTTGTCGGTGATGATCCTGTTAGGGATTCCGAAACGGCAAACAATTGCTCTGAAGAACCTGACCGCTGACTGTGCCGTCACCTTTCTCACCGGTTCCACTTCTGGCCACTTTGTGAACTTGTCGATTGCAACGTACAAGTACTCAAAGCCCCCGACAGCACGGGGGAAAGGGCCGAGGATATCGAGCCCCCAGACCGAGAAGGGCCAGGACAAAGGGATCGTCTGGAGAGCTTGAGCTGGCTGATGAATTTGCTTGGCATGGAACTGGCACGCTTCACACTTGGTTACTTGTGCAGTTGCATCTTGGAGGGCTTCTTGCCAAAAGAACCCTTGCCGGAATGCCTTTCCGGCAAGTGCCCTTGCGCCAATGTGGTGGCCACATATGCCTCCATGTATCTCTGCCAACAGCTTCTGTCCGTCTTCTCTGGAAATGCACTTCAACCTGACACCGTTGAGCCTTCTTCTGTACAGTTCGTTGTCAACGAACTGGTACATACTTGACTGTCTGGTTATTTTCTCTATCTCTGCTGGGTCGTCGGGAAGTTCTCCAGTTTGCAGAAAACGGACGATCTGCTGTGCCCATGCCGGAGCCCGGGGCTCGACGGCAAGGACTAAAGGCATGAGGGCCGCTGCGGGGACCCCAGCTTCTACGGCAAGAACCTCTGGTTATGTCGGAGCTGATGGTCCCCCGGCAAGCCTGCCGGGGCAAGGCTTGTCGGGAACGCTTGCTTCAACTGTACAGACCCTTAGATCTGCAGGAGCAAACTGTTCCTCAGCATTCTGGTTGTCGATCTTGGGGACCTTGGCGGCGGCTTCGGGAAGATCCGCCGGCAAGTAGTCACCGGAGACCAACTTTCTCTTCTTAGGTTGCCCAATTGATGGTGTAACGGATGGCTGAGTCAGCTTGAGCAGGAAGGTCCCTGGTTCCACAGGTAACTTCATTGCAGCACACTTTGAAAGGCCATCTGCTATATCATTCTGAGCTCTCGGGACGTGCTCCATTTGCAGACCTTCAAAGTGCTCTTCAAGCTTCCTCACTTCATCTACATAAGCTTCCATCAAAGGGCTCTGGTAACTCTTATTGACTTGTCGGACCACCAACTGAGAATCTCCCCGCACAATCAGCTTCTTAATCCCAAGTTCAGCTGCAATTCTGAGGCCGGCAAGCAGACCTTCATACTCAGCAGTATTGTTTGTCGCTTGTTCCCTGGGAAAGTGCATCTGGATAACATACTTGAGGTGTTCCCCGGTGGGTGCTATGAGTACCACACCGGCTCCAGCGCCTTGCAGCGAGAAGGCACCATCAAAGTACATCACCCATTCGCTTGTCGCTTCTTGTACGGGTACGCTCGTCTCTGGAACTTCTTCATCGGGCGTTGGGGTCCATTCAGCTATAAATTCTGCCAAAGCTCTGCTCTGTATGGTTGAGGTACTTTCAAACTTGAGACCAAAGCTCGACAGTTCCAGTGCCCACTCGACGATCCTGCCTGTTGCTTCTGGGTTCTGCAATATCCTCTTCAACGGAAAGCGAGTGACCACTGTTATCTCGTGTGCTTGGAAGTAATGGCGCAGCTTTCTCGAGGCCATGAGGAGGCCGAAAAGCAACTTCTGCATGCCGGAGTATCTTGATCTAGCCCCCTGCAAGAGGGAACTCACAAAATACACCGGGCGCTGCACCATCTTCTTCCGCACCTCTCCTTGCTCCTGCGCAGAGTTGTCCTTGTCGGGGCCAGAGCTTGTCGGAGCAGCCCCCTGCTTGTCGCTGGATTCGCTTGCCGGTGGTGTAGACTCCTCGTCGGCCTCCCTCTCCGCTACTAACGCTGCACTAACCACTTGATTGGTTGCTGCTAAGTATAGCAACAACTTCTCTTGTGGCCTAGGTGCGACAAGTATTGGAGTGGAGGATAGGTATCCCTTCAAGTCTTGCAGCGCTGCCTCCGCTTCCGGAGTCCATTTCATAGGACCTGCCTTCTTCAAGATCTTGAATAAAGGCAGGGCGCGTTCTGCAGACTTTGAAATGAACCTACTGAGAGCAGCTACACAACCTGCAAGCCTCCTTGCGTCCTTGACGCGCTTCGGGGCTTCGATCTGCTCGATGGCTTTAATCTTGTCGGGATTAGCTTCAATCCCCCTCTGAGACACAAAGAACCCGAGAAGCTTGCCGGAGGGGACTCCAAAAACGCACTTCTCGGGGTTCAACTTAAGCTGGATCTTGCGCAGATTTGCAAAAGTTTCTTCCAAATCTTGGATCAGGGTATCCTTGCTCTTGCTCTTCACCACTATGTCATCCATGTAAGCTTCTACATTTCTGTGGATCTGTGGCTCAAAAGCAGTGTGCACCACCCTTGCGAATGTTGAGCCTGCATTCTTCAATCCGAAAGGCATGCGAATAAAGCAATAGGTGCCACATGGAGTAATGAATGCAGTCTTCTCTTCATCTTCCTTGGCCATAAAAATCTGGTGGTAGCCTGAATATGCATCAAGAAAGGAGAGCAGCTCACATCCAGCAGTGGAGTCAACAATCTGGTCAATGCACGGCAAGGGAAATGGATCTTTGGGACATGCTTTATTCACATCAGTGAAGTCTATACACAACCTCCACTTCCCGTTAGCCTTACGCACGATAACTGGGTTTGCTAACCACGTCGGATGGATCACGCCTCTAACTAGGCCCGCTGCTTCTAACTTCTTGATTTCTTCGGCAATGAATTCTTGGCGCTCCACGGCTTGCTTCCTGACCTTCTGCTTGATGGGCCGCGCATGAGGACAAACAGCAAGCTTGTGCTCAATTACCTTCCTGGGAACGCCGGGGATGTCAGATGGTTGCCAGGCAAACACATCGACATTCGCCCGCAGGAAGGCAACGAGCGCGCTTTCCTATTTGCTATCAAGTGTAGCACTGATGGTGAAGGTACCACCAGTGCCATCCTCATTGGCGGACACCTTCTTGGTTGCCGGTGGAGCGGCCATCCCTTTCTTGTACTTGCCGGTGGAGCTCGATGGAACGTCCTCGACGGCAGCGCAGCACTCCGAAGAGGTGCGTTTGCCGGAGTGGGCCCCGGAGCACTTGCCGAACTTGGTCTTGGTCTTCTTCCTCCCGGGAGCTTCAGCGGCAAGTGTGTTGCTCTCCGCTGCGGCCGCTGCATCCCGGTAGATCTTGTCGGCGCAGATAAGCGCGTCCTTCTTGTCGCCATGGACAGAGATGACGCTTATCGGCCCCGGCATCTTGAGTACATTGTAGGCGTAGTGGGAAGCTGCCATGAACTTGGCGAGGGCAGGACGTCCAAGTATCCCATTGTATGGCAATGGGATATCGGCAACATCAAAGGTTATCCTCTCCGTCCTGAAGTTGAGCTCCCCGCCAAAGGTCACTGGCAAAGTGATCTTCCCCTTGGGCTTGCTCCTCCCCGGGTTAATTCCTTGGAACGAACCGGTTTCTTCGAGCTCGCCATCTGGGATCTGGAGTTTCTTGATCACAGCTGAGGAGATCAAATTCAACCCGGCCCCGCCGTCAACCAACATTTTGGTGACCTTGAGGTTGCGGATGGTGGGTGAGACCAGCATCGGCAAGCACCCGACCGCAGTGGTGCGGTCAGGGTGGTCCTCAAGATCAAAAATGATGGGCGTGCTGGACCATTTCAGCAGCTTGCGCGACTCCACGGGCGGCTCCGCTGCGTTTACTTCCCGCACCCACTGCTTGAGTTGGCGGCGGGAAGTGTGCAGAGAGGCGCCCCCGTCGACGCACAGTACTTCTGTGGCCTTCTGGAACTCCTGCTCGCTGTTATCGCCTTCCTCCATGTCATCGTCGTCGTCTTCCTCTTCATCCTTGTCGCGGCCCCGGGGAGGTCGATCACCTTGCCGCTGCTTGGCCTTGCCGCGGCGTCCTCCCCGGCCATTGAAAGGCCGCTTCTTGCTTGGCTCTCCTCCGCCACCTTGAGCCTTCTCCTTGTCGTGCCGCTCGTATTCAGCCTTCTGCTGCTCTACGAGGTACTCGACGCGTTTGCAGTTGGAAAGGTCGTGGCCCTTGGTGCGGTGGATCTTGCAATATTGCTTGTCGGAGCCGTCCGGCTTGTCGGCTGCCGCTACAGGGGCAGGCTCCTTGCCGGAGCCGCCAGCCTGCATCGTCTTGGCGGGAGCCTCCTTGCCGGACTTCTCGACGACAAGTACCTCCTTGCTCTTCTTCTTTCTATTGTTCCGCCACCGGCTCTTCTTTGCCGGGGCGGCATCCTCGCTGTCGCTTCCCCCTGCGCCAGCATCCTCTCCGGGGAGTCTCCTCCCCTCTTCGGCGCGCGCGCACTTGTCAGCCAGAGTGTAGAGCTCGCTGACGTCCCGGATCTTCGTCATGGCCATCTCCTCCCGCATGCGACGGTTACGCACGTTCTGGTGGAACGCGCTGATAACCGCGGCGGGGTGGACGTCGGGAATGTTGTGCTGCACGCGGCTGAAGCGTTGGATGTACTTGCACAGCGATTCTCCTTCCTTCTAGGCCAGAATGTGGAGATCACTCTCCTGGCCGTGGGGTTTGTGGCCGCCCGTGAAGGCGCCGACAAATTGGTGGCACAGGTCCGCCCACGAAGAAATAGAGCCTTCCGGCAAGTGCATAAGCCAAGAACGAACGTTCGGCTTAAGCACCAGCGGGAAGTAGTTCGCCAGTATCTTCTCGTCGTGCCCCCCGGCAGCCTGCACCGCGATGGTGTAGATACTGAGGAACTCCGAGGGGTGCGTCTTGCCGTCGTACTTCTCGGGTACGTCAGGCTTGAAGTTTTTCATACTGGGCCACTGGACACGCCGCAGCTCGCGGGTGAACGCAGGGCAACCTGCCGCGTACGGCAAGTCGCCTGGTTCACCGGGCGTGTGCGCGTCGACAGCGGTCCCAGCACGCTGATCAGATTGTCGCCGGGCTTCTCCCCGGCGCACGATTGTCGTTCGAGCGTCTTCTTGCCGCCGATCGTCAAGGACCTGGCGCTGGTCCCGACGAGCCCGCGGATCCGACGACGCCGTGGAGTCGTCGTCGACGTTAATCCGGCGGGGAGGCGTCTTCTGCTTCCGCGGCGGGGAGTGCACGGTGGTTGCACCCCCGATGGTCTTGTCACCGTCGGCCTTCGTCTTCTCGACTTGCCGTGGCCGCGAGGTCGCCGGCTGCTGCGGCGTGTCGTTGTTGGCGAAGGCGATCAGGCTTTGAATTGTTGCCCTCCAGTCCTCGGCCTTGTCTGCCGCTGGAGGGAAGTCGAGAAGCAGTTGCGCTCTCGCGAGTGCTTCTGCTGGAGAGGAGGGGAGCGGGGGCGAGCGGTGCGAGGAGCGGGATATGCTCGGACTCCTAACAGGGTTAGAAGGAGCAGGATCCCGCCCCGGCGACCGCGCCTTGCTCGTGCCAGGACGATGGCCCGGAGCATCCCGCGAGCCTCCGGTTTGTCCTTGGCCCAGCAAGCGGAAGGCACCTCCTGTGCCATGGCGCTGCTGGCCTGTCGTCTGGTGAGATGGACGTGGCGCATCTACGGAGACCGAGGCCTTGGAGTTGGTCCGGCCGTCCGCCTTGTCCTTGGATTTAGCGGTGCCGTGAGTCTCCTCACCGGCGACCACCCTTCCGCCGGCGTCTCCTCCACCCACCGTTGGTTCTGGTGGCGGTGGAATAGACGCAGACGGGCTTGCGACCTCCGAAGCCTTCTTCTTCGGGGCCATGTTGCGGTTGCTGATGAAGCTAACGAAGTTGGAGAGGTTGATGAAGAATGCGCCCGCGTGAACGCCGGATCAGGTTCGCACAACCTCGACGCCCCCTACCTGGCGCGCCAAAGATGTCGGGGGAAACTGTCCACCACGAACACCTATGGGACCGGAGCCCCTTGTCGTTGCGGTGAGGGAGCGGAGGGAGCACGAAGAGCGGATCGAGGAGAGCACGCGGGCAGTTTACCCAGGTTCGGGCCGCGCGGACGCGTAAAACCCTACTCCTGCCTTGGTTTGTATTGAGTTTGTGAGCTCGAGAGCTTGAAGAACTAGCTACACCGAGCCAGTAAGCTATCTAGGTTTCGAACCCCCTCTACGTTGTGCACGGGCCTCCTTTTATAGCTCAAGGGGTCACCGACACGTGCCAACGTAGAAGAAGGGCAAAAGTGTAACTTTGTTGGTAGTTGTAACAGTGCGGGAACAGTGCATGAACAGTGGATGAACAGTGGTCATCACCTACTTTGACAGTGGGGGACAAGAGCATTTAATGCCCGTCGCCGTCGACCCCAAAAGCACCCGCCCTTGCGTCTCCGTTCGCCACGGCGGTAGCCTCGTCACCGTGGAGTGCCACCGTGTCCCCCAGGCTGCACAGCCATCCGCCACGCGTCCCTGGAAGGGCCCCAGGGCGACGCGTGGGCCGATGGGCTGGAGCGCGAGCACACGGTGCAAACTTCCCCCGGCAAGCACCTTGCCGGGGTCTTGATCTTGTCGGGCCGGGAAACTTGTCGCTCCCCGGGTCTTGCCGGGGCGCGGAGTGCGCCGAGGCTTGTCTTCTAGATACAGTCTTCTGGTCTTCCTGGCAAGCTCCTCTTGCCAGGGTCTGGTGTTAATGACATAGTCTTGAGCCTAGGACGGCCTTCCCGGCAAGCTCCACTTGCCGGGGCCTTGATCTTCTGTCTTGTATACTTTGTTTTTGAATGGCTTAATAAGGATCAGAAAGGGTTTCCGGCAAGCGCGTGGTGAACCCTGCCGCGGGAAGCTGCTACTGCCCGTGCACAAGTTGGGGTACTAAGGTACTCCTATCTTAGTACACCGACACCTCCGTTTGAGTTTCTCGCACTACATGGTGTTTGAGAACCGGATGACCGAGACACGGTCTTTCAGAAGCATTAACTTTTAACCGTGGGTAGACCGTACCACCTACATCCGCTACATCTGCTAGTCTACCACGGAAAGAGGTCACACAACATACTCAACTATGCCAGAGCCCATAATGGCATTGTGGCTGCACACGGAAGTTTCTAGGCATGAATGATATATGATCCCTTTGAGCCTGGGTGGCATTTCATAGGATAATCACACGGGTCCTCCGGGATTTCCTAGGATAACACTGGATTCTCCAAGTGCCCTGCAACCAATCCACCCAGATGTGTATTAAATTTCCACCTTAAAGAATCCCTTAGTTGTAATTACTCTCACAACTTTCGTGAAATCACTCATACCAATCCACGTCTACAAGCATGGCTAAGCAATAAGTAACAAAGCGTATATTCCCTTGGTTGATATCAAGTCATTGGGTTCCTACCTCATGAACTACAAAGCATCATATTAAGTAACTAGTCCTACTCATGCAAGTGTTTCAGGATATAACTAATGCAATAAAAACTGGGTATTGAAAAGTATGATCAAAGTATGAACTTTCCTTGCTGATGATCGCCGAAACCTACAGACTCTTAATAGCACGCTTCGCACTCCGGGAATTTTATCGCAATCAAACAATAGCATACATAAGCAATCATGCAACAGAATCGAAGAACAGATCTCGAAAGACTTCAAAAACAAACGAATCACTCTTGCAATAGAAAACAATTTCTAACATTACCAAAACTAAGTGAATTTGGCCTTATCAGAAAGTTTAGGTCAAGAGCTTCGATTTTCAAAAAGAATCAACTCAAACGGAGCTACGAAACTCAAAATACGATCAAACGAAGTTCAAATGCAAAATTGTTTGAATTCAAATTTTAAAACTTTCAAAATCAACTTTGATCTGCGCTACTGGAAAGATACGATCGAAACGAATAAATTGGCATTGGTTTTACCTAGTTCCGACTAACAAGTAAAAAGTTACGAGGGTTTGAAGATCAGGGACCGATTTGTAAAACAATCATCGTGGATAGGTCCTCGATGAAAATTAACAGAAAAAGAAAAGGCTAATTTGCGAACGTTCGTTTTCTGTAACTAAACAACGGACGTTCGTTAAAAAACTAGGGTTTTCCAAAAAAATGATCTAGGGTTTTTCAAAAAACTGAAACTAAAACCGAAAAAATATCGGCGGTTAATACCTAGCGGATCGGGTCGGTCCGCGGGTCGGGTAACCGGGCGGCGGCGGGTCGGCGGGTCGGGCGTCGGCGGCGGCTTCCGGCGGCGGTGGCGAGTGTGGCCGGCGGCGGAGGGCGGCTGCGGCGAGGCGGCGGCGCGGGGCGGTGACTGGCGGCGGCGACGACGACGGGCTATTGCGGCGGCTGGCGGCGGGCGGCAGGGCTAGCGGCGGCGGGCGGCTTTAAATTTGCAAAAATATTATTGATCCAATTCCACTTGGAAAATAAATAAAATAGTGGGCTCCTCTTTGGAAAACTTCCAACTCTCTCACTTGGGCCCTTGAGTTGCTTAAAGTTTTGGATCAATTTTCAAATAAACTAATGCTCAAATGATGAATGCATATGAATGATCTATGATAACATCCAAATTGAAAATTGGGATGTTACATTTTGGTGCCCCCTCTAGAGTTTCTAGAATATATGTGAATTTATAGGCGAAAGAGGTCGGTAGGAGGAGCTGCGACGGGCCCACAAGGGTGGGGGCGCGCCCTCCCCCTTGTCGCCACCTCATGGCTCCTCTGACTTGGTTCTCAAGTCTACGGGGTGTCTTCGGGTCCAAGAAAAATCATCAAGAAGGTTTCATTCCGTTTGGACTCTGTTTGATATTCCTTTTCTGTGAAAGTCAAAAACAAGAAAAAAGAACTGAAACTGGCACTAGGCTCTAGGTTAATAAGTTAGTCCCAAAAATAATATAAAATAGCATATTAATGCATATAAAACATCCAAAACAGATAATATAGTAGCATGGAACAATCAAAAATTACGCATGCGTTGGAGACGTATCAAGCATCCCCAAGCTTAATTCATGCTCGCCCTCGAGTAGGTAAATGATAAAAATAGAATTTTTTATGTGGAATGCTACCTAACATATTTATCAATGTAATTCTTCTTTATTATGGCATGAATATTCGGATCCATAAGACTCAAAATAAAAGTTTATCAATATCAAAATAGTAATACTTCAAGCATACCAAAAGCAATCTACGAAGCTTCAAAAATAACATGGCTAAAGAAAGTTATCCTTACAAAATCATATAGTCTTTTATGCTCCCTTTTCTTAACACAAGGTACCCCTCATGCCCATCCCGGTGTTAGCCAAGCAATTGTTTTCATACTTTACTTTTTCAAACCTTTTAAACTCTTCACGCAATACATGAGCATGAGCCATGGACATAGCACTATGGGTGGAATAGAAGGTGGTGATAGACAAAAGGAGAGAGAAAGTTTGACATCAACTAGGGAAATTAATGTACTATGGAGATGTCCATCAATCGATATTAATGTGAGTGAGTAGGGATTGCCATGTAACGGATGCACTAGAGCTATAAGTGTATGAAAGCTCATAAGAAAACAAAGTGGGTGTGCATCCAACTTGTTTGCTCATGAAGACCTAGGGCATTTGAGGAAGCCCATCGTTGGAATATACAAGCCAAATTCTATAATGTAAAATTCCCACTAGTATATATGAAACTGATAACATAGGAGACTCTTTATCATGAAGATCATGGTGCTATGCCAAAGCACAAGTGTGGAAAAAGATAGTAACATTGTCTCTTCTCTCTTTTTTTATTTTGGGATCTTTGGCCTCTTTTTTTCTAGGCTTCTTTGGCCTCTTTTATTTATTTGGGTTCTTTGGCCTCATTTATTTATAATCTCACATGGGACAATGCTCTAATAATCATGATCATCACACTTTTATTTACTTACAACTTGATATTACAACTCGATACTAGAACAAAGTATGACTCTATATGAATGCATCCGCCAGTGTACCGGGATGTGCAATGATCTAGCAGAGCAATGACATCAAAAAAATGGACAAGCCATGAAAACGTCATGCTAGCTGTCTTACGATCATGCAAAGCAATGTGACAATGATGGTGCATGTCATAACAAACGGAACGGTGGAGTTACATGGCAATATATCTCCGAATGGCTATGGAAATGCCATAATAGGTAGGTATGGTGGCTATTTTGAGGAAGGGTGTAAGGTGGTTTGATGCACCGACGAAGGTTGCGCAACACTAGAGTGGCTAGCAAGTTGGAAGGGTGAGAGTGCATATAATCCATGGACTCACCATTAGTCATAAAGAAATCATATATTTATTGTGAAAAATCTATTACCCTCGAAGCAAAATACTATGACGCATGCTCCTAAGGGGGAGGTTGGTAGGAGTTAACCATCATGCGACCCGACCTTCACGCAATGATAAACAATCAAGATACAATGCGCGCCATTTTGGTTACATAGTTAAGAGACCATACGTGCATGCTACACGAATCACAAACCTTAACACAATTATCTCTTTAACCTCACAAACTACCACTAGCATGACTCTAATACTACCACTAGCATCTATGTGATAGCTTGAGAGGGGTTGAGCGGAATCGAGAAACGCAACACAAGACAAGGGTTTAGACAACTTCGGGCCCCGGGAAACATCATCCGGTAAAAACCCTACATGTTGTTTGTGGCTAGGTCTCATTATCATCACGAGGAAATCGCCGTAAACTAGCTCTCCTAGTTATGTCTAACCCTAAGATTCTTCCCCCATCTTTGGGTGCCCTGCCCTGTTGGAAATATGCCCTAGAGGCAATAATAAAAGGATTATTATTATATTTCCTTGTTCATGATAATTGTATGTTATTCATGCTTGAATTGTATTGTGCGGAAACAGCGATACATGTGTGAATATATAGACCACAATGAGTCCCTGGTAGGCCTCTAGTTACCAGCTCGTTGATCAACAGATGGTCACGGTTTCCTGACCATGGACATAGGATGTCAGTGATAACGGGATCACATCATTAGGAGAATGATGTGATGGACAAGACCCAATCCTGAGCATAGCACGAGATCGTATAGTTCGTAATGCATAAGCTTTTCGGTGTCAAGTATCTATTCCTTAGACCATGAGGTTGTACAACTCCCGGATGCCGTAGGAATACTTTGGGTGTGCCAAACGTCACAACGTAACTGGGTGGCTATAAAGGTACGCATCGGGTATCTCCGAAAGTGTCTGTTGAGTTGGTATGAACCGAGACTGGGATGTTGTCACTCCGTATGACGGAGAGGTACCTCTGGGCCCACTCGGTAAGACATCATCATAATGAGCTCAAAGTGACTAAGGAGTTAGTCACGAGATGATGGATTACGGATCGAGTAAAGAGACTTGCCATGACGAGATTGAACAAGGTATCGGGAATACCGACGATCGAATCTCGGGCAAGTACCGTACCGATAGACAAAGGCAATAACATACGGGATTGAGTGAATCCTTGACACGGTGGTTCATCCGATGAAGATCATCGAGGAACACGTGGGAACCAACATGGGTATCCAGATCCCGCTGTTGGTTATTGACCGGAGAGTCGTCTCGGTCATGTCTACGTGTCTCCCGAACCCGTAGGGTCTACACACTTAAGGTTCGGTAACGCTAGGGTCGTAGAGATACATGCACGTGGAAACCCGAAAGTTGTTCGGAGTCCCGGATGAGATCCCGGACGTCACGAGGAGTTCCGGAATGGTCCGGAGGTAAAGATTGATATATAGGAAGTCAGGTTTCGGCCATCGGGTGATCTCCGGGGGCCATCGGGTGATCTCCGGGGGTCACCGGGAGTGTCCCGGGACCACCGGAGGGGCCCCTAGGCCGCAAGGGGGAAGTGGCCAGCCCTAATGGGCTGGCGCACCACATGGGCCCTCCTCCCCATGCGCCTAGGATTGAAACCCTAGGGGGGAGGGGCGCCACTTGCCTTGGGGGGCAAGGATTCCCCCCCTGGCCGCCGCCCCACCCTGCAGATGCCAACTGCAGGGCCGGCGCATGATAACCCTCAACCGTAAGGGATCGAGATAGTCTTCGCGGGTAAGAATAACCCAATTTATTGATTCGACACACGGGGAGCCAAAGAGTATTTATAAGCTTTGACAGTTGAGTTGTCAATTCAACCGCACCTGAAATATACTTACTTGCAACAAAAGATAAGTGGTAACAGTGATATGATAATGATGATAGTGATAGTAAAAGTAAACAGCAAAAGTAAATAGTAAAGGTAAATGGCAAAAGTAGCAACTAGTGACAAGCAGGATTTAAAACACTGTAGGCTAGGGAGACGGATGGTTGGGCGCTGCATGGATGAGATATATCATGATTCTAACTTGGGGCACGGCACACGGAAAAGTAATGATCATCTAGGCAAATATCAAACATTAGGCATGTATCCCGTAGGTAGTTGTACGTGCTTGCAATAAGAACTTGCACAACATCTTTTGTCCTACCATCCCGCTACGAACGGGGCCAAAAGGAACTTATGGAGATTAAGGTGTTCCTGTCAAAGAGCACCGGAACAAAGCAATAACCTCAATGGATACATGTAATCCTCAAACTACGGACCATCCCCTTTGGTGTCCCAAGCTGTCACTTTTGGGATCGCCAGTTCCGAACCGTAATAGGTGCAAACAACTCATAGATAGGATCAAGAACACAAATATATTCATGCAAACACATATGGTTCAGATCTGAAATCATGGCACTCGGGCCCTAAGTGTCAAGCATTAAGAATAACAAGTTGAAGCAAAGATGATAAACACCATAGTAGATGATAGGCAACATGCCCCCAACGATCTGACAAACTATTACATGATCTAACTCATCCAATCCCTACCATCCCCTTCGCCTACAGCAGGGGATTACTCACACATGGAAGGAGAAGTCATGGAGGGATGATGGAGTGGTTATGATGATGACGATGGCGACGATCTCCCCTCTCCGGAGGCCAATTCAGCCTCCAGATTAGCCCTCCCGAAGAAGAACAGAGGGTGGCGGCGGCTCCACGACGAAAACTGGGAAAAGAACTTCTGATATGGGATTTCTCCGTCACGAGCTAAAATACGAGTCGAAGGCACCAGGGGAGGTGGGGCCCACCCAGGCGACCCCCCGGCGCGGCCAGGGGCTGGGCCATGCCACCAGGGCGCCTGGGGCCCCCCTGGCCCCCCTGGTCCCTCTTCTGGCTCCGGGTTCCTTCGGGTGCGTGGATTTTCTGTGATTTTTCGTGGATTTTTCTGAGATACCTAAAAATCCGTTTTCCTGCACACAATAAAACCATACAGGCAGCTCTACTGAAAACAGCATCAGTCCAGGTTAGTTTAGTTCAAATCATGCAAGAATGAGGTCAAAACAATATCAAAAGTGTTTGGAAAAGTAGATACGTTTGAGACGTATCAACTCCCCCAAGCTTAGCATATTGCTTGTCCTCAAGCAATTCAGTTCAACGAACTGGACGCGACAAAGAAAACTTTGACAAACTCTTTTGCTTCATTAGATGTATATAAGCATGTACTATGAAAAGAGCCTAGCAAGTATTGAAACAGTACTATGAGGACAATGCGCGGAGCAATCCTTCTTTCAAGTGACCAATCACAAACACTTAAAAGTAAATAATATATTACTGAAAATCAAGACAAGATTACATTGCACATAGCTTGAGCATATTAGGGTGGTATCTCGCTAGCCTCCATAAGTGAAGAAAACATAAATGCAGAAACTCCTCCAGAGTTTTTAAAGGAGACTAGAACTAAGAATTTCAGAATAAATCATATCACAAGCATGCAGAAGACAATGTAATACTTTGGGACAATGCACATTACACTCAGAATGACAATTATGCTCTCCTAGTTGGTGCTTTGAAGAAAGAAGGTGGAGACTCTCGAACCGTGGCTTTTGTTGGCAAGGTTGAAAACCCATGTTCGGAAACAAAAACTAAACATGTACCAGAGCTCTTGGTTTTAAAAACAGAGGTAAAAACGTTTTTGAGAGGTGCATATTTCGTCAACGAATGCTAGCAGATAACTCAATCACTTCTTGAGCTGGACAAGTCTCGAGGAACGGCTCCCGCATGAGGACGATCACATCCTCTTAATCTCCTTTGTTTATCACTGCCAAAGTTTTCTGATTTCTCATGAACAAAGCGTGAAGGAGGGTTTGTTTGTTGTATTATCTTTATGAGCCGGGCGCACTCTATGCCAGTTCCTTCTCGTATTAGGGGTTTGCACATTAGACATGCAATCCAGGGGTGAAACTTGTCCAACTTAAAAAGATCATGAATTAACTACTACTTCCTCATGAGCTAAAACAGAGGCACAAAAAGAGAAATGCTTTTGATTAATTTCGAGATGGTACACGAAAGTCTTCGTTAGGAATGGCAGGTAAATACCATGTATAGGAAGGTATGGTGGACTCATATGGCATAACAGGTTTTAGGGATTTTGGATGCACAAGCAGCCAGTCCGCTTAGTACAGGTGGAGGTTAGCAAAAGACTGGGAAGCGACCAACTAGAGAGCAATAACGGTCATAATCATGCAGAGCGACAAAGCAACATTGAATCGGGCATTGAAATGATATAACTATTCTAAAATTCAAAGATCATCAAGGCAGAGCAGACTTTTTAGTCTCAAACATGTGTAAGCATGTGCCAAGTCAATCCAGAAATTCTCTAAAGGGAAATACCACCTTAGTATACCGAACTATGAACAATGCAATGCATGTAGATCATTTCAATAACACATTATACACTCTAGCTATTTGAGACTAGCCACAAGGAAAGCATGAACCACTGGAAGAGCATTGTAAACATAGCACTATGTCGCTACAAGCTGGTCTCTAGATCATAAGTACAGGCATATGTACAAAAGTAGAAACAAGAAGAGTTCATACCGGTCTTCCTTGTTGCTTCCTTTCAGTCGATCTTCGTCATTACTGCCTCGTCACTTGCACGATCGAACGTAGGAAATATAATTAAATGCCATCACGGACTCGAGCTGAACTCTGAAAACAAAGCAAACTAGAGAGAAAAGGAAATCTTTTTGGATTATTTCAAAGTCTGAATGAAAGCAAAAGAAAGAGAGAATCTTTTTGTTGTTTTTGCAAAGAGAGAAATAAAGAAGAACGGGCAAAAACTTCGAAAAGATCAAAGCAAATAAAACGGATAATACAATGGAAAAGTGAGAGGGGCACGTACTCCCCCAAGCTTAGGCTTTTGGCCTAAGTTGGTAGCAGCTACTGCCCCCAGGAGCCTCCTGCTCCGGGGGTATGGTGGTGAGTCCAAGGGTCGTAGAAGGATGCTGGCGCGTATACCGAACTCCTCGGAGTCTCCCACGAGGAAGGGTCCATACGCCAAGCAGAGGAAGACCCTTCACCAAACTCGGTGGCGGTATCTTCCTGAAAAGGTGGTAACTCACCGTGCTCCTCCTCGTCGGGCACAACCCCCTCCATGGGGTTATGAAACTGATACTGGACCATGAACTCATCGAACTAGACAACATCAAAGGACCATCCGTTCCTGCGAGAAAAATCAAACAAAAGAGGTGCAGGTAGACGGATCTCGCGTTCCGCAGCAGTTCCGAAACGCAAGATATAAACAAGATTATCAAGCTCAGAAGCCATGGTAACAAACTTATGCCTTTTCATAGCAGCAAGATCAAAGCTTAAATAAGTAAAAGGATTATCATCAGGGTGTGGGGTGCCTCCAAGATGTTCTAAGATAAGTGTGGCATAAATGCCACCATATAAATCTCCCTTGTTACCGTTCATAGCAAGGCGTCGAGCAATTAAGGCACCCAGATTATAATCGGACCTCCCTGAGAGGGCTGCTGCCAGGATAGCAATATCCGGAGCAGAAATGTTGCTCGTGTTGTCACGAGCTAACACCCCTCTAGCAACATAATATGCAAAATACCTGAGGTGAGGAAATAAGATGCTGGAGATCTTCGACCGATGAATATCCCTCGTACCCATGCTGCAGAGAGAGTTGATGACGGTTTTCAGCTCGGAGGGCTGAGTGGTCATCCTAGCCGTCCTCCCAACGTTTGACATACCTATTATTTCACAAAACTTTCCCAAAGTCATGGTGATAAGATCATTGTAAATTTTAAACTCAATAGCACCTGAATCAGGATTATATCTAAAACTGTTAATGAAACTGGAGGTGAGTTTTTGATACTGAGTAACACGGCACGTGACGAGCCGTGTCAAACCTGCATTAGCACAAAGATTATAAAACTCATCCTTGATTCCCGCAGCTGCAAGGAATTCATCACATGGAAACGTCATCGCATGCGCTGGACTTGTGTCTTCCAACAACTCCAGGGGCACATGATCTTCATTGTAGCTCACCCTAGCAGTCGAGGGCGAAGCTGCGGCTCTAGTAACTCGATCGGAGTGTGCAGGCCTCCTCTTCTCAAGCCACCCTTTTGCCCTTCCTAACAAACTCATTTCTGAAATTTTTGGTAATTTACAAAAATGAGGATTAAAACAAGGTGAGTTAAGGCAAACTACTCAACTCACTTGCCCAAGGCATAAACTTGCATCAAAACTTGGAAAATAACTTTCTACACATGCATGCAAGCTCATCTATACAGCACCAAGAACTACTAAATACTCACAAATGAAGCCACCAATCAGAAATCTAATTGGAGGGATGGAGGAGTCACATACCAGGGAGTATTTGTTCAAAATCTCAGCTCAAATGATGGGCTGTAGAGAGAGATCGAAGAATCGCCTCCAAGAACAGCAAGAATACAAGAACAAGTGCAGAACTCGGGTTTTTGGAGAAAAAGAGAGAGGGAGGAAGAAGACATACCTGGAGGGGGGCCATGTGGGCCCCAGGCGCCCTGTGGGCGCGGCCAGGGGCTGGGCCGCGCCAGCTGGCCGCCTGGGCCACTGGTGGGTCCCCCTGGCTGGCCCCAGGTCCCTCTGGGTCACTCCCGACGTGGAAATTTTTATTTTAATTTTTCTGGAATTTTTCTGAAAACTTCACTGTTGAAAATTTTTCGAAGTTCAAAAAGCTGCGAAACTCTCTGAAAACTTGAAGCAGTTAGTAGTATTGTGAAGCTTCAAAACATAAATACTTGGTACAGCAAGTAGAACAAAAACTAAAAACAAATGAAAACATAACAAGCTCAACTTTTTATCTATATAAAACATGTTTACTAGTAAGGTTGATCAAGTCTTACCAACAAACAGGCGATATATAGAGCAAAAAGTCCCACCTCTTACAAAGTAATCACTGAACCTTTACCTTGATGGACATTGTCCCCACCATGATAGTTTTGTATTTGTGAGGCACATGTAGTGGACAATCCCATTCTCCAATCTTCACGGTCTCGATATTTTCTATAGAGTTGAGGCCATGCCTCCTGTCAATCTTCTTTGGAAAATATACCGTGTGTTCTTTATCATTCACATGGAAGGTAACCTTCCCTTTATTGCAATCAATAATAGCACCTGCGGTGTTAAGAAAAGGTCTACCAAGAATAATGGACATGCTTCCATCCTCGGGCATGTCAAGCACAACAAAATCAGTAAGAATCAAGCAATTAGCAACTTCTACGGGAACATCCTCACAAATACCTATTGGAAGGGCGGCTGACTTGTCAGCCATCTGAAGGGAGATATCTGTAGGAATTAGTTTCTCTAAACAGAGCCTCTCGTGAAGAGAGAGAGGCATAACACTCACTCCTGCTCCAAGATCACATAAAGCAGTTTTGACATAATTGTTCTTTATGGAGCAAGGAATGGTGGGTATACCTGGATCACCGAGCTTCTCAGGAATCTTGCCATTGAAACAGTAGTTAGCAAGCATAGTAGATATTGCTTCATTAGGAACTTTTCTTTTATTAGTGACAATATCTTTCATATATTTTGAATAAGGGATTTGAAGAAAAAGAGGTTTAATCCATTCACAGAACTTATTGTAATGCTCTTCTTCTTTAGATTTAATGGACTTACCTGGAAAGGGCATGGGTTTCTGTACCCATGGTTCTCTTTCCTTCCCATGTTTTATTGCGATGAAGTCTTCTTTAGTGTACCTCTTACGTTCGTCAGGTGCTGCTTCTTCTTGAACTTCAGGCGGATCATTCTTCTCATTATCCTTACCTTCAGGTTCGGCACCGTCTTCAGTCTCAGCATCGGAGATAGATACACTGTTGGGATCAACAGCTGGCTCTTCATCTGCAATAGGATCATTAGAATTGTCAGTCTCCTTATGTTTCTTCTTCTTCTTTGGAGAGCCAACAATTTCTTTTTCCTGCATTTGAGAATCTTGCTCGATTCTCCTCGGATGCCCCTCTGGATAGAGAGGATCTTGAGTGCTAGTTCCTCCTCGGGTCTTAATCCCGAAAGCCTACAAATTATCTTGTTTGGCATTGTTAGCAAGCAAATCTTTTTGCACATTAGAAATTTGGTCAAGCTGAGTTTGAACCATATGAAAATGTTTCACAAGACATTGAACATCATTAACCGTTCTACCTAGAACATCAAGCAAACTTTTGATAGCAAGGGAATTATCATGCAACTGACTTTGTATCCTCTCATTAGAATGATTTTGTTTCATAATAAAATTATCAAACTCATCTAAACATTGATCAGGAGGCTTACCATGAGGGATGTCACTTGCGTTGAAATCTAAAAGAGAGTGTACCTCTACCATAAGAGGGTGAGTGGTAGGCTCACACAGCTTCTCAATAGGGGGTAGATTCTTCACGTCTTCATCTTTAATACCTTTCTCTTTAATAGACTTCTTTGCTTCTCGCATATCTTCGGGGCTTAGAACAAACATGCCCCTCTTCTTTGGTGGTGGAGGTGGTTCAGGGATGGACCAATCTTCATGGTTTTTGGCAATCTTGCCCATCAAATCTTCTGCATCTTTTGGCGTCCTTTTCCTGAAAACACAACCAGCACAACTGTCCAAATAGGACCTGGATTCATCAGTTAGACCAGCATAAAATATATCGATTAATTCGTTCTTAGGGACTTCATGTCCTGGTCTAGCCCGAATTAGACCGCAGTACCTCCCCCAAGCTTTAGGGAGGGACTCATCCTGCAACTGTTTAAAGTTATAAATTATTTGTAAAGCAGCATGTTGCATGTGAGCAGGAAAGTACTTATCAACAAAAGAGTGAGCTAAGTCTTGAGGACTCTTAATGGAACCGCATGGGAGTGAATCATACCATGCTTTAGCACCTTCCTTCAAGGAGAAAGGAAGAAGCTTGGTAACATAAAAGTATTGTATCTTCTCATCTGTGGTAAATAGGCCACCCAACTCACCGAGTTTAGTCAGGTGTGCAATAGCATCATCATTTTCTCTGCCATAAAAGGGGTCAGCTTCAACCATAGGTATAAGTGAAAGATCAACAGAGAAATCATAATCAGGATCATCAATGCATATAGGAGATGTAGCAAATTCAGGATCAGGAACGGTTTTGTTCTTCAAAGAGTGTTTTTCAAACAGTTTCTTAATAACTTCAGGGTTAGAGCCAGAAAACTCTGTTAGTTCCCTGCATAAATCTTCATCAAGCATATAGTAATCATCATCAGGGAGTCTCTCCTTGAGTTTACTCAAATCAGGATAATCATAAGTCTCACCAATAGGGTAGCGAGTAACAGGAATTTCAATTCCAGACTTTTTAGCAGCAGCAGCGATCTGTTTCTCAAGAGCATAACCAAGTGAACTAATATCATCAACAGTAGTAGAAGCATCATCAAGAGTATCAGACATAGTAACAGATTCAGTAGGAGCATCATGTGGTGGTGGTGAGGCAAACTTACTCATAACAGAAGGTGAATCAAGTGTAGCACTAGTGCTCAGAACAGTACCTCTTCTTGTAGTGGATAGTAAGATCGGAACCTTGGGGTCTCCTTTCTTACCCATAGCGGATGAAGTGCAGCAGGTAGGATACTTCAAGTAGACTTGTAAATATTGCTATGCTCCCCGGCAACGGCGCCAGAAAACGGTACTTGATAACCCTCAACCATAAGGGATCGAGATAGTCTTCGCGGGTAAGAATAACCCAATTTATTGATTCGACACACGGGGAGCCAAAGAGTATTTATAAGCTTTGACAGTTGAGTTGTCAATTCAACCGCACCTGAAATATACTTACTTGCAACAAAAGATAAGTGGTAACAGTGATATGATAGTGATGATAGTGATAGTAAAAGTAAACAGCAAAAGTAAATAGTAAAGGTAAATGGCAAAAGTAGCAACTAGTGACAAGCAGGATTTAAAACACTGTAGGCTAGGGAGACGGATGGTTGGGCGCTGCATGGATGAGATATATCATGATTCTAACTTGGGGCACGGCACACGGAAAAGTAATGATCATCTAGGCAAATATCAAACATTAGGCATGTATCCCGTAGGTAGTTGTATGTGCTTGCAATAAGAACTTGCACAACATCTTTTGTCCTACCATCCCGCTACGAACGGGGCCAAAAGGAACTTATGGAGATTAAGGTGTTCCTGTCAAAGAGCACCGGAACAAAGCAATAAACTCAATGGATACATGTAATCCTCAAACTACGGACCATCCCCTTTGGTGTCCCAAGCTGTCACTTTTGGGATCGCCGGTTCCGAACCGTAATAGGTGCAAACAACTCATAGATAGGATCAAGAACACAAATATATTCATGCAAATACATATGGTTCAGATCTGAAATCATGGCACTCGGGCCCTAAGTGTCAAGCATTAAGAATAACAAGTTGAAGCAAAGATGATAAACACCATAGTAGATGATAGGCAACATGCCCCCAACGATCTGACAAACTATTACATGATCTAACTCATCCAATCCCTACCATCCCCTTCGCCTACAGCAGGGGATTACTCACACATGGAAGGAGAAGTCATGGAGGGATGATGGAGTGGTGATGATGATGACGATGGCGACGATCTCCCCTCTCCGGAGACCAATTCAGCCTCCAGATTAGCCCTCCCGAAGAAGAACAGAGGGTAGCGGCGGCTCCGTGACGAAAACGGGGAAAAGAACTTCTGATCTGGGATTTCTCCGTCACGAGCTAAAATACGAGTCGAAGTAGGGCACCAGGGGAGGTGGGGCCCACCCAGGCGACCCCCCGGCGCGGCCAGGGGCTGGGCCGCGCCACCAGGGCGCCTGGGGCCCCCCTGGCCCCCCTGGTCCCTCTTCTGGCTCCGGGTTCCTTCGGGTGCGTGGATTTTCTGTGATTTTTTGTGGATTTTTCTGAGATACCTAAAAATCCGTTTTCCTGCACACAATAAAACCATACAGGCAGCTCTGCTGAAAACAGCGTCAGTCCGGGTTAGTTTAGTTCAAATCATGCAAGAATGAGGTCAAAACAATATCAAAAGTGTTTGGAAAAGTAGATACGTTTGAGACATATCAGCGCACCCCCCTAGCCCCCTATATATATGTGGGGGGAGAGGGCAGCCGCACCCTTGCCCTGGCGCCTCTCCCCCCTCCCGTCACACCTCCGTCTCCTTAACGCAGGGCGCCCGACGAAGCCCTGCTGGAATCTCCACTGCATCCACCACCACGACGTCGTGCTGCTGGATCTCTGACGACTTCTCCTCCCCCCTTGCTGGATCAAGAAGATGGTGACGTTGCTATACCGGACGTGTGTTGAACGCGGAGGTGCCGTCCGTTCGGCGCTAGATCATCGGTGACGAAGAACGCGAAGAGTACGACTACTTCATCCAAGCTTCTTCAAAAGCTTCCGCTCACAATCTCCATAACGGTATGTAGATGCACTCTTATTTGCTCGTTGCTAGATGTCTCCTTAGTTGGATCTTGGTGAAAGCGTAGAAAATTTTTGAATTCTGCTACGTTCCCCAACAGTGGCATCTGAGCTAGGTTTTATGCGTAGCATCTTGCACGAGTAGAACACAAAGCAGTTGTGGACGTTTGAGTTTGCTCAATTTTCTTGCCGTTACTAGTCTAGTCTTGATTCGGCGGTATTGTGGGATGAAGCGGCCCGGACCGACTTTACACGTACGCTTACGTGAGACTGGTTCCACCGACAGACATGCACTAGATGCATAAGGTGGCTGGCGGGTGTCTGTCTCTCCTACTTTAGTCGAATCGGATTCGATGAAAAGGGTCCTTATGAAGGGTAAATAGAAATTGACAAATCACGTTGTGGTTTTGGCGTAGGTAAGAAACGTTCTTGCTAGAAATCCTATAGAAGCCACGTAAAACTTGCAACAACAATTAGAGGACGTCTAACTTGTTTTTGCAGCATGTGCTAAGTGACGTGGTATGGCCAAAACGAAGATGTGATGAATGATATATGTGATGTATGAGATTGATCATGTTTTTGTAATAGGGAATCACGACTTGCATGTCGATGAACTTGACAACCGGCAGGAGCCATAGGAGTTGTCTTAATTATTGTATGACCTGCGTGTCATTGAATAAATGCTATGTAATTACTTTACTTTATTGCTAAACGTTAGCCATAGTAGTAGAAGTAATAGTTGGCGTGACGACTTCTTCAAGACACGATGATGGAGATCATGATGATGAAGATCATGGTGTCGAGCCAGTGACAAGATGATCATGGTGCCCCGAAGATGGAGATCCAAGGAGCAAGATGATATTGGCCATATCATGTCACTTTAATTGATTGCATGTGATGTTTATCATGTTTGTGCATCTTGTTTACTTAGAACGACGGTAGTAAATAAGATGATCTCTCACTAAAATTTCAAGAATTGTGTTCCCCCTAACTGTGCACCGTTGCTAAAGTTTGTTGCTCCGAAGCACCACGTGATGATCGGGTGTGATAGGTTCTAACGTTCGCATACAACGGGTGTAAGCCAGATTTACACACGCGATACACTTAGGGTTCACTTGACGAGCCTAGCATGTACAGACATGGCCTCGGAACACGGAAGACCGAAAGGTCGAACACGAGTCGTATAGAAGATACGATCAACATGAAGATGTTCACCGTTGATGACTAGTCCGTCTCACGTGATGATCGGACACGGGCTAGTCGATTCGGATTGTGTATCACTTAGATGACTAGAGAGATGTCATTCTGAGTGGGAGTTCATTAAAATTTGATTAAGATGAACTTAATTATCATGAACTTAGTCTAAATTCTTTACAATATCTCTTGTAGATCAAATGGCCCACGCTCAAGTTTCCCTCAACTTCAACGCGTTCCTAGAGAAAACCAAGCTGAAAGACGATGGTAGCAACTATACGGATTGGGTCCGTAACCTGAGGATTATCCTCATAGCTGCCAAGAGAACTTATGTCCTAGAAGCACCGCTAGGTGACGCTCCCGCCCCGGCAAACCAAGACGTTATGAACGTTGGCAGTCGCGTTGTGATGATTACTCCCTGGTACAGTGCGGCATGCTTTACAGCTTAGAGTCGGGGCTCCAAAAACGTTTTGAGCACCACGGAGCATATGAGATGTTCGAAGAGCTGAAAATGGTTTTCCAAGCTCATGCCCGAGTCGAGAGATATGATGTCTCCGACGCATTCTACAGCTGTAAGATGGAGGAAAACAGTTCTGTCAGTGAGCACATCCTCAAGATTTCTGGATTGCACAACCGCTTGTCTCAGCTGGGAATGAATCTCCCAGATGAAGCGGTCGTTGATAGAATCCTCCAGTCGCTCCCACCAAGCTTCAAGAGCTTCGTGTTGAACTTCAATATGCAGGGGATGGAGAAGTCCATTCCCGAGGTGTATTCGATGCTGAAATCAGCGGAGGTGGACATCAAGAAAGAACATCAAGTGTTGATGGTCAATAAAACCACTAAGTTCAAGAAAGGCAAGGGTAAGAAGAACTTCAAGAAGGACGGCAAGGGAGTTGCCGCGCCCGGTAAGCCTGTTACCGGGAAGAAGCCAAAGTATGGACCCAAGCCTGAGACAGAGTGTTTTTATTGCAAGGGAACGGGTCACTGGAAGCGGAACTGCCCCAAATACTTAGCAGACAAGAAGGCCGGCAACGTCAAAGGTATATATGATATACATGTTATTGATGTGTACCTTACCAGCACTCGTAGTAGCTCCTGGGTATTCGATACGGGTGCAGTTGCTCACATTTGTAACTCAAAACAGGAGCTGCGGAATAAACAGAGGCTGGCGAAGGATGAGGTGACGATGTGCGTCGGGAATGGTTCCAAGGTCGATGTGATCGCCGTCGGCACGCTGCCTCTATATTTACCCTCGGGATTAGTTTTAAACCTTAATAATTGTTATTTAGTACCAGCTTTGAGCATGAACATTGTATCTGGATCTCGTCTTATGCGAGATGGCTACTCTTTCAAATCGGAGAATAATGGTTGTTCTATTTATTTGAGAGATATGTTTTATGGTCATGCCCCGCTGGTCAATGGTTTATTTTTGATGAATCTCGAATGTGATGATACACATATTCATAGTATAGATGCCAAAAGATGTAAAGTTGATAATGATAGTCCCACATACTTGTGGCATTGCCGCCTTGGTCATATTGGTGTCAAACGTATGAAGAAGCTCCATTCAGATGGACTTCTAGAGTCTCTTGATTATGAATCATTTGACACGTGCGAACCATGCCTCTTGGGCAAGATGACCAAGACTCCGTTCTCCGGAACAATGGAGCGAGCAACCAACTTATTGGAAATCATACATACCGATGTGTGTAGTCCAATGAGTGTTGAGGCTCGCGGAGGCTATCGTTATGTTCTCACCCTCACAAATGACTTGAGTAGATACGGGTATATCTATTTGATGAAACACAAGTCTGAGACCTTTCAAAAGTTCAAGGAATTTCACAATGAGGTTGAGAATCAACGTGACAGAAAAATAAAGTATTTGCGATCGGATCGTGGGGGTGAATATTTAAGTCATGAATTTGGCACACACCTGAGGAACTGTGGAATTGTTTCACAATTGACACCGCCCGGAACACCTCAACGTAACGGTGTGTCCGAACGTCGAAATCGTACTCTGTTGGACATAGTGCGATCTATGATGTCCCTCACCGATTTACCGCTATCTTTTGGGGGTTATGCTTTAGAGACTGCTGCATTCACTTTAAATAGGGCTCCGTCGAAATCCGTTGAGACGACTCCGTATGAACTTTGGTTTGGCAAGAAACCTAAGCTGTCGTTTCTGAAAGTTTGGGGTTGCGATGCTTATGTCAAGAAACTTCAACCTGAAAAGCTCGAACCCAAATCGGAAAAATGCGTCTTCATAGGATACCCAAAGGAAACAATTGGGTACACCTTCTACCACAGATCAGAAGGCAAAGTCTTTGTTGCCAAGAATGGATGCTTTCTGGAGAAAGAGTTTCTCTCGAAAGAAGTGAGTGGGAGGAAAGTAGAACTTGATGAGGTGACAGTCACCCCTCCTGGACCGGAAAGTAGCGCAGCGCAGGAAATTGTTCCTGAGGTGCCTGCACCGACAAGGGAGGAAGTTAATGATGATGATCATGAAGAAACAGATCAAGTTACTACTGAACTTCGAAGGTCCACAAGGGCACGTTCTGCACCAGAGTGGTACGGCAACCCTGTCCTGGAAATCATGTTGTTAGACAACGGTGAACCTTCGAACTATGAAGAAGCAATGGCGGGCCCGGATTCCAATAAATGGCTTGGAGCCATGAAATCCGAGATAGAATCCATGTATGAAAACAAAGTATGGACTTTGGTGGACTTGCCAGATGATAGGCACGCCATAGAGAATAAATGGATCTTTAAGAAGAAGACAGACGCGGATGGTAATGTGACCATCTATAAGGCTCGGCTTGTCGCTAAAGGTTATCGACAAGTTCAAGGGATTGACTACGACGAGACTTTCTCTCCCGTAGCGATGCTGAAGTCAGTCAGAATCATGTTAGCTATTGCCGCATTCTATGATTATGAAATATGGCAAATGGACGTCAAAACAGCATTCCTTAATGGCTTCCTCAAGGAAGAGTTGTATATGATGCAACCGGAAGGTTTTGTCGATCCAGAGAACGCTAACAAGGTATGCAAGCTCCAGCGCTCGATTTACGGGCTGGTGCAAGCATCTCGGAGTTGGAATATTCGCTTTAATGATGTGATCAAAGCGTTTGGCTTTATACAGACTTATGGAGAAGCCTGTATTTACAAGAAAGTGAGTGGGAGCTCTGTGGCATTTCTCATATTATATGTGGATGACATATTGCTGATGGGAAATGATATAGAATTCTTGGAAAATGTAAAGGCCTACTTGAATAAAAGTTTTTCAATGAAGGACCTTGGAGAAGCTGCTTACATATTAGGCATCAAAATCTATAGAGATAGATCAAGACGCCTCATTGGTCTTTCACAAAGTACATACCTTGACAAAATATTGAAGAAGTTCAATATGGATCAGTCAAAAAAAGGATTCTTGCCTGTTTTGCAAGGTATGAGATTGAGCAAGGCTCAGTCGCCGACCACGGCAGAAGATAGAGAAAAGATGAGTGTCATTCCCTATGCCTCGGCCATAGGTTCTATCATGTATGCCATGCTGTGTACCAGACCTGATGTGAACCTTGCCATTAGTTTGGTAGGGTGGTACCAAAGTGATCCCGGTTCGGAACACTGGACAGCGGTCAAGAACATCCTGAAGTACCTGAAAAGGACTAAAGATATGTTTCTCGTTTATGGAGGTGACGAACAGCTCGTCGTAAAGGGTTACGTCGATGCTAGCTTCGACACAGATCTGGATGACTCTAAGTCACAAACCGGATACGTGTATATTTTGAATGGTGGGGCAGTCAGCTAGTGCAGTTGCAAGCAAAGCGTCGTGGCAGCATCTACATGTGAAGCGGAGTACATAGCTGCTTCCGAAGCAGCGCAGGAAGGAGTCTGGATGAAGGGGTTCATCACCAACTGATGGGCCTCTAACCCCTCGTTGGTTACCCCAAGTGGAAGGTGTAAGATGCAGTGTTGTGGAAGTTTTTCCCTTAGCAAAGATGCCAAGGATCGAATCCCCAGAGACTCCTAGGTTCAACAAGTAGGTGTCAACTGCTAACGGCGCCAGATATTAGCAATTAACGTGGACCTGCACACAGATACAAATAACTTTGCTCCCAACGAGTACAGAGAGGTTGTCAATCCCTCCGGCCTTGTAGTTCACAAAGGATTAAACGCAAATGATAGTAGTGATAGATAGTGTTTGCAATAGTAAATAATAACGAAAAGTAAATAGCGGATGTGATCAATGATGGTAATATGGACCGGAGTCTCATGATGTTCACTAGTGATGTCTCTCACACAAAAGACGATAAAACAGCTATGTGAGGTAAACAAATTACAGCTGGGCAATTGACAGGACCACGAACGCAAACCAATGCTGACTACATTGCAAGAAAGGTTGAGGTTCAAAGCATGGGCGGTACGCCAAAGTAAGTAGACCGAAATCCATCAATATCTACTACTAATCATCCACCTTGAGATATCTATCCAGAACATCTCGCTGGTATTAAGTTGCGAGCCCCACCCATAGTGTAAAGTCAAAGCAACAGACAACTGCATTAAAAGAACTTTGCGTAAAGTAAACAATCCTTGCACCCGTAGGCACAAGCACCGTTGTTTTCCCCCTTGTGGCAACAGCACATCCCCTAGACTCATGTTTCTGTCACTCAAGCTAGTCATCGAGGGGCATGAACCCACAATCGAGCATAACGTTCCCTCTTGGAGTCACTACCTACTACTTGGCCAAAGCAATAAATAACAACGGAGAACATGCAAGAATTACTTATGAACATAAATATAAAAGAGGTGAATCAAATATATTACTCAAGATCAATCTGAACATAATCTCATAATCCATCGGATCCCAGCAAACTCAACATAGCAACAGCATAAGGATTACATATGTGCCTCGATCATGTAGGGCAGCTCACGAGGACTAATTAGTGAAGCACAAGAACGGGAGGAGAACATCACATAGCTACTGTTCATGGACTCATGGTCCAAGGGAGACTACTCACGACTCATCCGGGAGGCGTCCATGGTGGTGGAGAAGCTCCCGGTGGTGATCCTCCCCTCCGGCAGGGTGCCGGGAAGAGTTCTCCTGGTGCTCCCAATCTTGGAAGCGGCGGCGGCGGGGGAACAGAGATGGGATCGCGAAAAAGTTCCTGTTCTAAGGGTTTCAGAGGACGCTTTAAATATATGCCAAAGGGGGGCATTGGGGAAGCTTCGGGGGGGCCCAGGCGCCCCCCCCGCGCGGCCCAGGGGGGGCGCGCCGCCAGGGTGCCTGGAGCCCTGGTGCCCCCCCCCCCTCGGCTGTCCTTCGGACGCACTGTAGTTTCCGAAACGCTGATTTTTTATATAATTTTTCTGGATCTTTCCTGGCAGTTCTCGTAACGTGAAAACCTGAAATACAAAAACAGCCGAAAACAGAAACTGGCACTGGGGTGCACTGGATTAGTAAGTTAGTCCAAATATGATCAAAAGTGTATGGAAGTGTATGAATATCATAGCAATATCACCCAAAAGTGGCATGGAGCAAGCAGAAATTATAGATACGTTTTGGACGTATCAACATCCCCAAGCTTAATTCCTGCTCGTCCTAGAGTAGGTAAATGATAACAAGATAATTTCTGTGGTGACATGCTATTAACCATATAGGACTTTTTATAGTCATATGACAAAAGCTTACTGAGACAATGATTCTATAGTAATTAAGTTGCCTCATGAGAAAATTACAAATGACTGAAAGTTTTACAACATGAAACTGAAACATCAAAAAGATTTGCAATGAACATGACGTGCAAATATGATAAAGTGATATCTAGCTTGCCCCCTTTAGTGAAGCAAAACATAAATGCAGGGGCACCTTCAAGGTTTAAGTGATGACTAGATACAATGATTTCAAAATAAACGATATCACAATCATGCAACAGACAATGCTACTTTGGGACAATGCACATTACACTCAGAATGACAATCATGCTCTCAGTAGTTGGTGCTTGAAGAAAGAAGGTGGAAACTCATAAAAGTAAAAGAATGGTTAAGTGCTAGAGCTTTTTGTTTTGAAAACATAGAAGCAATTTTGTCAACGGTAGTAGTACTTCATATGTGTCATGTATAAGACATCCTATAAGTTGCAAGCCTCATGCATCGAATACCAATAGTGCTCGCACCTTGTCCTAATTAGCTCGGATTTCCATGGGTTATCATTGCATTACATATGTTTCAACCAAGTGTCACAAAGGGGTACCTCTATGCCACCTGTACAAAGGTCCAAGGAGATAAATCGCATTTGATTTCTCGTTTTTGATAGATCTCAACTTGAGGACATCCATACCGGGACAACATAGAAAATAGATGATGGACTCCTCTTTAATGCATAAGCACATTCTCATAAGAGATTGAGGATTAACGTCCAAGCTAAAACTTCCACCATGATACATGGCTTTGGTTGGCGGCCCAATGTTCTTCTCTAACAATATGCATACTCATTCAACCCACGGCAAATCACCCTTACTTCAGACAAGACGAACATGCATAGCAACTCACATGATATTCAACAAAAGTGTGACAGTTGATGGCGTCCCCAGAAACATGGTTACCGCTCAGCAAGCAACTTATAAGAAATAAGATACATAAGCAACATATTCTTTACCACAGTAGTTTTTAAGCTACTTTCCCATGAGCTATGTATTGCAAAGTTAGTTTGCTTAGTAAAGGTAGAGGTTAGCAAAAGACTGGGAGCGACCAACTAAGAGAGCAATGACGGTCATAATCATGCAGAGCGACAAAGCAATATTGAATCAGGCATGGAAGTTATATCGCTACTCAGAAATAAAGATCATCAAGGCTTGACAGACTTTCTTTACAGTCTTAAATATGCGTGACCATACGCCAAGTCAATCAAAATAAATTCTCGAAGGAAGATATTACTAAACCATACCACATCATAGGCAAACAAATCATGTTGATACTCCAATAACACATTGGGAATCCCCCAGCTATTTGAGATTAACCATAAGAAAACCTGAACTACTAAGCACCATTATGCACGTAGCATCTTTATCATAGACATATTAACCAATGCAACGGAAGCAAACTCTCTTAATAAGGTGAGCATGGTAATTAAAGAGAGTTCAAGCAACCAACTAAACAAAAGCTCTTTGAAAAGATAAGCATGAATACTAAGAGCAGAGCATGATAGTAGCTATTAAAAGACAAAGAACACACACAGCAAAGATAGACATGAAAATTCTATGTTATGTTCTAGGTAGAAGTGAAGCGTGTTTCTCTCCCACATAAAGAACGCTGAGTTCCGACTTGTTATGAAAAACTAAAAAGCAAGACGCTCCAAGCATAGCACATAACACATGAAGTGATAAAAATATAGCGGAACGAAAGACGAACTGATAATGTTGATGGAGAAGGGGATGCACGGGGGCATCCCCAAGCTTAGACGCTTGAGTCTCCTTGAATATTTCTTGGGGGTGCACGGGGGCATCCCCAAGCTTGAGCGCTTGACACTCCTGAATCTTTTTTATCATCTTCCCTCGCACACTTGAAAACTCCCTTCACACATAACTCATCATAATCTGATTAGCGAGGTAGTACCCTTAATAAAATAATTGCACCTTGCTGGAAAACAAGATATTCTTGAAGTTCTACTGTTTCTCAAGATTGCCAAAAGGTTTTTGCAAAGAAAAAGCAAGCTCTTGATTTGCAAAGTGAAGGAAAGGCAAAACAGGACAGAATCTGTGAAAAACAGAACAGCAGGTAGTAATTGATTTGTTCGGGATACTTCTGCAACTCAAATCAAAAAACTCAGAACATACGCACGAAAGACAATTATATAGAGAACGCTGTCGAAAACATTCAGACCAAAAAGATGATCTGGTGATTTTATACGAATTTTTCTATCCAAGGACAAAATCTGTTTCCTGGACAGCACCTCACAACTTTTGAACTTTCTAGCAATCAGAGGCTATACTTGGCACAAATATGAAAAGAAAAGATACAATGATGATGCTACAGCAGTAAACAACATCAAGACACAACAAAAGCAAAAAAAATATTCATGTGGGCTGCCTCCCAAAAGCGCTTTCTTTTATGCCTTTAAGCTAGGCATAATGCATAGATCAAGTTGTATCAATTGAACCATCATCAAGATCATCAAAAAGCTCTTCAATAATACAACTAGTATTAAGAGGACTTTCAAACAAAGGCCTCATAGAGATACTTCTAGGTAGAAGACCAAAAGGATAAAAGTCAAGGGAAGATTCATTTATAAATTTATCACATAGAGGTGTTTCTTCCAAAGTCTTTACAGTTTCAACCCCTTTGGCAATAGATGGATTACTTTTAGAACGAGGAGCCTTTGGAACGTGAACGAACTTAGGCTCCTTCTTTGCCGGAGTTTCTACCTTTTTGGTTTTGATTGAGGAGAAGGTGGTCCCTAGAGTATCAAATATATCCTCAATCTTGTCTATCCTAGAAGAGTCCAAGTCATGGAATTTGACGGTCTCCAAAATTTTGAAAATTTTATGCATGGAGCTATCAAGCCTATTCAAATTCCCTTGGATCTTACGATCCAACTCATTCATCTTATTAATGCTTGGCATCTCTAGCTCTATCTTTTCAAGTTTTTTCATAATGTGAGCTAGGGTGATGTCCTCTCGAATGCTAACTACAGGGGGATTCCCAACAAGATTTTCAATAATACTAAGAGACTCCCAAACTGGGGCCTCTAGGAAATTCCCATTGATAGCAGTATCTAGAATAAACCTATTCCAAGAAGTAATTCCAACATAAAAATTTCTAAGCAAGATAGTAGTAGGTTGCTTCTTGGTGGCTCTTTTTTGTGAATCATTAATTCTATACCAAGCATCTTTCAAACTTTCCCCACCTCTTTGTTTAAAGGTGAGAACTTTTGCCTCGTCAAAGACAAAAGGACCCGACATAATGACAACTAAAGAACGAGATAACTATTTTTGTGATTTTCGATAAAAAGGTACTAAAGCAAAAATGAAAGGTAAACTAACAAGACTAAAAAGCAAAGGTAAAAGATAGCGTGCAACTCCCCTATCCTGAAGTGTGAAGTCCCCGGCAACGGCGCCAGAAAATACTCCTTGATGGGCCTCTAACCCCTCGTTGGTTACCCCAAGTGGAAGGTGTAAGATGCAGTGTTGTGGAAGTTTTTCCCTTAGCAAAGATGCCAAGGATCGAATCCCCAGAGACTCCTAGGTTCAACAAGTAGGTGTCAACTGCTAACGGCGCCAGATATTAGCAATTAACGTGGACCTGCACACAGATACAAATAACTTTGCTCCCAACGAGTACAGAGAGGTTGTCAATCCCTCCGGCCTTGTAGTTCACAAAGGATTAAACGCAAATGATAGTAGTGATAGATAGTGTTTGCAATAGTAAATAATAACAAAAAGTAAATAGCGGATGTGATCAATGATGGTAATATGGACCGGAGTCTCATGATGTTCACTAGTGATGTCTCTCTCACAAAAGACGATAAAACAGCTATGTGAGGTAAACAAATTACAGCTGGGCAATTGACAGGACCACGAACGCAAACCAATGCTGACTACATTGCAAGAAAGGTTGAGGTTCAAAGCATGGGCGGTACGCCAAAGTAAGTAGACCGAAATCCATCAATATCTACTACTAATCATCCACCTTGAGATATCTATCCAGAACATCTCGCTGGTATTAAGTTGCGAGCCCCACCCATAGTGTAAACTCAAAGCAACAGACAACTGCATTAAAAGAACTTTGCGTAAAGTAAACAATCCTTGCATCCGCGGGCACAAGCACCATTCTTTTCCCCCTTGTGGCAACAGCACATCCCCTAGACTCATGTTTCTGTCACTCAAGCTAGTCATCGAGGGGCATGAACCCACAATCGAGCATAACGTTCCCTCTTGGAGTCACTACCTACTACTTGGCCAAAGCAATAAATAACAACGGAGAACATGCAAGAATTACTTATGAACATAAATATAAAAGAGGTGAATCAAATATATTACTCAAGATCAATCTGAACATAATCTCATAATCCATCGGATCCCAGCAAACTCAACATAGCAACAGCATAAGGATTACATATGTGCCTCGATCATGTAGGGCAGCTCACGAGGACTAATTAGTGAAGCACAAGAACGCGAGGAGAACATCACATAGCTACTGGTCATGGACTCATGGTCCAAGGGAGACTACTCACGACTCATCCGGGAGGCGTCCATGGTGGTGGAGAAGCTCCCGGTGGTGATCCTCCCCTCCGGCAGGGTGCCGGGAAGAGTTCTCCTGGTGCTCCCGATCTTGGAAGCAGCGGCGGCGGCGGAACAGAGATGGGATCGCGAAAAGAGTTCCTGTTCTGAGGGTTTCGGAGGACGCTCTAAATATATGCCAAAGGGGGGCATCGGGGAAGCTTCGGGGGGCCCAGGCGCCTCCCCGGCGCGGCCCAGGGGGGGCGCGCCGCGAG
>LR738713.1:793590887-793632578 GCA_902687465.1 Secale cereale | reverse complement strand
CACATCCCCTAGACTCATGTTTCTGTCACTCAAGCTAGTCATCGAGGGGCATGAACCCACAATCGAGCATAACGTTCCCTCTTGGAGTCACTACCTACTACTTGGCCAAAGCAATAAATAACAACGGAGAACATGCAAGAATTACTTATGAACATAAATATAAAAGAGGTGAATCAAATATATTACTCAAGATCAATCTGAACATAATCTCATAATCCATCGGATCCCAGCAAACTCAACATAGCAACAGCATAAGGATTACATATGTGCCTCGATCATGTAGGGCAGCTCACGAGGACTAATTAGTGAAGCACAAGAATGGGAGGAGAACATCACATAGCTACTGGTCATGGACTCATGGTCCAAGGGAGACTACTCACGACTCATCCGGGAGGCGTCCATGGTGGTGGAGAAGCTCCCGGTGGTGATCCTCCCCTCCGGCCGGGTGCCGGGAAGAGTTCTCCTGGTGCTCCCGATCTTGGAAGCGGCGGCGGCGGCGGAACAGAGATGGGATCGCGAAAAGAGTTCCTGTTCTGAGGGTTTCGGAGGACGCTTTAAATATATGCCAAAGGGGGGCATCGGGGGGCCCAGGCGCCCCCCCCGGCGCGGCCCAGGGGGGCGCGCCGCCAGGGCGCCTGGAGCCCTGGTGCCCCCCCCCCCGGCTATCCTTCGGACGCACGGTAGTTTCCGAAACGCTGATTTTTTATATAATTTTTCTGGATTTTTCCTGGCAGTTCTCGTAACGTGAAAACCTGAAATACAAAAACAGCCGAAAACAGAAACTGGCACTGGGGTGCACTGGATTAGTAAGTTAGTCCAAATATGATCAAAAGTGTATGGAAGTGTATGAATATCATAGCAATATCACCCAAAAGTGGCATGGAGCAAGCAGAAATTATAGATACGTTTTGGACGTATCACCGACTTAGGAGTCATTCCAAGCGCGTCAAGCCCAATGACTCTCTTCTGTGACAACACTGGAGCTATTGCCATTACCAAGGAGCCCAGGTTTCACAAGAAGACCAAGCACATCAAGCGCCGTTTCAACTCCATCCGGAATTATGTTCAGGATGGAGATATAGATATTTGTAAAGTGCATACGGATCTGAATGTCGCAGACCCGTTGACTAAACCTCTTTCACGGGCAATACATGATCAACACCAGAACTCTATGGGTGTTCGATTCATCACAATGTAACTAGATTATTGACTCTAGTGCAAGTGGGAGACTGTTGGAAATATGCCCTAGAGGCAATAATAAAAGGATTATTATTATATTTCCTTGTTCATGATAATTGTCTTTAATTCATGCTTGAATTGTATTGTGCGGAAACAGCGATACATGTGTGAATATATAGACCATAATGAGTCCCTGGTAGGCCTCTAGTTACCAGCTCGTTGATCAAACAGATGGTCACGGTTTCCTGACCATGGACATAGGATGTCAGTGATAACGGGATCACATCATTAGGAGAATGATGTGATGGACAAGACCCAATCCTGAGCATAGCACGAGATCGTATAGTTCGTAATGCATAAGCTTTTCGGTGTCAAGTATCTATTCCTTAGACCATGAGGTTGTACAACTCCCGGATGCTGTAGGAATACTTTGGGTGTGCCAAACGTCACAACATAACTGGGTGGCTATAAAGGTACGCATCGGGTATCTCCGAAAGTGTCTGTTGAGTTGGTATGAACCGAGACTGGGATGTTGTCACTCTGTATGACGGAGAGGTACCTCTGGGCCCACTCGGTAAGACATCATCATAATGAGCTCAAAGTGACTAAGGAGTTAGTCACGGGATGATGGATTACGGATCGAGTAAAGAGACTTGCCATGATGAGATTGAACAAGGTATCGGGAATACCGACGATCGAATCTCGGGCAAGTACCGTACCGATAGACAAAGGGAATAACATACGGGATTGAGTGAATCCTTGACACGGTGGTTCATCCAATGAAGATCATCGAGGAACACGTGGGAACCAACATGGGTATCCAGATCCCGCTGTTGGTTACTGACCGGAGAGTCGTCTCGGTCATGTCTACGTGTCTCCCGAACCCATAGGGTCTACACACTTAAGGTTCGGTAACGCTAGGGTCGTAGAGATACATGCACGTGGAAACCCGAAAGTTGTTCGGAGTCCCGGATGAGATCCCGGACGTCACGAGGAGTTCCGGAATGGTCTGGAGGTAAATTTTGATATATAGGAAGTCAGGTTTCGGCCATCGGGTGATCTCCGGGGGTCACCGGGAGTGTCTCGGGACCACCGGAGGGGCCCCGGGGGTCCACCGGGTGGGGCCACCCATCCCGGTGGGGCCCCTAGGCCGCAAGGGGGAAGTGGCCAGCCCTAATGGGCTGGCGCATGATACGTCCAAAACGTATCTATAATTTCTGCTTGCTCCATGCCTCTTTTGGGTGATATTGCTATGATATTTATACACTTCCATACACTTTTGATCATATTTGGACTAACCTATTAACTCAGTGCACCCCAGTGCCAGTTTCTGTTTTCGGCTGTTTTTGTATTTCAGGTTTTCCCATTACGAGAACTGCCAGAAAAATCACGGAAAAATTATATAAAAAATCAGCGTTCCAGAAGCTTCCCGGCACCCGAAGTACAGCCGGAGGGGGCCACCAGGGCTCCAGGCGCCCTGGTGGCGCGCCCCCCTGGCCGCGCCGGGGGGGGCGCCTGGGCCCCCCGAGCCTCCGCTGATGCCCCCCTTTGGCATATATTTATATCGTGTCCCGAAACCCTCGAGACGGGAACCCTTTTTCGCGATCTCATCTCTGTTCCGCCGCCGCCGCGCTTCCAAGATCGGGAGCACCAGGAGAACTCTTCCCGGCACCCTGCCGGAGGGGAGGATCACCACCGGGAGCTTCTACACCACCATGGACGCCTCCCGGATGAGTTGTGAGTAGTCTCCCTTGGACCATGGGTCCATGACCAGTAGCTATGTGATGTTCTCCTCCCGTTCTTGTGCTTCACTAATTAGTCCTCGTGAGCTGCCCTACATGATCGAGGCACATATGTAATCCTTATGCTGTTGCTATGATGAGTTTGCTGGGATCCGATGGATTGTGAGATTATGTTCAGATTGTGTTTGAGTAATATATTTGATTCACCTCTTTTATATTTATGTTCGTAAGTAATTCTTGCATGTTCTCCGTTGTTATTTATTGCTTTGGCCAAGTAGTAGGTAATGACTCCAAGAGGGAACATTATGCTTGATTGTGGGTTCATGCCCCTCGATGACTAGCTTGAGTGACAGAAACATGAGTCTAGGGGATGTGCTATTGCCACAAGGGGGAAAACAACGGTGCTTGTGCCCGCGGGTGCAAGGATTGTTTACTTTACGCAAAGTTCTTTTAATGCAGTTGTCTGTTGCTTTGAGTTTACACTATGGGTGGGACTCGCAACTTAATACCAGCGAGATGTTCTGGATAGATATCTCAAGGTGGATGATTAGTAGTAGATGCAGATGGATTTCGGTTTACTTGCCTTGGCATACCGCCCATGCTTTGAACCTCTACCTTTCTTGCAACATAGTTAGCATTGGTTTGCGCACATAATTCTGTCAATTGCCCAGCTGTAATTCGTTTACCTCACATAGCTGTTTTATCGTCTTTTGGGAGAGAGACATCACTAGTCAACATCATGGGACTCCGGTCCATATTACCATCATTGATCACATCCGCTATTTACTTTACACTTTTACTTACTATTTGCAGCAAAACCTATCACTACTATCACTTGTGTTTGATCCTTTGTAAACGACAAGGCCGGAGGGATTGACAACCTCTCTGTACTCGTTGGGAGCAAAGTTATTTGTATCTGTGTGCAGGTCCACGTTGATTGCTAATATCTGGCGCCGTTAGCAGTTGACACCTTCTTGTTGAAACTGGGAGTCTCAGGGAAATCGATCCTTAGTATCTTTGCCAAGGGAAAACTTCCGCTACACTGCATCTCAAACCTTCCACTTGGGGTAACCAACGAGGGGCGAGAAGCCATCAAGCAAAGTTTTCTGGCGCCGTCGCCGGGGACTCCACTCTCCAGGATAGGGGAGTTGCACGCTATCTTTTACCTTTGCTTTTTAGTCTTGTTAGTTTACCTTTCATTTTTGCTTTAGTATCCTTTATCAAAAACCACAAAAAAAATATTAATTATTTGCTAGTAGCCCTTTCTGTTTAGTCAAGCATGTTAGGATTTGGTGCTTTGAGGGAATCAGAAGTCCTAGATTTCCATCAAAGGGATGGAGAAAATATGAAGAAGGCATGGGACAGAATTTCTGATGCACATAGGAGAATTATGCCTTGGATACCTATAAAAATTGTGCTTAGAAATTTTTACCATGGTCTTTTTAAATGGTGTAAACACTCTCTTGATATTATAGCTGAAGGAGATTTCCTAGAGTGTGATGAAGCTAGAGCTCTTGAAATTGTACATGGTCTATCTAGTTACTTTGTTTATGATCATAATTTTGATACTGTCATAGATAGACTTGCTACTATTGAGAAGAGCATGGATGCTCTAGACTTGATGAAGGTAGAGAAACCCAAACCCAATAAGAAAGACATTTTGGAAATAGACGATGATTGGGAGCCTTTTGTTAGGATTAGCATCTCTAATCAAGACTTCCTTGCTTATTGTGATATTGGATCTATGGTTTCTACTATGCCAAAAATTGTTCATGATTCTTTAAAATTTAACATGGATAGATTACCATCTTATCATGAACACACTAATGGAGATATTTCTGAAATCCAGGGAAGAATAAAAGACGTGCCAGTTAAATTCCTTAAAGGGATTACAATGGTTGATTTCTTCATCATGGAGCCAAACCAAGGAAATATAGTGCTTGGAAGGGACTTCCTCCGAGCAGTTAAAGGCTTCATCAATATAGGTAAGGGACAAATCCGCTTACGCGGGAAGGCAAAAGGTGTGTACCCCTTTCCTAGAAGGAACAAGAGTGAACTTGTTGAGGAACCATTTGAAGCAATTTACAGCTCCGATTATTATGATGGTTATTGATTCCTCTTTGCATTATGCCTAGCTTAAAGGCATAAAAGAAAGCGCTTTTGGGAGGCAGCCCACATGAATAAAATTTTGTTTTGCTTTTGTTGTGTCTTGATGTTGTTACTACAGTAGCATCATCATTGTATCTTTGCTTTTCAACTTTGTGCCAAGTGTAGCCTCTGATTGCAAGAAAGTTCAAAAGTTGTGACGTGCTGTCCAGGAAACAGATTCTGTCCTTGGATAGAAAAATTCGTATAAAATCACCAGATCATCTTTTTGGTCTGAATTTTTTCGACAGTGTGCTCTATATAATTGTCTTTCGTGCGTCTGTTTTGAGTTTTTTATTAGAGTTGCAGAAGTGCCCCAAAAAATCATTTACTACCTGCTGTTCTGTTTTTCAAAGATTCTGTCCTGTTTTGCCTTTCCTTCATTTTGCAAACCTAGAGCTTGCTTTTTCTTTGCAAAAACCTTTTGGCAATCTTGAGAAACAGTAGACCTTCAAGAATATCTTTATTTCCAGCAAGGAACAATTATTTTATTATGGGTACTAACCTCGCTAATCAGATTATGATGAGTTATGTATGAAGGGAGTTTTCAAGTGTGCGAGGGAAGATGATAAAAAGATTTAGGAGTGTCAAACGCTCAAGCTTGGGGATGCCCCCGTGCACCCCCAAGAAATATTCAAGGAGACTCAAGCGTCTAAGCTTGGGGATGCCCCCGTGCATCCCCTTCTCCATCAACATTATCAGTTCATCTTTCGTTCCGCTATATTTTTATCACTTCATGTGTTATGTGCTATGCTTGGAGCGTCTTGCTTTTAGTTTTCCTTTTTAGTTTTCCTTAGCTTTTCATAACGAGTCGGAACTCAGCTTTCTTTATGTGGGAGAGAAACACGCTCCACTTCTACCTAGAACATAACATAGAATTTTCATGTCTATCTTTGCTGTGTGTGTTCTTTGTCTTTTAATAGCTACTATCATGCTTAGCTCTTAGTATTCATGCTTATCTTTTTAAAGAGCTTTTATTTAGTTGGTTGCTTGAACTCTCTTTATTTATCATGATTATCTTATTAAGAGAGTTTGCTTCCGTTGCATTGGTTGATATGTCTATGATAAAGATGCTACGTGCATAATGGCGCTTAGTAGTTCATGTTTTCTTATGGTTAGTCTCAAATAGCTGGGGGGTTCCCAATGTGTTATTGGAGTACCAACATGATTTGTTTGCCTATGATGTGGTATGGTTTAGTAATATCTTCCTTCAAGAATTTACTTTGATTGACTTGGCGTATGCTCACGCATATTTAAGACTGTAAAGAAAGTCTGTCAAGCCTTGATGATCTTTTGTTTCTGAGTAGCGATATAACTTCCATGCCTGATTCAATGTTGCTTTGTCGCTCTGCATGATTATGACCGTCATTGCTCTCTTAGTTGGTCGCTCCCAGTCTTTTGCTAACCTCCACATGTACTAAGCGGACTGACTGCTTGTGCATCCAAAATCTTTTAAACCAGTTATGCCATATAAGTCCACCATACCTTCCTACATGGTATTTACCTGCCATTCCTAACGGAGACCTGCATGTACCATCTCGAAATTATTCAAAGAAAATGCATTCCTATTTTGTGCCTCTGTTTTAAGTTCATGAGGAAGTAGTAGTTAATTCATAATCTTTTTAAGTTGGACAAGCTTCACCCCGGGATTGCATGTATAATGTGCAAACCCATAATACGAGAAGGAACTGGCATTGAGTGCGCCCGGCTCAAAAATAATATAACAAACAAACCCTCCTTCACTCTTTGTTCATGAGAAATCAGAAAACTTTGGCACTGATAAACAAAGGAGATTAAGGGGATGTCATCGTCCTCATTCGGGAGCCGTTCCTCGAAACTTGTCCATCTCAAGAAGTGATTGAGTTGTCTGCTAGCATTCGTTGACGGAACATGCATAATCTAAAAAAAAATATTACCTCTGTTTTTAAAACCAAGAGCTCTGGTACATGTTTTGTCTTTGTTTCCGACTACGGGTTTTCAACCTTGCCAACAAAAGCCACGGTTCGAGAGTCTCCACCTTCTTTTAAAAGCACCGACTACTGAGAGCATGATTGTCATTCTGAGTGTAATGTGCATTGTCCCAAAGTAGCATTGTCTTTTGCATGATTGTGATATCGTTTATTTTGAAATCATTGTATCTAGTCATCACTTAAACCTTGGAGGTGCCCCTGCATTTATGTTTTGCTTCACTAAAGGGGGCAAGCGAGATATTACTTTATCATATTTGCACACCATGCTCATTGCAAATCTATTTGATGTTTCAATATCATATTGTAAAACTTTCAGTTCTTTGTGATTTTCTCATGAGGCAACTTAATTACTACAGATTCATTGTCTCAGTAAGCTTTTGTCATGTGACTATGAAAAAGTCCTATATGGTTAATAGCATGTCACCACAGAAATTATTCTTGTTATCATTTACCTACTCGAGGACGAGCAGGAATTAAGCTTGGGGATGTTGATACGTCCAAAACGTATCTATAATTTCTGCTTGCTCCATGCCTCTTTTGGGTGATATTGCTATGATATTTATACACTTCCATACATTTTTGATCATATTTGGACTAACCTATTAACTCAATGCACCCGAGTGCCAGTTTCTGTTTTCGGCTGTTTTTGTATTTCAGGTTTTCCCATTACGAGAACTGCCAGAAAAATCCCGGAAAATTTTTATAAAAAATCAGCGTTCCAGAAGCTTCCCGGCACCCGAAGTACAGCCGGAGGGGGGACACCAGGGCTCCAGGCGCCCTGGTGGCGCGCCCCCCTGGCCGCGCCGGGGGGGCGCCTGGGCCCCCCGAGCCTCCGCTGATGCCCCCCTTTGGCATATATTTATATCGTGTCCCGAAACCCTCGAGACGGGAACCCTTTTTCGCTGTCTCATCTCTGTTCCGCCGCCGCCGCGCTTCCAAGATCGGGAGCACCAGGAGAACTCTTCCCGGCACCCTGTCGGAGGGGAGGATCACCACCGGGAGCTTCTCCACCACCATGGACGCCTCCCGGATGAGTTGTGAGTAGTCTCCCTTGGACCATGGGTCCATGACCAGTAGCTATGTGATGTTCTCCTCCCGTTCTTGTGCTTCACTAATTAGTCCTCGTGAGCTGCCCTACATGATCGAGGCACATATGTAATCCTTATGCTGTTGCTATGATGAGTTTGCTGGGATCCGATGGATTGTGAGATTATGTTTAGATTGTGTTTGAGTAATATATTTGATTCACCTCTTTTATATTTATGTTCGTAAGTAATTCTTGCATGTTCTCCGTTGTTATTTATTGCTTTGGCCAAGTAGTGGGTAGTGACTCCAAGAGGGAACGTTATGCTTGATTGTGGGTTCATGCCCCTCGATGACTAGCTTGAGTGACAGAAACATGAGTCTAGGGGATGTGTTGTTGCCACAAGGGGGAAAACAACGGTGCTTGTGCCCGCGGGTGCAAGGATTGTTTACTTTACGCAAAGTTCTTGTAATGCAGTTGTCTGTTGCTTTGAGTTTACACTGGGTGGGACTCGCAACTTAATACCAGCGAGATGTTCTGGATAGATATCTCAAGGTGGATGATTAGTAGTAGATGCAGATGGATTTCGGTCTACTTGCCTTGGCGTACCGCCCATGCTTTGAATCTCTAACCTTCTTGCAACATAGTTAGCATTGGTTTGCACACATAATTCTGTCAATTGCCCAGCTGTAATTCGTTTACCTCACATAGCTGTTTTATCGTCTTTTGGGAGAGAGACATCACTAGTGAACATCATGGGACTCCGGTCCATATTACCATCATTGATCACATCCGCTATTTACTTTATGCTTTTACTTACTATTTGCAGCAAAACCTATCACTACTATCACTTGTGTTTGATCCTTTGTAAACGACAAGGCCGGAGGGATTGACAACCTCTCTGTACTCGTTGGGAGCAAAGTTATTTGTATCTGTGTGCAGGTCCACGTTGATTGCTAATATCTGGCGCCGTTAGCAGTTGACACCTTCTTGTTGAAACTGGGAGTCTCAGGGAAATCGATCCTTGGTATCTTTGCCAAGGGAAAACTTCCGCTACACTGCATCTCAAACCTTCCACTTGGGGTAACCAACGAGGGGCGAGAAGCCATCAGCGCACCACATGGGCCCTCCTCCCCATGCGCCTAGGGTTGAAACCCTAGGAGGGGAGGGGGCGCCACTTGCCTTGGGGGGCAAGGATTCCCCCCCTGGCCGCCGCCCCACCCTGCAGATGCCATCTGCAGGGCCGACGCACCCCCCTGGCCCCCTATATATATGTGGGGGGAGAGGGCAGCCGCACCCTTGCCCTGGCGCCTCTCCCCCCTCCCGTCACACCTCCATCTCCTTAACGCAGGGCGCCCGGCGAAGCCCTGCTGGAATCTCCACTGCATCCACCACCACGCCGTCGTGCTGCTGGATCTCTGACGACTTCTCCTCCCCCCTTGCTGGATCAAGAAGGAGGTGACGTTGTGTAGGATCGAAAGTATGTCTAGAGGGGGGGTGATTAGACTACTTGTAAATATAAAAATTCTGCCTTTTGACAAAGAACAGTTTTTGGTAGATTCACAATTATGATCAAGTCAAGCATCACCCTACACATGCAATTCTAGAGTATAGGCAGCGGAAAGTAAATTGCACATGTAGTAAAGAGAGGTGGAGAAGAGCAAACGCAATTTTGGAGACGCGGTGATTTTTCCCGTGGTTCCGATAGGTGGTGCTATCGTACATCCACGTTGATGGAGACTTCAACCCACGGAGGGTAACGGCTGCGCGAGTCCACGGAGGGCTCCACCCATGAAGGGTCCACGAAGAAGCAACCTTGTCTATTCCATCATGGCCTACGCCCACGGAGGGCTAGCCTTACTCGGGGTAGATCTTCACGAAGTAGGCGATCTCCTTGCCCTTACAAACTTCTTGGTTCAACTCCACATCGATGACGGAGGCTCCCAAGCGACACCTAACCAATCTAGGAGGCACCACCCTCCAAAAGGTAATAGATGTTGTAGATGATGATGAACTCCTTGCTCTTGTGCTTCAAATGATAATCTCCCCAACACTCAACTCTCCTCACTGATTTGGCTGTGGTGGAAGAAAGGATTGAGTGGAAAGCAACTTGGGAAGGTTAGAGATCAAGCTTCATATGGTGGGAGTGGAGCAACTTGATCTCAACACAAGGGTAGGTAGTTCTCTTCTCAGAAATGTAAGGTAGGAGTGGTAGTTCTTTCTGATGGCTCTCTCCACGAATGAAGAGGGGGTGGAGGGGTATAAATAGCCTCCACACAAAATCCAACCGTTACACACATTTGAGCAATCTCGGTGGGACCGAAGTGGACAACTCGGTGAGACCGAAAGTTCAAATAATGTGAACGTTGGGGTTTTCGGTGGGACCGAATATACAATCTCGGTTAGTCCGATTCGTGCAATGACAAGAGCATGCCAGTTTCGGTGGGACCGACTTCATCATCTCGGTGACACCGATTTGATGACAGAAGGTTACAGAACCTTGGCAACTCATGTTTCGGTGAAACCGAGTTCAGAATCGGAATATCCGAAATTACTAGGGTTTGGCTTATGGCTGAGGTGGTTCATCTCGGTGTGACTGAGTTTGGATTATCGGTGGGACCGAGATTACTTATGAGTGTATATGGCAGTGAAAGTTGCTGATAGTTTAGGAGATGTATCACTAAGCACTTGAGCAACCAGACCATCATCATAACCTCATCCCCTTTTAATAGTATTGGCTTTTCCTATGGACTCAATGTGATCTTGGATCACTAAACCAAAAATGGAGTCTTGAGCTTTTGCCAATGCTTGCCTTAGCATTTTGAGGGGTCCACTTCTTCAGTCCTTGCCATACCCATATCACTGAACTTCTCTGAAATGATTCTCAAGTAACTATTAGTTCAATGATATATATGTTGTTATTAATTGCCAAAACCACCCGGGGATTAGTTGCACTTTCAATCTCCCCCTTTTTGGTAATTGATGAGAACATATAGATCAAAGCTTCGACAAGGGATATAATCAATGAATAATATCGTCGCTTTGAGAAGTATGTGATAAGCAAGAGCTCCCCCTAAATTTGTGCATTATTTAAGATTTGCGTTTGAATGCAAATGCACAATCGATTAGGATCATGGGTCACTCTTCCATGTCACATACATCTTGGTGGAGCGCACAAAATGATAAGAATGAACAGCATGCACCCAATAAAAGCATATGATAAGCATTAAGCACACATTAAAGCATAGTACGACCAAGCACTCATTAAAGTAGCATCAAACGGAGTATCAAGCACACTGAATGTCTCGAAAACCAAAAGTATCTCAAAGAAACCACAAAAGAACGAAAGAGCAAAAGCGCAAAGACAACAGCACTCTCTCTCTCTCGAAGCCCTATGATCTATACAATTTCTCCCCCTTTGGCAACAAGTTACCAAAAAGTTCGAAAAAGCATAGAGCTAAACGTCACTGTGGACTCTGCTGGCGGCTCCCGTCTGGGTTGATGTCGCAGTGGATATGACAGCATCGGCGAAGACTTCAGCTGATGTCTGTGCTGGAGGAGTGGACACTGTAGCTGGAGCTGGAGTAACTGCTGGAACTGTGGGAGGTGCTGAAGCTGTAGTCCTGGTGTCAGTCACTGGAATAGCAGCTGATCGGGATCCTTTGGGAACCGGAGCAGTCTGTCGATGAGAATCCTGGACTAAGTCATCCTGCATAAGCTCTGCCTTGTCCTGCTTTGCTTCCTCAATGTCTGCCTCGAGCTTGTTGATGGTCACTTGTATTTCAGTCAGCTTCACGTCCAGAGCGTGGATCTTCTCGTCAACAATCCTCTCTAAGCTCTCCTGAGACTGTTCAATGTTGGTCAGGCGTTGTTCAATCCTTTGAGTAGCTTCAAGAATTTGCTCTCCGAAACTCTTTGGTTTAGCTGCTGCTGCTGCTGCTTCTTTGTCAGCTTTGGCTTTCTTAGCAGCTTCGATCTTGGCTTGACCTTCAACAGATGTCGGATCCTCCTCATCCATCACAACAACATTGTCTTTATGCTCTGGCTGCAGGGGTAAATGTTTTCTATCCAACAAGAATTTGCCCGTGCCAAACTTGGCATTGATAAGCATCTGAATCTGTGGGGCAAATCCACATGACCTTTTCTGGTCAGCTGCAGTCCTCTTAATGGTCTCTACCATTAAGTCCATCACCTTGAAAGGTGCTTTCTCATCAAGTATATGCAGCATGTTGATAGAATATCCTCTGATCATGCGATGATCTCCAGACTTGGGCATCAAGGTATGCCTCAAAATGGTATTAGTGGTAGGTAAGCCTGCCTGGAGATGGTAGACTGAGCCGAGCTTCCAAACTTCCAAATCCTCTGCTGGAATCTCTTTGTACATGTTCTTCATGGATTCATGATTCTTCTTTGGAATCCCATAGACATCAATATCATCTTCTCGTTGCACTGGAGCATTCAGAATTTCTGCCCATTCTTCAACAGAAGAAGAATACCTTTGACCTTCAATCATCCATGTGATCTTTCCATCAGGATAGAAGTGAGCTGTGGCATAGAATTGCATTATCATCTCATCGTTCCAACTGGTCAATTTCTGACCCACAAACTCTGCAACTCCACACGCAGTGAAACTTTCATGCACATGTGGAAAGAAATCTCTGTGCTCTTCGCTGTCAATGTACTCCCAGTCAACATATCTGGTGTCTGCGACTATTGGCTTCTTGTCCATCAGCACGGTCTCATAGAAGTCCTGCTGCTCTCTGGTGTGAAATCTGGGATCTACAGCAGTTCTTATCCTCACGGCATATGGGTCAGCTTGTCTCCATAGCCTGAGACCTCTATCTTTCCTTGCCTTCATATCCTCAGCTTGAGGATGAGCATCATTGTGAAGTGGCAGTTTTGGGCGAAGTTTCAGCAAAACTTGTCCTTCATCGTCAGACTCAGCTGGTGGCACATCATCCTTGTTCTTTTCAGACGCTGGAATGTTTCTGATGGTCCTCTTGGGCTTGGCAGCAGGCTTTGCTGGAGCTGCCCTAGCTGGAGCAGATTTCTTGGGCTTTGATGTGGCTCCAGCCTTAATGGCATCACCCATGAGCTTCTGCTTCTGAGGAGGAGGCTGGGGTGCTTCCTCATCCTCATCCTCTACTGCTGCATCTGCATGAGAATCTGACACATGCACTACCCTCTTTCTCTTGGTGGTTTTCTTCACTTTGCTTGGAGCTGCCTCTCCCAAATTCAGCTTCTTAGCAACAGTTGACTGCTTGACTTTGCTGGTGCCCTTCTTAGATTGCTGACCTTGTTTCTCTTTGGCAACAACCTTCCTCTTAGGCTTGGAGGTCACCTCTTCCTCAACAACGAAATCTGAATCCTCATCATCGGAATTCTTCTCCTTTCTAGCTCTGGTGGATGCAGGAGGCATGCCACTTGGTGTACCCCTCTCACCATCATCAAATGGGCTACTAGGATCAGGACTAGTGTCTGCCTCTGGAATGTCTGCAATGGGTGTCTCTGACCTGTTCTGACTGTCACTGGTATCTGACATGGCTGACAACCTGTGAATAGATAAGGTATAGGCAGAGAAGAAGAGTTATCACAAACTGCAGAAGTTTTTGCAAAAAAAATGAGTTCAAATTCTAGTTTTAAGTTTTCACAGAAGACATTTCGGTCAGACCGAGTTTGAGTTTCGGTGAATCCGAAGTGTTAAGCAGGAGCTTGGCACACCACTTTCGGTTTGACCGAAGTGGGTTTCGGTCCTACCGAAAACACTAGGGTTTCACAAAAACTACATTTCGGTCACACCGATTTGCACCACTCGGTTGGACCGAAGGGTGCAGTGCAATGGCCAGAGGCCAAATCGGTCACACCGAAATTATAAAATCGGTTTTACCGAGATGTGTTACGTGGAAACCTAACCCTAAAAATTTTACTCGAATCTAGTTCAAACGAACCAATCTGGTGTACAGGAAGATTTCAATCGTGGCAAGATACTAAGCAATCCAAACGTGCATTGAATCGGAGATGGGAGCACGAGTGGGATCAAAACTCACCCTAACTTGGTGGAGTTTCTCTACGGCGGCAACGGCACGGAGGAGATGGCCGCTGACGGCGACGGAGACCTGCGGCGAGGGCGCACAGGCGACGACGGCGACGATCCGGAGATCAAGGCGACGGCAGCAAGGGATGTGGGGGCGAAACGTTTGAAGGAGGAATCAACGCGCGCGGCCCTTGGTATATATACCCCTTTGCTGTCGGTGGGACCGAGTTGTAAAACTCGGTGGCACCGAGATGGATAACTGCTAGGCAGTTATGCACTTCGGTCATGCCGAAAATCACAACTCGGTTTCACCGAGATGAAAACCTAGATCAATCTAAATGCTTTCGGTTTGGCCGAGTTTGAGTGAGTTGGTCTAACCGAAATCAATTAGAAGGTTTTGGAGATTAGCCCTAGACGGATCGGTGGCTCCGAGTGCTCCTCACCCGGAGGGTCCGAAAATGACTTGTTCAAAGTTTGTGATGTAAGCATGAATAGAATTTGAGACAAGAAAGCATAGATAGCTAGGGGAGGTACTTAGGCATTCTTGTCCATCCATTTGGTCAGAAAAAAATCAAAACGACCAAAACAACAAATGGATGTCCTCGAATGGATAAAATCATGCATCCAACATGCTCACACAATAAGATAGCAAATGAAATATGTGTCAAACATGCACAACCAAAACTCTAGCAATTAACACACAATTTGTCGATGACTAGGTCATCTTTATATGAGTATTTTGACTTAGGAGCCAAATGAGAACATTTGATCATAGGTCATACTCATCGTTTAAGCACAAGTGGGGTTACCACTTTTACATAAAGCATTGATGTGTTCTCATCATTTGAAGATGCTTTAGCTCAATTTTTAGAGCAAAGCTCCCCCTAGATGTGAGAACCCCTTTTAAAGGGTCAAACTAACCTTGGGTTGTCGTAGAAGACTTCATGTAGATGTTGAAGATGTGGATGCTCAATGTTGATGGAGATCATCAAGAGTTGGGAGCTATCCTTTGGATTCGGGCACTTTCAATACCTACATGGGTTAGTCCCACAAGGAACAAACACGGATATCCATGGACATAGATTGAAGTTCACAATAGATGATGTCCATGAAAGCAATGATTACCTTGTCCCTTGACTTACCAACAAGAGGTTTTGTGACTCCATGAACTAGTGCATGATATGGAAGTTGATTGCACAAGTCCTTTGCCAAAATGAATGTGAGTGAAGTATGTTGGCGGAGTCACCCTCAAGAACTTTCTAGTTCTTCTTCTTCGGGATCCACATCATCTTGATGGGAATCCTTGGGGTTGTAGTTGAGCTTGACGAAGTAGAACTTGACGTTTCCTTGGGAACCCACTTGACCATGGCTTGAGGTGCTTCAACGAATGCATCAATCTCCTCTTGAAGCTTGTCCTTGGCTTTTAGCTTGTGGTCTTGTGGTGGAAGGTCATCTTGAGCTTGTTCCACATTGGAAGAAGTAGGATCATACTTCTCCTTTTGAGAAACAAACTGTGGAGTAGGATATTGACCTTCTTCCCACTCAACACCTTCGGCGTTGAACTTTCGCTCAAAACCAATTCCTTGATTCTTCCGGTGCCTTCCTTGCTTGCGAACAATTTCCTCAAAGTTCTTGCTTCCGGCAAGGCTCTTGTAGACACCTTTCTCTATGACCCCTTTCAATAAACTATTCTCTTGCTCAAGTGTAACTTGGCTTGAAACATTGTTAGTGGAATCAAGAGAACTACTAGAAGCAACAATATTGGATTTAGCATGGTTATTGTTACTGCTAGAGGAAGAATTTTTCTTATGCTTGTCATGCTTAGTCTTAATGGGTGGCAAGAAATTAGACAAGAGAAGTCGTTTGGCAAGATATGAAGAACTCTTCTTTCGAAGATCGTCATTGATTGCTTTTAGAAACTCATGTTCTTGCTCTAGAGTGAGCTTCTCGAAGCGTAGCTTCTCATGAGATCTTAGGAGCTCTCTATGATCTTCTTGAGTTGTTTCATGAGCTAACTTAAGAGTGTTTAGTTCTTTAGTTAGACGCTCAATCTCCTTCATAGCATTGTCATTCGACTCTTCTCGACTATAAAGACTACCAGCATTTTCATCGTTACTAGGCTCACTAGATTTATCATGCAAGAGCTCATCTTCACCAAGCAAGTCATCCTCATCACTATTGAAGTCAAAGAATTCAGGGTGTGATACCTTGGGGCCTTTGGCCATGAAGCATCTTCCAATTCCCTCATTTGGTGAATCAAATAAGTCGTAGGAGTTGGAGTTGGAGGATACGAGAGCAAGACCGGCAACACCTTCATCTTGACTGTAGTCGGAGTCGGAGTGATAGCTTCCATCGGATTGATTGTCGGAGTCGGAGCCGGAGACCCATTCACCTACATGAGCTTGATGTTTTCTTCTTGTGTAGCTCCTTGATGACTTGTCTTTCCTCTCCGAATCCTTGCTTCTCCGAGAGGGTCTTCGTTCATAACGATCATCTCTACTCCTTCTCTCTTTCCGAGGTGACTCATCTCTTGAACTTCTTCTTCTTGGAGATTCTTCTCTTCTCTTGTGGGGAGCCGTACACTCATTTGAGTAGTGTCCGGGTCTTCCACAATTGTAACAGTTTCGATCACGACTAGAAGATCTCTTTTCATCATATGATCTAGACTTTGAGCTTCTCTCTTTGCCTCTATTCTTGTAGAATTTGTTGAAGTTCTTAACCATTAGGCTTATCTCTTCATTGGAAACTAACTTGTCACTTGAGGTTGTGGGAGCATCACTTGTAGCTTTGTAAGCACCACTCGACTTGTTGTGAAGCTCTTCCTTATCCTTAAGTGTCGTCTCATGAGCAACAATTCTTCCAATGACTTCGGTTGGCTTGAGAGTCTTGTAGTTTGGCATCATTTGGATCAAAGTGCACACGGTGTCATACTTTCCATCCAAAGCTATGAGAATCTTCTTGATGATGAATCGGTCGGTCATTTCTTCGCTTCCTAAGCCGACAATCTCATTTGTGATGAGAGCAAGCCTAGAGTACATTTCAGCGACTCCTTCACCATCCTTCATCTTGAACTTGTCAAGTTGACCTTGAAGAATATCTAGCTTTGATTCCTTCACAGACTCGGTACCTTCGTGCATTTCAACCAAAGTATCCCAAATCTCTTTTGCATTTTCAAGACGGCTGATTTTGTTGAACTCCTCGGGACACAAGGCATTGAAGAGAATGTCACAAGCTTGAGCATTGTTTTGCAACATCCGCAATTCTTCCGGTGTAGCTTCGTGATCCGGAACTTTTCCTTCCTCGAAGATTTCACCTTGCATACCAACACAGATAATGCCCCATGCGGCTGGGTTATGACCAAGAATATGCATTTTCATTTTATGCTTCCAACTAGCAAAATTTGTACCATCAAAGTAAGGACCTCTACGAAAATTACCCTCACTAGACGCCATACTCTCCTAGGTTGTGAAACCAAGCTTATGGAGTCCAATGCAATGGAAACCAATACAATGGAGACCAAAGCTCTGATACCACTTGTAGGATCGAAAGTATGTCTAGAGGGGGGGTGATTAGACTACTTGTAAATATAAAAATTCTGCCTTTTGACAAAGAACAGTTTTTGGTAGATTCACAATTATGATCAAGTCAAGCATCACCCTACACATGCAATTCTAGAGTATAGGCAGCGGAAAGTAAATTGCACATGTAGTAAAGAGAGGTGGAGAAGAGCAAACGCAATTTGGAGACGCGGTGATTTTTCCCGTGGTTCCGATAGGTGGTGCTATCGTACATCCACGTTGATGGAGACTTCAACCCACGGAGGGTAACGGCTGCGCGAGTCCATGGAGGGCTCCACCCACGAAGGGTCCACGAAGAAGCAACCTTGTCTATTCCATCATGGCCTACGCCCACGGAGGGCTAGCCTTACTCGGGGTAGATCTTCACGAAGTAGGCGATCTCCTTGCCCTTACAAACTTCTTGGTTCAACTCCACATCGATGACGGAGGCTCCCAAGCGACACCTAACCAATCTAGGAGGCACCACCCTCCAAAAGGTAATAGATGTTGTAGATGATTATGAACTCCTTGCTCTTGTGCTTCAAATGATAATCTCCCCAACACTCAACTCTCCTCACTGATTTGGCTGTGGTGGAAGAAAGGATTGAGTGGAAAGCAACTTGGGAAGGTTAGAGATCAAGCTTCATATGGTGGGAGTGGAGCAACTTGATCTCAACACAAGGGTAGGTAGTTCTCTTCTCAGAAATGTAAGGTAGGAGTGGTAGTTCTTTCTGATGGCTCTCTCCACGAATGAAGAGGGGTGGAGGGGTATAAATAGCCTCCACACAAAATCCAACCGTTACACACATTTGAGCAATCTCGGTGGGACCGAAGTGGACAACTCGGTGAGACCGAAAGTTCAAATAATGTGAACGTTGGGGTTTTCGGTGGGACCGAATATACAATCTCGGTTAGTCCGATTCGTGCAATGACAAGAGCATGCCAGTTTTGGTGGGACCGACTTCATCATCTCGGTGACACCGATTTGATGACAGAAGGTTACAGAACCTTGGCAACTCATGTTTCGGTGAAACCGAGTTCAGAATCGGAATATCCGAAATTACTAGGGTTTGGCTTATGGCTGAGGTGGTTCATCTCGGTGTGACTGAGTTTGGATTATCGGTGGGACCAAGATTACTTATGAGTGTATATGGCAGTGAAAGTTGCTGATAGTTTAGGAGATGTATCACTAAGCACTTGAGCAACCAGACCATCATCATAACCTCATCCCCTTTTAATAGTATTGGCTTTTCCTATGGACTCAATGTGATCTTGGATCACTAAACCAAAAATGGAGTCTTGAGCTTTTGCCAATGCTTGCCTTAGCATTTTGAGGGGTCCACTTCTTCAGTCCTTGCCATACCCATATCACTGAACTTCTCTGAAATGATTCTCAAGTAACTATTAGTTCAATGATATATATGTTGTTATTAATTGCCAAAACCACCCAGGGATTAGTTGCACTTTCACGTTGTTGTACCGGACGTGTGTTGAACGCGGAGGTGCCGTCCGTTCGGCGCTAGATCATCGGTGACGAAGAACGCGAAGAGTACGACTACTTCATCCACGCTTCTTCGAAAGCTTTCGCTCGCAATCTCCATAACGGTATGTAGATGCACTCTTATTTGCTCGTTGCTAGATGTCTCCTTAGTTGGATCTTGGAGAAAGCGTAGAAATTTTTTGAATTCTGCTACGTTCCCCAACATGCCCCTCCTTATATAAGGTGAAGGGGCGGGTTACATGTAGAGTTCAACTCGGATTAACACTTAAACTATTCTGAGTCCTCTTCATGGGCTTCATAACATCCCGGGCTTACTAACCCCAGGCGACACTATCAACCGGGTTATGACTGTCTGCCGGGTTATGATTGTCTGCCGGTTTATGATGGTCTGTCGGTTTATGACTGTCTATCGGTTTATGATGGTCTGACGGGTTATCATCTGACTTAACACCTACCGGGTTATCATGTGACTTAATACCTGTCGTGTTATCATCCGACTTAACACCTGCCGTGTTATCATCTGACTTAACACCTGTCGGCTTACCGTCAGTCTTAGCCATCTGTCCTAACTGTCAGCCGGTTTACCAAGTCCCAGCCGGGTTATAACTCCAGCCGGGTCATACCGCGGGGTATATCCCCGACACAATGCCTACGAGCTTTTCACATATTAATCTTTGCTTAGTTACTTTTCCGTTGCCATTGTTACAGTTACTACAAAACTGCTATTGTTACTTTTGCCACCGTTACCGTTACTTCCATACTACTTTGCTACTAAATACTTTGCTGCAGATATTAAGTCTTTCAGGTGTGGTTGAATTGACAACTCAACTGCTAATACTTGAGAATATTCTTTGGCTCCCCTTGTGTCGAATCAATAAATTTGGGTTGAATACTCTACCCTCAAAAACTATTGTGATCCCCTATACTTGTGGGTTATCACTAATCCCCGGGTGGTTTTGGTAATTTATAACAACATATAGTTCATTGAACTAATGATTCCTCAAGCTAAATATTTTAGGAAAGTTCAATGAATGGCATGGCTATTGTGGATATGTGGACCCCTCAAAAAGCTAAGGAAGAAAGTTTGGCCAAAGCTCAAGACTCTACCTTTTCACTTTTGGTGATCCAAGATCACCTTGAGTCCTTAGGAAAGCCAATACTATTAAAAGGGGATGAGGTGTTGCTTAATGAGTTGGTTGTTCACAATGCTTGATGATATGCTCCAAAACCCTCACACAACCTCTCCACTCCAAACAAGTCAAAACCAAAATGCCAAACTCGGACTCACCGATTTTTCCTATCCAGTCCCGCCGAGTTTCATTTGACTTAGCCAGAGCCAAACCCTAACATTTCGGTCTCACAGATATAGCTTTCGGTCTCACCGAGTTGGTTCTGTAAACTCTCTGTTACAGGTTAATTTAGTTCGATCATACCGAGTTAGTTAATCGGTCCCACCGAGTTTACCTTGCCAACTCTCTAATGACTTAACCCTAGTCTTTCGGTCCCACCGAGATGTCCCAGTCAGTCCCACCGAGATTCCTAACATTCACATATTTGAACCTTTCGGTCAGACCGAGTTCACTGAATCGGTCCCACCGAGTTAGCCAAAATGTGTGTAACGGTTGGATTTTATGTGAAGGCTATCTATACCCCTCCACCCCCTCTTCATTTGTGGAGACAACCATCAGAACAAGCCTACACTTCCATTACTCATTTTTTGAGAGAGAACCACCTACTCAAGTGTTGAGATCAAGATATTCCACTCCTACCACATAAATCTTGTTCTCTAGCCTTCCCCAAGTTGCTTTCCACTCAATCTCTTCTTCCACCATATCGAAATATGTGAGCAGCTGTTTGAGTGTTGGGGAGACTATCATTTGAAGCATCTGAGCAAGGAGTTCGTCATCAACACACCGTCTATTACCTTTTGGAGAGTGGTGTCTCCTATATTGGTTAGGTGTCACTTGGGAGCCTCCGACAAGATTATGGAGTTGAACCAAGGAGTTTGTAAGGGCAAGGAGATCGCCTACTTCGTGAAGATCTACCCTAGTGAGGCAAGTCCTTCGTGGGCGATGGCCACGGTGGGATAGACAAGGTTGCTTCTTCGTGGACCCTTCGTGGGTGGAGCCCTTCGTGGACTCGCGCAGCCGTTACCCTTCGTGGGTTGAAGTCTCCATCAACGTGGATGTACGATAGCACCACCTACCGGAACCACGACAAAAACATCTGTGTCTACACTTGCGTTTGCAATCTCCAAACCCCTCCCTTTCCTTCATATGCAATGATTTACATTCCGCTGCTATACTCTTAGAATTGCATGTGTAGGTTGGTTGCTTGACTTGTGCTAAGTTGCTAAAATCTACCAATAATTAAATTTGAGAAAAGGCTAGATTTTTATTTGGTCAAGTAGTCTAATCACCCCCCCCCCTCTAGACATACTTTCGATCCTACAGGATGGCAGCAGCATCAGGAGCAATAAAGGTCTCCCGAACAAGACCCCTATGCCATGACCAATTAGATGTGTCAATTAGATCACCGACAGTCTGAACTGTCGTGTTGGCTGGCCGTAGCAAGGGAGTCATAGTGTTTGTCGAGGGTATCCACTTATCCTCCCACACCCGAATAGAAGCACCATCACCAACTCTCTTCACAAGCCCTGTATTTAGTACTTGTCGGCCTGTCACAATCGCTTTCCAAACAGCTGAAGATGATTTTGGAACAGTAGCTTGCATGAAATCAGAGTTGGGAAAATATCTACCTTTCATAACCTTGGCACAAAGTGAATTAGGATTTGTCATAAATCTCCATCCATGTTTTCCCAGTAGAGCAAAGTTAACAATCCGCATGTCGCGAAAGCCCATCCCCCATTAGGTTTGGGCGTAACCAGCTTGTCCCAAGCAATCCAATGTAATGAGCGATGATCCAGTGAGCTCCCCCATCACTACTTCGTCATGCTCGAAGTCAAGCTTTTGCACACCTTTTCGGTCAAGAGGAAGCAGCTCATGCTGAAAGTCGGAATTGCTTGCACGATAGATTTTATAAGTGTCTCCCTTCCGGCACAAGCAAACAGACGCTCTGACCAGCCATTCATTTTGCCTCGCGCTCGATCGCCCAAGTGCTCAAAGGTGCCGCTATTGATCTTGTCAGCAGCAGTGGGTAGATTGAGGTATCTTTCTAAGAAAGCCTCAACTTCTACACCAAGAAGTTGTTTCAAATTCTGCCTGAGATTTGCTGTGGGATTGGGGCTGAAATATATTGCACTTTTGTTCCTGTTTACACACTGTCTGGAAGCCTCGCCGCAAATCTCAAGAATTTCATTAAGCCTTGCTGCACTTTCCGCACTCGCCTTGATGAAGATGAGGCTATCATCAGCGAACAAGAGGTAATTCACCCATGGTGCCCTGGAGTTTACTCTTATGCCCCGGTCAATATATTGACCATAATTCTTCAGTAGGGATGAGAACCCTTCCGCACATAGGAGAAATAAGTAAGGTGACGCTGGGCATCCCTGCCGCAGCCCTCTGGAGGGGCTGAAGTATGGTTGCACCTCCCCATTCACACACATAGAGAATCGAACAGGAGTGACACACTTCATGATCAACCTCACCAGGTCTGCATGGAAGCCCAGTTTCAAAAGCATAGCCTCCAGAAAATGCCATTCTACCCCGTCGTAAGCTTTCATCATGTCCAACTTGACGGCACAGGTGTAGTGAACTTCATCGGTATGATGCAATCGCCCAACACATGTATTGTAAATACAAAATATAATGTAAAAAACGACGTATGTCTAACATGTCATAAATTGATGACGTGACATGGTTTCCCGTAATTTACGATTTGCATGCATGATGACTTCATGGTTGGATTTTTTTTTTGAGACAAACTGCAAAGCTTTATTAACCCGTCACAATGTTTACAGGGACGAAATCAAGATCATTGGGATGACCCAACCAAGCATGGCGGCCAAACCCAAGGGATAGAGCGTGCTTTGCTAGTTTGTGAGCATCGATGTTCGAGCTCCTAAATTCATGAGCAATATTACAAGATTCAAAAGCTAAACTGTGTTGAAGAACCTCCTTCACAATTGCCCCATAGTTCCCTCTGTAGTGTTGATGTAAATCATCAACAGATACCTTACAATCCGAAGCCATGTGGATCCTTCTTGCATAGAGATCATCAGCCAAAGATAGAGCCTTCCTAATAGCCATTGTTTCCAAAGTACCAGGATCTGTCAAGTAGGGAAAGATCACCGCCGAAGCCCCCATGAAGATACCATCTTTATCTCGGCATACTGCTGCTACAGATCCTCGAGAACGTCCCACCGCTACATCCACGTTGATCTTGGCGTGCCCTACCGGAGGAGCAATCCACTGGTTTGGGCGTTGGCGAGGAGCAACCCTTCTGACCTCAACCGTTTGCTGAAGCGCCTTGAACTCAGCTATGTAAGACGAAACAAAACTGTTAATAGCATACGGTGTTTGGTAGATATCCTCATACATGGCCTTCCTGCGTGAGCTCCACAGCGCCCAAAGAGTAACCACGAAAACAAGGAAATCATCCTGATTGAGAGCTTCATACATCCCAAAAAGCCACCTCTTTGGGTTCTCCTCTCTGCATGTACTTAGTTTGTCCAGGATATCTTCCTTCGATAAAGCCCAAGTGCTCCTTGAGACCGAGCATTCTACCAGAGCATGCCGCCAAGTGTCCACCTCGCCGCAAAGACAACAGTCCCTAGTAGTCGACATGTTTCTGTGTTGGAGGAGTGCAGCTGTGGGGATTGAGTTTCGACCAAGTCTCCACAAGAAGAACCGAAGCTTGGCTGGGACCTTTATTCGCCATAGATCGGACCACCCTTGATCAGCACCTTTGGAGTCGGAGGGCCCCCCTTGCTCGTACAGCCATGCCTCACGGCCAAGCTTTTTCTGTTGAATCATCCTGTACGCTGATCGCACCGAAAAGATGCCCTTTCTATCATCAAACCATGCCCAAAAATCATCAATCCTTCTTGTACAGAGAGGGATCTGTAGGATTGCCTCCGCATCAAGTGGTATGAAGACCGAACGCACCAAGGTTTCATTCCAAGTAGATGATGTGTGGTCGATGAGCTCAAAAACCTTTCTCGGTGGGTTAGGAACTAAACAAGCCATAGGTCTTCTCACATGTGATCTCGGCAACCAGCTGTCTTCCCAGATATCTGTTGATTCCCCATCGCCAATCCTGCGCACCAAGCCCTGGACCATGATGTCCCGGCCATCAAGAACGGCTCGCCATATCTGCGAGGGGTGTGATCCCAGAGTTGCATTAAAGATGTCTGTGTCAGGGAAATAGACTGCTTTCAGAATCCTCGCGCTTAAAGACATAGGGTTTTGCAACATGCGCCAAGACTGCCTTGCTAATAGAGCCAAGTTGAAGATCTCCATATCCCGAAATCCGAGGCCTCCGAGATGTTTTGGTAGAGTCATCACGTCCCATGATACCCAGCTAGGCTTCCGCTTACCTTGTTTGCCCCCCCCCCCCCACCAAAATTGTCTGATTAACTTTGTAACACTCTCGCAAAGGCCACGAGGAAGACGAAAGCATCCCATAGAGAAAACAGGGATTGCTTGAGCTACTGCCTTGATGAGCACTTCCTTACCTGCAGTTGATAAGAGTTTTTCCATCCATCCTCTCACCTTTTCCCACACGCGGTCCCTCAAGTACTTAAAAGTCCCGTTCTTCGAGTGGCCGACTTCTGTTGGCAAGCCCAGATACCTGTCACTGAGTGATTCGCTTTGCACATTTAAAATATTCTTCATACTATCACGGATCTGTTGAGGGCATCCTCTACTGAAAAATATAGAGGACTTATCATGATTAATTCTCTGTCCCGAAGCCAAGCAGTAAGTGTCTAGCAGGTTTGATACCGCCATTGCCCCCTCTGTCCCTGTCTTAAAAAGCAGCAGGCTGTCATCAGCAAAAAGGAGATGGTTTACGGCAGGAGCCGTAGGAGCCACCTTTAATCCAACAATATTAGATGACGAAGAACTAGTTTTTAGGAGGCACGAAAGGCCCTCCGCTGCAATTAAGAAAAGGTAAGGGGATATTGGGTCTCCCTGCCTTATACCTCTGCCTGGTACAAACTCATCAAGCTTTTCTCCATTAAACAGCACTGAGAAAGTAACAGACCGCACCATGCTCATTACAACCTTTATCCAAGAGGCTGCAAACCCTAGCTTTCCCATTATAGCTTCCAAGTAGTCCCATTCAAGCCTGTCATACGCTTTCATCATGTCAAGTTTGAGGGCACAGAAGTTGTTGGCCTTCGATCTGTTACGCTTCATAAAGTGTAGACACTCATAGGCACTTATGATATTATCTGTTATGAGTCTGCCTGGGACAAAAGCCGACTGTTCCTCAGAGATTATGTCTGGAAGAATCTGCTTCAGCCTATTTGAAATAACCTTGGATGCAATTTTATAGAGGACATTACAGAGACTAATGGGCCTAAATTGTGTCAGGTTGGCAGGATTTTTTACCTTGGGAATGAGCACAAGGACTGTATCGTTAATGCTCTCCGGAGATTCTTCCCCTTTCACAATCCTCAAAACTGCTTCTGTCACCTCTGCACCACAAAGATCCCAATGTCTCTGATAAAAATGAGCCGGAAACCCATCAGGTCCAGGGGCCTTCGTTGGGAACATTTGGAATAGGGCTGCCTTAACCTCCTCGCTAGAGTAGTCTGCACACAACATCTCATTCATCTCTGGCGACACCCTAGCTGGGACAGAGCTTAGAACTCTCTCCATGTTGCTCACTCCTTCCGATGTGTAAAGGGTTTTGTAGAATTCATTCACCATCGACTTGAGCTCGTCCGAATCATCGGTAATAGCCCCCAACGAATTTTGCAAGGCTTTTATCATATTCTTCTTGCGGCGGATACTAGCCCTTAAGTGGAAAAATTTTGTATTCTTGTCACCCGATGTGAGCCACTCCATCCTAGATCTCTGCCTCCACATGATCTCCTCCCTGTGATATAGCTCCACTAATTTCTCATTGATTTTGAGTTCAGCATGCGATGGCACAGTACGGTTAGTGTCAGACCTGAGTTTCTCAAGTTCTCCTTTGAGGTGTTTGATCTCCTTGCGGACGCTCCCAAAGGTGTCTCTATTCCATCGGCCCAGATCGTTTGCTACCGCTGAGAGTTTAGCTCTAATCTCCTCTACTCTTGCTGCAGCTCCGGTCGCCCCCCATGCCTCTGAGATCTTACTATTCCATGATTCATGCCCCTCCCACATCCCCTCATATTTAAACGATCTGTAGCTTGGGTTACTCCTCTGCTCTATGGACATCCAACCATGAAGTGAATGGCTGACTTCATGGTTGGATGTCCAGAAAAAATTGGCAGTGGGTTATACCCACCCGGGCCTGTAATACCCACCCGGGACCCGGCCCATCTACGGATCCACGGGACGAAACCCTACCCACGAATAGGGGAACGAGGGCGAGGACGAGGACCCGACACGCTCTGCTTGGAATCGGATCTCGTGCGAGGAGGAAGAGGAAGAGGGAGAGGAAGATGAAGGTCCGCGCATCGGTGAAGCGGCTCTGCAGCTTCTGCAAGGTGGTGAAGCGCCGGGGGATCGTCTTCATCCACTGCACCTCCAACCAGAAGCACAAGCAGCGCCAGGGCTTCTCCACCATCGCCGCCTGCCTCCCAGCCCCGCCGCCGCCCACCTCCGCCTCCGCCTCCGCCTCCGCCGCCGCGTTCGCCGAGTAAGGAGGATTCCCCAACTCCTCTCCCCCTCCCCCGTTGTATCATGTATGCTTGCTCTTTTTAACTCTCCCCGCGAAGCAGCGGGGGCTAGGTTCTAAAAGCATCCGTCCACGAGATTGATTGGTTTGGTCGTGTGCTCGTGATTCGTAGGACAAATTAAGGTTGCGAATTAGAGCTAGTGATGGGATTGAATCTTCATCCTGGTCCCTAAAGAGGCGTGATTTTTTTATATCCAAGTGAACAATTTTGGGACCTATTGCTCGGTAATCTGACATCTGGATCCAAGTGAACAATTTACACTTACACAAGTACCGCCTGACAAACCATTTCTAGTATTTTACACTACCAAGAATGACTAACCTCCCTTTACAAGGCAACACTAGCCGAAAAATGAGCTCGGGCAATGGTTTCAGCTTGGATGGCATGTGAGCCACCGGACTGCTTGATCACTTGATAGGCTGCTCCTGCCCTGAGTATTGTTAAGAAGCTATGGGCATCACTTCAATCTCCTTGGTTTGTCAAGTTGCTGTTGAAACTTTTCAAACTGATTATAGTGAAAGAGGTATTCCAGTGTACCTCTTACTGGTTAAGCTACACCTGTTGAATTACAGGAGATCTCCATTTGCAATGTTCACGAGTTACTGTTGTGAACCAATTTACCTACATATCTCATTGCGTATTTGCCTGTGGCCTTTGCTAAGTGATTTCAATGTTAAATGCATTATTTGCAGTTAGCACGGTTATTCCTGTGTATCTGTACCTATCCTCGGATGTTACTTTTATGCTGCACTGCATCTATCAACTACTCCCTCCGTTCCTAAATATTTATCTTTCTAGGGATTTCAAATGGAATGCAACATACGGATGTATGTAGACATATTTTCGAGTGTAGATTCACTCATTTTGCTTCGTATGTAGTCACTTGTTGAAATCTTTAGAAAGACAAATATTTAGGAACGGAGGGAGTACATGGTATGATGATCTCCGTACTAAGTTGAAATGTTATTAAGGTCCAAGGAGGGAGAGCAAAACTTCAGTCAAAACAGAACAGCTGGGGTCACCACAGAGGCACAGACTGCCTTTGCTAATAGTTTCTTTAGGGTGTAGAATTATACGCGATACGCCTCTCCTTTTGGTTCCATGTCCTGAATTCTTCTTATTGGTTAACCATATGTTTAGGACTATCCTGTTGCCTAATTTGACACTTGATGTTCTCATCTTTGCTGTGTATTGTAGGGCTTCCAAGGTAGCCAGGCAGGAGATGTCAACGAAATTCAACTGGCCGCTGGGTCTAGCCGCCATGTTCAAGAATGGCGACAAGTAATCAGATGATGAATACTAGCTAGTCGCTGTTTTGATATCAAGTGGAGTTTCCAGTTGAGGAATTCCTGTAACGAAAATATAGAATATAATCGTGTATCCGATGTCATTGGTTAAACTGTTCGTTTCATGGAATAATATTGGCATACACTATTGCTCTGTGTCTTGATATGTTTGATTCAAACAGAGCCGCATTGACTTACCTCTCCTGGCCAGCTTGCTGACTATGTTCATCCTATTTTTCACTGTATTGCTAATAATACCAGGGTGTGCCACCTGTATGTTGCATCAGGAGTTACTGAAATCTAAAGAACCTGCAGATAAAAGGACTCTGTTTCTTTCTCTCTTTCAAATCAAGCAGTCCTGGTTAAATTTCTGCAGCTGTCCACTTTCTGTAAAGCTGTGGTTTAGTGGCACAAACTGTAGTTCCTGACAGTATAAAAGAACTCTGAAGCATCTGGTGACAAAAACTCTTAGACTTGAGCACGTTTTCTTCATACCATTAGTCATGGCTTTGAACCAACCAGGTAGCTTCAGAGCATAGCTCCACCCCTACCTCATGTTATGTCTTTGCCACTGGAAATTTAGAACTTTTGTAATACCTTTATCATATGAAATTTACCAAATAAATGCCTATTTTTTGTTGTCGAAGAACAAACTTCAACAACAGAAGCTCTTTTCATCTTCTGAAACTATAATGGTAACCAAAACTCTAGCCAGCACCCTTGGTGCAGACAAACTATGAAATCTACAAAAGGTGATTTTTCGAGGCAAACAAGCTATATTTTACTCCCTCCGTACAAAAATACTTATCATCAAAATAGACAAAAAGACATGTATCTAGAACTAAAATATATCTAGATACATCTCATTTTATTTATTTCGATGACAAGTAAATATATCTAGATACATCTCATTTTAGTTATTTCGATGACAAGTATTTCCGGACGGAGGGAGTACCAAGCATGACCTCAGAAAATCTATTATACTATTCAAGCAAATCGGGAATCATGCCTCTTTATATAGATATAGACCAAATAGACAGTACAGTTTTCCCAAATAGAAAAGGTCAAGCATATACTATACATGTAACTGGCATCACACCACTAGCTGGTCAATGGAAGACACAAGACAGATAATCTAGCCGCCCAATGGAAGACAGCGTTGCCGAAAGTACTAGTAATTCAGATGTAGTCTTCAGATTCAAGATTGTCCACAGGCTCCTGGAATCGCACTTTACAAATCAAGAAACAGTGATCCCACGATGCACGTAATTCAAGACAGTTCATCGACTCCTAGACCCACACTACAAATCCAGAACATACTGATCCCCACAATGCACATAGCTGTTACAAATTTATTACAACAGTAAGATAGCTAATTTGCTACCCAAATCCAAGATTTCAGGATTGTGAGTCCCCTCAAGATCACACTCTGCAAGAAACAGCCATTCCACAATGAACATGACAGATCCAAGTAAACTAGAGGAAAGCAGGCTTGAACTAGACAAGCCATCATCGCGCAAGAAACCCATGAAAACACTAATAATACATAGCAGCAAGTTTGCATAGCACAATCAGCACTAGCAAACCATAATCTGAGGGAGGCCCAGATGTTCAAACAAGCAATAATCATATATTCGTACACATCCAACATAACAACAAACACACCACAGCCTTATAAGCACACAGCAAGAACATCAGAGCAACATCAAAGTGCAAATACACCCACCTAAACCAGTACTAGTAATTTGTAACATCAAGCAACACTGATCCTCGCTATACCACACATTTGGTTCTCCAGATAGAATTCAGCTGCTCCATGTATCTGAACAATCATGAACATATCACAAATTTCAAGCGAACACCCCTGTTGAACATATCATTGACATCCACAGAATAGACATACTAACTGAAGTATCAAATTCAAGTTACATAAGGAACACAGGACAACCCAAGTAGTAGATGCTATCAATCAGAGTCATGTTCATCATCAACACGCAACCACCGAAAACACAAGCATACCACGGCAAGCACATATTACAGGACCAATCTAACAGTTTCTCTCGACGATTCCTAATAACTAAACAAAGACGGGGCATCCACGGATCAGGCTTCGTTGGCGGAGGGGGTCTTGGATCCGACGCCGTACTTCTCCTGGAGCCTGGTGATCTCGTCCTCCTTCTTCTTGATGTCCGTCTTCTTGGACATCTTGTTGAGCTGCGAGTAGAGCACGATGAGGTAGCGGTTGGCGACGTTGAAGCCCGAGAGGTGGTCGACGGCGTTCTTGGCGTCGTAGATGTCCTCGTACACCACGTAGGCCGTCCCCCGCGTGTCCTTGCCGTTGCCCAGCCGGATCTGCCGGATCGCCCCGTACTTGCCGAAGATGTCGTACATCTCCTCGCTCGAGATGTTGAACGGCAGGTTCCGCACGAACAGCGCCCGGTTCACCTCCGGCGGCAGCCTCGCGTTCCCCTTCCTCAGGCTCGCCGCCGCCATCTCCGCCGAGTCGCTCCGCCGCCGCCGCCTAGGGTTTGGTTTTGGTTTGGTTCGGGGGCTCGGTGGTGTCTGGACCAAATCGATTTGGGGCTGATTCCCTTCCTCCTCTCCTCCTTTATTATCACGGTGGAGATATCTTACCGACTTCGGAACGGATGCCCGGCTGACGTGTGGCCCCGGAGACAAGTGCTGGACCCACATGGCGGTGAGACGGATCTTAGCCGACGTGTCCCGAACGTTCGGGACTCTCGTCTCTCTGGCACGAATCTTGGCGCATATTGGCCCGCTGCCGTCCTCCTAGCGCGCCGCCGGCCTCCTACTTCGGCTCGAACTCGGACCTTCTTCCGCTCCCCCGCTCGGCTCCCGAACCTTCCAGAAGCTTCCACGAGCGTGCCTCCAGCGCCGACAGGCATGGCGTCGGCCATCTCTGCGGGGCCCACGCCGCCGGCCGCGGCGCCGGCGTCGGTGGAGTGGCACCAGCGGCCGCCGAACCCGAAGAACCCGGTGGTGTTCTTCGACGTGACCATCGGGTCCATCCCGGCCGGCCGCATCAAGATGGAGCTCTTCGCCGACCTCGTCCCCAAGACCGCCGAGAACTTCAGGTAGCTGCGCCCTCGCCGCACCACCCTTCAACCCTAGCTTCCGTTTAATTAATCGCTTCTGCTGCTGACGGATCTCTCCTCTGTTTGTTCTTTTGGTTGCAGGCAGTTCTGCACTGGCGAGTACAGGTGAGGATTCGATATATGCCCGGCGATTGGTCATCGTAATTGCCGATAGTATGCTTATTTCCGAGGCTAATTCTGCAACCCTGAATTCCTTTCCCACCTGAACATTTAGCCTCCTTGTGTGAGTGTTGCTTAAGCCTGTGTTAGTATATATCATGAGTTACTTTGTTTGAATTAACTGGGAGATTAGTTGGTGTGCAAAGTCATGGAAAGAACCGAGAATTTCTAGTTTGAAATGCACTTTACTTTCACTGTTTGTTATGATTGATGAGCAATTTTAGCTTGTAGAGTGCAAACACTTTAGAGCATTGCCACTTGAGCACTGTGCGATGCACTGATACTTGCTCCTTGCTTTGTTCTTGTGGTGCCTTAGTGATCTGTTTTGCTCAACTGATTGCTGGGGCAGTGAAAGGGCGTGTGTTCGGATCTTTTAGTATAACGTACGGAAAGTTTAGGTGGACACATAACTTTGGGCTGAATGCTTTCTCTTTTTGCGCATTTGATTGAATGCTTTTTTGAATATGTAATTACTACTACTTCTTACATTGATAGTCATGACATAGGTGGGAACATAAACAGTTTGACTGTTCCTTTTCTTAGAGGGCAGTGGTTGTTATTTGCTTCATTCAGGACACTGTAAATAAAACAATACACTCTCTGTTCCTAAATGTAAGGTGTCTACATTTAGGAACAGAGGTAGTAACTTACAACTGCAAGTCCGCAATTTTGGATGGTTGCATTTGTAGTTTTATATATGGTGTACAGCTATGCTTAGTTTCAACATTCTGATTGCAGGAAGTCAGCTATTCCACAGGGGTATAAGGGTTGTCAGTTCCATCGAGTGATCAAAGATTTCATGATTCAGGGAGGTGACTTCGTAAAGGTTTGTGCCATACTTTAGCTCCATGCATCAACAGCATATAAATTAACATAATTTTTTAGGCATGCTGTTTTGGACCGGGGCATTTATGTGCATTGATGCAACTGAAGTTGAGCTATTGAATTATTTGATGAAATGGTTCATCTTGCTTTCAGCCTCTATGGCTTATTGCAATTTAGTTTTGAGTGACCAACTGTTCCTGAGTAATTTGTGCTCAGAACTGAAGGGTTTGTTTGGTATAAACTAAAGTTCCTTCATGTTCTGTAGGGTGATGGTAGTGGATGCATATCAATATATGGTACCAAATTTGATGATGAAAATTTCATTGCGAAGCATACTGGTCCTGGCCTGCTCTCCATGGTATTCTATTCTTCTCTCCTTCTCATTTTCTGAATTGAAACTGTTGTCAGATGTTACTTTGCTAATGCCATGTTCATTTGCAAGAGATTACTGCTTGGGCTAATGTCTTAGTTATGTTCGTATACAATTTCCTTCCACTCCATGTATTTTGTATATTTTCGTTTTTTTTATCGGTTCTCTCATGTACCTTCTGTATGGGACTTCGGCTCACTGAGTGACCAGAGTATATACTCAAATTAGCAAATCTCTTTTACTATGGCAACCTTCAAATGGTGTACATAATTATGGAGATACTGTGCACGATATAAAGTGAATGGTCTAAATTTGGCATTCTAGGTGTTCACTTTCAACATTTGTAGTAGGCTAGGTTAGGTTTGACCTACATCAAAACGGACAGGCAATCTCATGGCAATACATTATTTTAAGTCATGGTGAATGGTGATGTGTTTCCAGATCTCTTTTATGTAGTATTGATCTCTTAATCCTCATGGATGCCTTTTTCTCATGGTTACTTAAAAAGAAGCATCCACCTTGGGTTTACTATTTAGCTGGTTTTTCGCTAATAGTTCTGTTCTAGTTGTTCTAGTATAAATGACTACTAGTGTTTCGTTTCCTTCTCAGCAGTGTCTTGCACAATGATAGGGAATATTCATTAATTTGTTTAAGAAATATTAAAAAAAACATCTTATGAATCTAAACGGTTGTCAATTTATTTTTCAGGCGAACAGTGGAGCTAACTCTAATGGATCTCAGGTACTTCCATCTTTCAAACGATTGTTTCTTTTCATTTCAGCATGATCTGAATGTGTCCTCTGTTACCAATTTGTTGTGATTTTTATAGGGGTGTTCTTATCTGTTCATTTCTGGATTTCCCCTTTCTTGTCTATACCACCAATCTCCATTTCACATACTTTTCCACTTAGAATATTACTGTATATATCTTTTATAGAGTAATGAAATCTTATTTTCTACCATGTGCTTGCAGTTCTTTTTAACTTGTGCAAAGTGTGAATGGCTGGACAACAAGCACGTGGTTTTTGGGGTAAGAGTCCTCGATTTTAATGAATTGTCACTTGGTACCAGCATTTGAACACCATATATGGTGCCCGCCGTTTGACCTATTAAAATTCACAAGTACTACCTCTACCTCCGTCCCATATTAACTGTCGCTCAAACGGATATATCTGTTTGAGCGACAGTTAATATGGGACGGATGTATCTAGCCATATTATGTGCCTATTACTACCACGAGGAGACAATGAAACGTATCCTTGTCCTAAACTGTAAGGTGACCTCTGCCTTCCTATGGCAAACACTTGTGTGTTTTGAACTAACTAACGCCCTGTTATGCTATTTCAGAGGGTGCTGGGAGATGGTCTGCTCGTGCTGCGGAAGATTGAGAACGTGGCGACTGGACCGAACAACCGACCAAAGCTTGCGTGCGTGATAAGCGAGTGTGGTGAGATGTAGCTTGCTTTTGAGTGCGGCATTTCCTAGCGCTGCCTTGACATCGATGAAAGTACTGGATCAATGGAAACAGATTGGAGTCCTAGAGCATTGCTGTATGAATCTACTTATTGTGACTTGTGGGCATGCGGAATTTGGACTCGACAAGCTGGCAACATGTATCTGTATCAGCCAATGCTGTAGAGCCTTAAAAAAACGTGTATGGTGTTGAATAATATTCAGAGCAGGAGATTTATGTCCGTGTGATTTGATGACTTAACTGCCGCTAAATTTGTTGAACATGTAGCCCCCGATTTGTCGTTCATTCAATCATGTTCGCTCTGATACCACCAGACAGTTTTATTTTTTGAGCTCTGTCGCTATGTTTCAACTTTTCGGTGGTATAACAAAATGAAGATGTTCGCGATACCAGGAACAAAGTCCAGTAGAGAAACATATACATCGAGTCGAGTCATTGTCAATATATCGACGCAATGCAGAGTGGGCTGCCACGAACAAACGAAATAAGATAGTCTATCGGAAGTGATGATGATGGATGTCCTCGTCACCCAATCATGCGGTGGTCAAAGCCGCAGATTGCAGCACGAACTAATCAGCACCAAAAATCCTCGGCGCTCATGGCTCCTACGAGTACGTGTGTCGGTGTAATGCCACCACGTCGTGCACGGTGCACCGCCTCGAACCAGCGTGCATGCCGTCACGTCGCGCTATAAACACTCCGAGCGTCTCTCTCTGCCGCCACCTCTTTGGTTCCTCGCGCCACGGCTCGCCGGACCATGCCGCGCACGACGCCGTCGAGTCCCCTGTCCCGCGCGACGCCGCCGCGCTCCCCGACGGCCGCGAGCCGCCTGGCCGTCGCCCCGGCGTCCCCGACCACTCCGCAGTGCGCCATCCCGGCCTCGCCGCGCACGCCGCCGGCGCCGTCCAGGGCGTCCACCCCGCCGCCGACCACGCCGCGCACGCCCCGCCCTGAGATCACGCTCAAGGAGCCGTCGTCGTCGTCGCAGGAGAAGCGGGCGACCGCGGCCGTCCGGGGCCCGCCCTCGCGCGCGCTCCGCGCCATCCGCGCGCTGCTCCGCTCCTTCCCCATCATCGCGCCGGCCGCGTGCCGCCCGGCGTCGGCCCTCCCCAGGCGCCACGGCAAGCCGCACGACGGCCACGCCGGCGGCCGCGCACGCGTCACGGGCACCTTCTACGGCCACCGCCGCGCCCGCATCGCGCTCGCCGTGCAGGAGCGGCCCGGCAGCCTCCCCACCCTGGTCCTCGAGCTCGGCGTGCCCACGGGGAAGCTCATGCAGGAGATCTCCGCCGGGGGCCACGTCCGCATCGCCCTCGAGTGCGAGAAGAAGTCCAAGAAGTCGCCCGACGCCGGCGAAGGCGGCGGGAGCGTCAGCCTGCTGGAGGAGGCGATGTGGACGGCGTACGTCAACGGCCGCCGCGTCGGGTACGCGGTCAGGCGGGAGGCGACGGACGGCGACCTCGCGGTCATGCAGCTGCTGAGCACCGTGTCGGTGGGCGCCGGCGTGCTGCCGGGGGACGTGGTGGACGAGCCGCCCGGCGGGGCGGCGGACGCGGACGGCGAGGTGGCGTACATGCGCGCGGGGTTCGACAGGGTCACCGGGAGCAAGGACTCGGAGTCGTTCTACATGGTCAGCCCGGACGGGGACGGCGGCGCCGGCGCCGGCGGTGGCACGGAGCTGAGCATTTTCTTTGTCAGGGTGTAGATGGGAGACCGCGTTCCTTTGCCAATGCCGTTGCCGGCGGTAGGAGTTGTTGGTCGTCGTCGTTGCTTCTTTTTTGGGAGACGTGGCTACCTTCGTGTAACAAGAGTGTGACGCTGTGTTTGTGTGTGGCAGTGTGGGTGCATTATTATGTGACCGCGAACAATCTTGTATGTATAGACTTGTGTAAACGGAATCTATACATAGAGAAATCATCATCCTATAAAGTCCATCGAAGATAACTACTGGATACTCGGTGAACAACACTCCCTCCGTTCACAAATACTATAAGAGTTCTTGTACCTTTTTTCTGAATATAACACCCCAGCACACCGAGCTTGATGGGGTTTTCACGAGGGAGGAGATTAAGGCCGCGCTCGATCACATTGGGGATCTTAAAGCTCCAGGGCCGGATGGTATGCCGGCGATCGTGTACAAGAAGCACTGGCATTTCATGGGGGACAGGGTGGTTGACGAGGTGCTGAATGTACTTAATGGAGGACCGATTCCGGATGGTTGGAACGACACGGTGGTTGTCCTCATCCCAAAAGTTAAAGATCCTTCTAGGATCAAGGACCTTCGGCCGATTAGCCTCTGCAACGTTATCTACAAGCTGGTATCCAAGGTGATTGCCAATCGGCTGAAGATTATCCTCCCTGATATCATATCGGAGAACCAAAGCGCATTTGTACCGGGCAGGCTGATCACAGACAACGTCCTTATTGCATATGAACTGACACACTATCTGCTGGGCAAAAGGAGAGGGAATGAAGGATTTGTAGCTGTGAAAGCGGATATGAGCAAAGCATATGATAGAGTCCAATGGAACTTCCTGAGTGCCATGCTTATGAAATTAGGGTTTAAGCAATATTGGGTGGATCTAATCATGAAATGTGTAACCTCAGTCAAGTACCAGATCAAGGTGAATGGAGCGCTGACACAGCAGTTTAGTCCTTTATGTGGCCTCCGACAGGGCGATCCTATATCGCCATACCTCTTTGTAATTTGTGCGGAGGGTCTGTCTGCGTTGCTTCATGATGCCGAGCGGAATGGCCATATCAGTGGTGTGAGGATTTGCAACAATGCACCGGCTGTATCCCACCTTCTCTTCGCGGACGACTCTATGCTCTTACTGAAGGCATGCCAAGAGGAGGCTGAAGCATTGGGAAGGATCCTGGAGCTCTATGAGAACTGCTCGGGCCAGTGTATTAACACGGAAAAATCGGCTGTGATGTTTAGCCCTAACACTCCAGAGGAGAAACGGCATACAGTTAAACAAGCAATTAAGATCCAGAGTGAGAACTGGAATGATAAGTACCTTGGCCTTCCAGTTCATGTGGGTAAATCAAAAAAGAAAGCGTTCGCATATATTAAAGGCTCTATGGCAGGGAAGGTGTACGGATGGCAAGAAAAGCTTATAGCAAAAGTGGGGAAGGAAACCCTGGTGAAAGCAGTAGCGCAGGCCATTCCAACTTTTGCTATGTCATGCTTCGATCTAACCAAAACGTTTTGCCAGGAACTCAGCTCTCTCATGGGACGCTACTGGTGGAGCCAGCAGGAGAAGGAAAATACTTTGCATTGGATTAGCTGGGAGAAGCTAACTCAACCCAAAGCACAGGGAGGGTTGGGTTTTAGGGATATGCACAGCTTCAACATTGCTATGTTATCTAGGCAGATTTGGCGTTTGATCCAATACCCGAACTCGTTGTGTGCACAAGTTCTAAAGGCAAAATATTTCTCCCAATCTCATATTCTTGCTGCAGAGGCAATGGAGGGTATCTCTTACTCATGGCGTAGCCTTCTTCATGGACTGCAATTATTCAAAGAGGGCTACCTTTGGCGCATTGGTCAAGGTAGTCTTGTGAGGATCTGGGACGACCCCTGGCTGCCTAGACCGTGGGCTAGAAAGATCATCACACCGCGGGGACAGAACATTCTTGAGTTTGTCCAAGATCTGATAAACCCTATCACTGCCAATTGGGATGAACAGCTTGTGCGCGACACCTTCTGGGAGATAGATGCAACGGCTATCCTGCAAATACCTCTGAGGGATGGAGTTGAAGACTACATCGCCTGGCAGTTTGAACCTAAAGGAGTGCATACAGTGAAGAGCGCATATAAATTGCATGTCGAGCTTCAGAAGGTGGAGAAGAATGGGGGGGGGCAGGTAGCAGTACGAACCTAGCTGGCAATCTGAACCACAGTGAGGATGATTCATGGAAGAGGCTCTGGAAACTTCCATGTCCAAGGAATATCCAAATGTTCGTGTGGCGTATCAAGCACGAATCTCTAGCGCTTCGACCTAATCTTGCAAGGAGAGGGGTGACAGTCCAGGACAGCAAATGCTTATTCTGCGGAAGAGCTGACGAGGAAGGAGCGCACCTGTTCGTGAAATGCAAATCAGTAAAGGAGGTGTGGAGGGAGCTGGCGCTTGAGAAGGAAAGAATGGAACTGGAACGCTTGGCGTCGGTGCATGCCATGCTTGACTTCTTATGGGGGTTGGAAGAACAGAAGCGAGTCCTCATCCTAACCTCCTGGTGGTTTTGGTGGGCGAACCGGAACAAACTTCGCGAGGGGGAACTGCCGGATGACGCGGCAGTTGTGGCTAGAAGAGCGCAGAGCTGCACTCTGGAATACCTACAAGTTTTCAGGCCATCTGGCTCAGTCAAGGTTTGGGAGAGGTGGAAACCGCCGCCGGGCGAGCAAGTTAAGATCAATGTGGATGGATCCCATATACCAGGCGAAACTCATTCAGGCTGGGGTGCTGTTGCCAGAGACTCCACGGGCGCCATCATCTGCGCTCGAGCTGGCAAACAGGTAAATGTCTTGGACGCTTTTGCCGCGGAGGTCTACGCCATGGCGGAAGCAGTTTCTCTGGCGGCAGATCTTGGCTTGCTCCGAGTGACGTTTGAAACCGATTCCCAGCTGTTGGCAGAGGCCCTAGATGTTCGGAAAGTGGACTCGTCTGCATTCTCGGCGGTCATAGAGGATATAAAGCTCCAACTCAAGCTCTGGTTTTCTTCACATGAAATAATGTACTGTAGTCGCCGCGCTAATTCTGTAGCTGATGAACTTGCTAAGCTAGGCCGGCTATGTGATGTAAACCATTCCCTTGAGTGGGACTCAGATGTTCCAGCCAATGTGGCTGACCGTGCTCGGGGCGATTTGCTCAAGCACAAGTAATACATAAGCTATGCTTAACCTCAAAAAAAAAACACCCCAGCACACCTAGGTACGTATCAGCCGGTTTGTGCAATCTCTTGGGTGCAACAGGCCGAAAAGAGGCATCAGAGGTGCACGATTTTTTACGTGGCCATGCACATTAAGAGCAAAAGAAAATGAACAAATACGAGTAAGAGAGACTTTTTTTTTTGCGAGAAAATTTCCGATCTATTCATCTTCAATCATGGCCGTACAACGAATACCAGAAATAATAGAAATTACATCCAGATCCGTAGACCACCTAGCGACAGCTACCAGCACTGAAGCGAGACGAAGGCGCGCCGCCGTCATCGCCCCTCCATCGCCGGAGTCGGGCACAACTTGTTGTAGTAGACAGTCGGGAAGTCGTCGTGCTAAGGCCTCGTAGGACCAGCACACCAGAACAACAACCGCCGCAGATGAAGAATAACGTAGATCAGAAAGATCTAATCCGAAGACACATGAACGTAGACGAACACCGACGAGATCCGAGCAAATCCACCAAAGATAGATCCGCCGGAGACACACCTCCACACGTCCACCAACGATGCTAGACGCATCGCCGGAACGGGGGCTAGGCGGGGAGACCTTTATTCCATCTTCAGGGAGCCGCCGTCGTCTCGTCTTCCTGAGCAGGTCGCAAACCCTAGCAAAACTGAAGGAAACGATTAAAAATGGAGCCCTCCCGCCGACCCTTGCCGAGATCCACCCCGCCTCCATGGCCCTAAGGCCACCGGAGAGGTGGCGGACCTGCGACGGCGGCGGCGGGAGGCAAAAACCCTAGCTTTTTGTGGAGAAGGAGGAGGAGAAGGAGGCGTATGAGAGACTTAGGGCAATAGATTTTGTTTTTCTGAATCAAGAGCAACAGTCCCTTTTCAGCAGCTCAAGAGCAATAGTAAATATTATTTTTTGAGGATGAGAGCAATAGTACATGAACAGAACACTGGGAAAAAGCTACTATGGCTTTTTTTTTTAGAATCTCTACTATGGCTCTTAAGGCCCAGACGCCTATCTTTCGCCATTCAGCCCATGTAGGAGCAAAGTCAAGCCCAAGGAGACGTAGTACCTCCCAGACTGCTGCGCGCCTTCCCGTGACGCCCGATGCTGCTGCTGCGCTTGGGTTTATAGTACCAGCTCGCCCAGCGGAGAGCGTCGAGCGGGCGAGCTGGCTATAAGAGGAGGGCGAGGTGAGCGTTGTTCCATACTTACCTGGACGGGGTCGACGGGCGATCAAGAAGGCCCGTGGCCTGGGTCAATGGCCCACATTGCACTTGGTGGGTGCGTTGGCCTATCATCTCCCCAAGTGGGAGAGTGGATGTCATAATTTGTGGTAGAGGGGGTATGCGTTCGCGCGGCCCTTGCTAATTCTTTGAAATTAAATTTTGGTCCTTTGTTTGGCCGGCTAACTAAACCTGTTTTTACAATCCAGTCCCTGCTCGCAGGGACGAAGCCAGGAATTTGGTATAGGGGGGGCGAGTCCTCACTTGAGCTCTGACATACTAATGAGCTTCGACCCAGCCAAAAAACAATAAGACCGTGTAAGAGGCCAAAACTGAAACTATGTTTTCAACACTAGAAGAAGACTACCAGATTGTCCATCTTTGACAAGACAACTTCATTTTTTATTATAGCAAAATTTGGGCAAGTTAACTGTACTACAAATTAAATTGTCCATAGCTGTACTACACATAATTGATTCCAATCTAATTTTCATGCACATCAATCAACGATCATTCATGTTAGACAATTTTTTAAAAGATTTTGAAGTTGATGAGAGGGCACGTACCATGGAGGCATAGCGGAAGTCAGGTCCATGGCGGCTCCTTGTGATCGTGCTTTCCCTAATCCACTTTATGCTGGCTAAATCAATGATCAGGTTGATAATCATCTTCAGCAGGATAAGGGTAGTTCTCTTGGCTAGGTTGCAGATCGTTTGAGTATGCATCATGTTCACATGGCTGACAGCTTGAACCAATTGGCATAAAAATAATATATGAACTGATTCATCTCTCTTCATCTTCATGTCTACAGAATCAAAAAAATCTAATTAGTTTTCCTTGTATGTAGTTCTATGATTACATTATAAGACACAAACTCATCTAATCTAAAAAAAACTAACCCTTTTTCCTCGCTTGGTCGCTATCGGCCGGTCCGAGTATGCCTGTCAATCCGCGCGATGGCGCTTGCCTGTCTGCCTACTAGGCGGAGGCGGCGGCGGTGACGGAGACGGCGGAGGCGGCGGCGGTGACGGAGATGGTGGGGTGACGGAGACGGCGGAGGGCGGCGGACACAGCAGCGGCGGCTAGGTTTTTTCGATCACAGGAACTAGCAGATTGGAAACACAAGGGATGAGAGAAAACCGCCGTGTACGTGCGTACGACGTGCGTGAGCCAGCTGGGTCCTCTTTCACGTGGGCTGTTTTTCTTTTCTTCTCCTAATATTTGGGCCTTTGACCTGCTACCTGCAATCACTAAATGCATATACATGGGCTTTGACCTGCTGCTGCCTGCAAATACTACGTGGTATATAGATGGGCTTTCATTACGGGAGGCAAGGGGGGGGGGGCGAGACAACCACAAAACGCATGCCTACACACAAAAATCTACTAATGCCT
>LR738713.1:793549273-793590675 GCA_902687465.1 Secale cereale | reverse complement strand
GGGGGGGGGTCTAGCCCCCCCTCGTCCCCCCTTGGAATCGTGCCTGCAACTAAGTAAATTTTGGCAACCAATTCACTTATGCACTAGTAGACAATTCTGAGCTTGTTATATAACCTGTCAGTTCAGACAGACAAGCACCCCGAGTCTAGCTTTAGCCTGAAACTAATTGAAACTAGTATGTATGCACGTGCAATGCACGTAGAATAGTTTTGACAAAAGGAATAAAAAGGTTCAAAGATTTGCTAATAGATCGAGCCAAAAGCAATACAGTGATATATGAATGCAGATATTAAGTAGGAATTGCCATTCATTCTTCCAGCAATTGATTTTATTACTCATGGCTGACTTGAGACCCTCTCGCTTCCATTTATCCATCAAAAGCTCTCTTTTATCACCCAATGAAATTTTCCAAACACCGATGACTACTTCTCAAGTCATTCCCTCGATCAGTATCTTCACTACAGAGTCAACTTCTCACGTCATTCCGTGGATCAGTACTTGAACTACAGATCGCTTCCATTTATCCATCAAGAACCCTCTCAAAACATAACCTCCCCGCCAACGCGATTATACCGCGCGCCGCCAGCCCTCACAGACTGGATGTGTATGCCATGAGAGGTAAGGTGACAGCTATGCACACGGATGTAGTGGAGAACAACAGTAAGCAGCTGAACCTTTTTTACAGGGGTAAACTATCGATGGTTCTGGAAGACAGCAGTATCTTCACTGCTACTATAGCATGTACTGTTGATGCGAATCCCAGCATTTTGAACCATTGGATGGACTATATCAATCCCAGCATTTTGAACCGTTGGATGGACTATATCAATGGCTGAGGTTGATTCCTGGTCTTGAAGTTTACAAGTTTCAAACTGGAACACTATAAAGTAGTATAGATACCAACAACTTCACAATCATATGTGTCACCAACCAAGTTTACCAGCTACAAATTCTCTGCGGTGAACTGAAAAAACAACACTCTACAAAACTCATATGCATCTGGAGATGTTGTATATTCTGGTCCTGTTTACCTTCCTATTACAACCAAGTAAAATTTGGCAAGAACCGAACTTCTACACCTATAGATAGAACTGACCGAAGCCACTGTCAGTTCAAGCAGAGACAAGCACCCCACACATACCGGCACACAGTTTTTTTAATGAGGCAAAAGACTTGCCATTTCATTAATTAAGGAAGAATGTTTTAGACAGACGCCACAAGCGGCAAACAAAGAAAAATCACTCTCGTGGCATTACAGTACCCAAATGCTTGGCACCCGCCAAAACCCAAAGCTGAAGGAAATATGCCCTAGAGGCAATAATAAAGATGTTATTTGTATTTCCTTATATCATGATAAATGTCTTTTATTCATGCTAGAATTGTATTAACCGGAAACTTAGTACATGTGTGGATACATAGACAAAACAGTATGTCCCTAGTATGCCTCTACTAGACTAGCTCATTGATCAAAGATGGTTATGTTTCCTAGCCATAGACATGAGTTGTCATTTGATCAACGCGATCACATCATTAGGAGAATGATGTGATGGACTAGACCCATCCGTTAGCATAGCACTATGATCGTTTAGTTTTACTGCTATTGCTTTCTTCATAACTTATACATGTTCCTGTGACTATGAGATTATGCAACTCCCGAATACCGTAGGAACACCTTGTGTGTTATCAAACGTCACAACGTAACTGGGTGATCATAAAGATGCTCTACAGGTGTCTCCGAAAGTATTCGTGGTGTTGGCATAGATCAAGATTAGGATTTGTCACTCCAAGTGTCGGAGAGGTATCTCTGGCCCCTCTCGGTAACACACATCATAATAAGCCTTGCAAGCAAAAGACTAATGAGTTAGTCACGAGATGATGTGTTACGGAACGAGTAAAGAGACTTGCCGGTAACGAGATTGAACTAGGTATAGAGATACCGACGATCGAATCTCGGGCAAGTAACATACCGATGACAAAAGGAACAACATATGTTGTTATGCGGTTTGACCGATAAAGATCTTCGTAGAATATGTAGGAGCCAATATGAGCATCCAGGTTCCGCTATTGGTTATTGACCGGAGATGAGTCTCGGTCATGTCTACATAGTTCTCGAACCCGTAGGGTCCGCACGCTTAACGTTTGATGACGATCGGTATTATGAGTTTATGAGTTTTGATGTACCGAAGGTAGTTCGGAGTCCCAGATGAGATCACGGACATGACGAGGAGTCTCGGAATGTCCGAGACATAAAGATTGATATATTGGACGACTATATTCGGACACCGGAAGTGTTCTGGAAAGTTTCGGAATTTACCGGAGTGCCGGGGGGGTTACCGGAACCCCCCAGGGGAATGGTGGGCCCTAGTGGGCCATAGGGGAGAGAGAGGGAAGCAACCAGGAGGTGGCGCGCCCCCTCCCTAGGAGGAGTCCCAATAGGACAAGGGGAGGGGGGGCGCAATGTAATGCCCAGGTTGGAGTTATACCTCCTACGTGTCGAGGCACGACTTAAAGGCATAAATCCATCCTAGAATGATCTCAAGTTTGGTAATCTTTGCACATCTCAAGTAAAAGAGGGGATTGTAAACATAAATAGTTGGCTTACACTCGCCACGTCACAGAATTACAATTCAAGTCTCAATCATCATACATTAAGAACATCACAACCCTCTAAGGGCAAAATCCAAATGTCAAGATACCAAACTGAAATAAATAAACCACAGGCGGATCGAATCCTAGTAGGAGTCTCCACTACTGATCATCCGGATAGCGAACATAGTATCGACTACGCTCCTCGTCGTACTCCCAATCCAGCTCGGTGCCATCACCTGGATAGCTCACAGCTGGACCTGCATCTGGTGTGGTGAAGTAACTGTGAGCCACAGAGGACTCAACAATCCCGTTCCCGGGTAACAAGACTATTCAAGCCTTGGGTGAGGATAAGGCTGAAGAAAAGAATAAGTGTCTGCAGCAGCAACTAGCAACTAGCTTACGTGAGTGAGAGCGAGAAGAGAAAGCCTCGGCGAGAAGTGATCACGAAGTGATCCTAGCTACAACACCTCAAACATAACCCCTCCGTGTTCAACTCCCGAATCCCTATTCGGAAATTGACGGTCACGGAACACACGCTGGTAGTGTATTAGAAACATTGTGTCAAGTTATCTACAACCGGATAGTAACAAGCTCCCATCTGCCACATAACCGCGGGCACGGCTTTCGAAAGTTCATAACCCTGCAGGGGTGTTCCAACTTGACCCATTACAAGCCCACGATCCGCGGAGTCGCAACTCCAAAGTGGGAAGACCCGAGTATTCTCGGAATCCCGTGCTCAAGATATACCGAGCTAAGGTAAGGCTAATCCAGCAAATCCTCCCGGCGTGTCGACACCCTGATAGTAGCCGCGCGTATCTAAGTCTCAGGACACGACCGGATGAGTCATCCTACAGGTGTATGCCAGATACCTCAGGTTGCCCCGAGGCGGCCCCGCAGTCTGCTCGTTTCGGACCAACACTCATGTGGAGCACTGGCCTGGGGTTGTTGATTAAGAAAGAGGGTTAATTACTCCCTATGCAAGTTTAGTTTGTTATTAGGCAAATAGTACCAATGTTGGGACTTGCTGGAAAAGACTTAGCACTTAGCGGTTTATCGAGGGGGTCCCATACACCCCAACCGTGTTAGGAACGCATAATCAAGGAACATAACACCGGTTTATACGGTTCCTAACGGCATGAGTGGAACAAATCACCAAGCAAAAGGCTTAGCCTTCCACCCTTGCCAATATATAGATGATTTCATTTTAAGCATTTATATAGTGTGATAAAACCCAACCAAACTTCAACATGAAGCTGTGACGCCCGAAGACCGACGTCCCAGAAGATTCCAGAAGATTCCAGAAGTCTCCAGATGTTCCGGGTTGCCCGTGTGTTTCTTTTGCTTGTGTTATTTATTTTTGCATTGCATCATGTCATCATGCCATTATGTCATATTTTATTTTTGCATCTCAACTAAATAAATCGTGTGGACCTTCGGTCCATTTAAATCGAGGGAAGAATGTCTTCTCTTTAAAACATATAAAAGCCTCTCAATATTTAGGGAGCTATATTTAAAATATTCCAATTAGTTGGGATCACCGTAACACACTTGCAATATTTCCCCATGCCTATTCCATATCAAGTTTGACTTCAAAACCTTGCTATAATTCTTTTCCGTTATTTTCGAGGCTCCTCCAATTATCTAGACTCTTTTCAAACTCCTTGAGGTAAGCTATTTATTTTAGTTTGCACTTCCCTTTTTGTTGGAACTATTTTTGTGAGGTTGGAATTATTCCGTAAAGCCTTACAAAAATGTCCATCATTTTATTCTTATTCTTTGCCTCTTTTCTTTTTATTTTTGGCTCTCTCCTTATTTGTTTTTTCTGCTAAGAAATAAAAAAAGGAGCAGCCAGCCCAACCGGCCTCTAGACCTCTTAGGAGGGCCCAGCCGCCTCCTATCCCAGCCTGCAGGCCCACCAGCCCGTTCCCATCTAAACCCTAGCACCGCCACCCCTCGTCCCTCGAGTCTCTCTCCCTCGAGCCCGATCCCTTCGCCCCTCTACCTCCCCTTCGCTCTTCCCTCCCCTCGCACGCTCGCACGCCCGATTCCCTCGGCCAGGCAGTGCCCCGCTCCCTCGCCCGAAGCCGCACCCCAGCACCCCAGCAGCCCGCGGCCACGCGCCAGGACCCTGCGGCCAGGAGCGCCCCTCCGTCCTCGCCGCACTCCTGCAGGGCCATGGCCAGCGCTGTGGTGCCGCGAGCCGGCGAGCCCCGCCGCGCCCGGCCTCGATCCACCCCGCCGGCCGCAGGCCACCAGAGCTCCAGCGCCCCGGCGCCCTCCTCCAGCGCAGGCCAGCGCCTCGCCTGTCCTCCAGCGCCCCGCTTCCAGCGCCCCTCCTCTCCGACGAGCACCGCAGCAGCCCCGAGCGGCCCCGTCCTCCTGCGGCCCCAAGTACCACGACGAGTGTCTCCCTCCGTTCTCCTCGAGGCCGCCGGCCTCACCAGCTCCATCGTGTTCTTCCTGCTGTTGATGTCGCTGCCATGGCCGCGTCGCCTCCCGTGCAGTTTTGTTTGTTTTGTTATGTTGCCGTGTGCTGTTGCAAGTGTCCAGGAACCGTTCGTTTGCCAAGTGGAGACCGGAAAAACGGGGATGCATCAAGTTCCTCTACAGAAAACCCGAACGTCTACGAACCGTGACGAGTACGGCTACACGACGATACGACCAAGTACCCCGACATCGATGACATGAACGACTACGAACGAACGACTACTTGGATCAAGTACCACTACCGTCGCAAGATCGAGAACCCCCAAGTACCACGACGACCGACCCGCCAAGTAGCCCTTCGGATATGTCAAGTTCGACTACCGCCACGTGAACGACAAGTACATCTACGAACGGGAACAACTACACGACGTCGCAAGTACCACGACACGTAACGTGAACGTCTACCGTCGCCGAAGACCCGTGAACGACTACTTCCTCTTCTTCCACTACGTCCCTCGACGACTCGATTCCGCCCCGAAACAATTGTTTCGAAGGTATAACCCGAGACGATGACCCGTGGATGCTTGTTGTGGTTGTATGAATTGTTTCCCTTGTGTGCACCGTGCCCGTTTCGACCTTTTGTCATGTTCCTCGGTTGCCTCGTCGCCGACTCGTGGGAACCCGGTGACGGGATCGCCCCACCTTTCATCTCGTTTGTCTCGTTCACTCCACCTTTGCTTGCACCGGTCTCTCAATGAGTTACCGGAACCGATATGTTGCCGTGGCATCATTTTCAGAATCGTTGCCGTGGCACCCTTTCGTTCCACCACGGTGACAAATGCTTCTTATCTTCTTCATGTCAACCTTTTAATAATTGCATAAACTTGATCATGTCATCCGCATCATGATAACAACATGAGAATGTTTAATTGTTGTTTGCTTATAATTGCTAACATGCTCATGGGGATTTTCCGGATATGTTGTTGTTATTTCCGGCCTCATTTAAAATGCCTAAATAGTGTAGTTTTATTATGCTTCACCTCTTGCCATGCTAAAAACATTTAATCTTGTCTTGTAAATAACGAGAGTCAATTAAATAATTAAATGTGGTGTTTCGTCAATATGCAACTCGTTGCATATTGAGCTCCACTTAACTTGTAGTGTTGTTTGTGCACTTTGCCATGTCTTGCATATTTAAACCGGACATGCATCATACTTGGATGTGCATCGTATGCCATGTTTATGCTTGTGTGTTTACCGTGTTGTTTGTTTCTTTCCAGTTGCTTCTCTTGTTAGCTTCGGTTTCGTTCCGGAGTTGTGAGGATTCGCTCGGCTGTGTTGCTTCGTCTACTTCATGGATCCGTTCTTCTCCCTTGTGGAATCCCAGGCAAGATGACCGAACCCGGATACCATTACTATCTTTGCCTATTGCTAGAGTATCGCTCTATAGTTTTGCCTCGATGCCCATGTTTTCCTGTCAGCCTCCTATTGTAACCTTGAACCTGTTTAACCACCCTACCTATGCAAACCTTTGATTGGCTATACGTAGGCTCGCTCAGCCCCTCTTATAGCATTGTTAGTTGCAGGTGAAGATTGAAGATGCTTGCTTCATGTTGAAGTTTGGTTGGTTTATATCACACTATATAAATGCTTAAAATGAAATCATCTATATATTGGCAAGGGTGGAAGGCTAAGCCTTTTGCTTGGTGATTTGTTCCACTCATGCCGTTAGGACCGTATAAACCGGTGTTATGTTCCTTGATTATGCGTTCCTAACACGGTTGGGGTGTATGGAACCCCTTGATAAACCGCTAAGTGCTAAGTCTTTTCCAGCAAGTCCCAACATTGGTACTATTTGCCTAATAACTAATAAAACTTGCATGTGGACTAGCTATCTCTTTTATTTTAATTCCACAACCCCGGGCCAGTGCTCCACATGAGTGTTGGTCCGAAACGGGGAGTCTGCGGGGCCACCACGAGGAAACTCGAGGTTTGGTAAAAACCTGTAGAATCGCCCATCCGGTCGTGTCCTGAGACTAGATACGCGCGGCTACCTATCAGGGTGTCGACACGCCGGGAGGATTTGCTGGATTAGCCTTACCTTAGTTCGGTTTAACTTGAGCACGGGATTCCGAGAATACTCGGGTCTTCCCACCTATGGAGTTGCGACTCCGCGGATCGTGGGCTTGTAATGGGTCAAGTTGGAACACCCCTGCAGGGTTTGAACTTTCGAAAGCCGTGCCCGCGGTTATGTGGCAGATGGGAGCTTGTTAATATCCGGTTGTAGATAACTTGACACAATGTTTCAATACACTACCAGCGTGTGTACCGTGACTGTCAATTTCCGAATAGGGATTCGGGAGTTGAACACGGTGGGGTTATGTTTGACCGGTTTTAGTTAGGATCACTTCGTGATCACCTCTCGACCGATGCGCCTTCTCTTCTCGCTCTCTTTTACGTAAGTTAGTGCTAGTTGCTGCTGCAGACTCTTGTTGTTCCTTCACCTCTCGTTCTTTCTTCAGCCTTGTCCTCACCCAAGGCTTAAATAGTCTTGTTACCCGGGAACGGGATTACTGAGTCCTCTGTGGCTCACAGTTACTTCACCACACCAGATGCAGGTTCAGCCGAGTTTGATGCAGGAGCTGGATCAGTTCTTCACCGGGAGTCCGTTGAAGAGCGTGGCCGTATGCTTGTGACGTTTCGATATTCAGTAGTGGTTTCTACTAGGATTCGATCCTGACCTGTGGCTTTATGTTGTTTTGGTATCTTTCTTTTGATCTTCGCCCGTAGTCGGGTTGTGATGTTCTGAATGATGTTTTGCTCATGCAATGTATTGTGTGAAGTGGCGAGTGTAAGCCAACTATCTTCTTTTGCAATTTAATCCCTCTTTTACATGAGTCGTGCAAAGATACCAAACTTGAGATCATTCTAGGATGGGCTTATACCTTTAAGTTGTGCCTCGACACGTAGGAGGTATAGTCCCATCCTGGGCATTACAAGTTGGTATTCAGAGCCTTCTCCGACCTAGAAGCCCCCACTGATTGATCGAATCGTTGACGGTTGAGTCTAGGCACACACTTGAAAAATGTTTTGAGTCATATATTATATCGGAGAGTAGGATTTCTTTGCTTCTCATCTCTTTTCACTCTGGTGAGGACTCCTCACGATTACTCTTGCCTCTTCTACTTTCAAAAATTGCACCAATTTTTTTTTAGGATCTCGCGAGTATTGTTTGGATTGTTTCGATGTCTTTGTGACGAGAACATTGTTCTCGATGCCTCCTGTCATTAGGGGTTGTGGCAGTGTCCCGTGGAGTTGAGCTCCGAGGTGTTGTCGTCACAAATCCATCGCGGCAGTACTAGAATACTTAAGACGGCCGACATCGAAAACTCTCCTATGCGGTTAGTGGCAAGATAACCCCGACATCACCCAGTACTGGGGAGGTAGTTCGAGAGTATTGCCATAGCTTGTATAGTGGATGCGTTTCGAAGGTCCGAGGTAAACAGTTTCCGAGAAAGACTGGTTATGTGTTGAAGGATGGATACACCTGTATGTAGGTTTAGAGTTGATTGTGCAGTGCTTCCCGTGTATCCCCAACACCTGATTGCATAACTGGAAACTTTCGGAAATCTATAGGTGGGTTCATCTAGTAGTTCTAGGCATTCTTCCAACGGATGCACGATATGAAGTTCGGGGTTCTACATTGAGTGAAGTGGTTTTATGGACTTGTTCTGATCGGGAGTTGCATCTTAAAGGGTCCTTGGCTATGCTGATCCGGGGATGACAAAACCCTTTTGTAACACGTTCCATGAGCTTTCAGCACGAATATGTCGAATGAAGCTTCTATCTTGTATTTGTTCTATCTGTTCCTTGTTCCTTTTTATTTTCATTTTGCTCTCCAAGTGGCTTCTCGTCAAGTTGATGTAACTATGGAATTCATTCGTTCATTCTTTGCTCGGATGATATTGTGAAGATGATGCTGCGACTTATCTACCCCTTTGTTCTTGTTTTGATTCTGGTATTCGAGTTGCTTCGATGTCAAATGTTGATTCCATACCTTTCTTAATCGATGTTCTCATATTTCTATGGGAGTGCTAATTCCTCTTGATCATCAAGATGGTCATGTTAATTCTTTTCAACCGGTGTGCCTTCTCTTCAAGTTATTCCATACGGACGTCGTTGAGAAATCTGACGATTTGTCTGTTTCAATCATCTCAAGTTGTCTTTGTTTTCCCCGCCCTCCCACCCTTCTTCTTCTTGGAGCCATAATTGTTAATCAAGTATCCATTTTATTCATGTGATATTTCTTCATTCATTTCCTTCAATGTTCTTATCCGGTGATTTGTCGTGAAGATGCTCAAGAGCTTCTAGCCCATCATTCTTTTGTTCTCAATTCTGCCGGTGGATGTAATTCAAGATTTCGGTGTTGATCTTATCCTTTTCCTCATTTCACAATGCTTCTTATTCCGGTGTACCAAATTAATCATTCTCCTCTTGCTATTCATATCCGGAGTGTTGAAGATATATCAGAAGATTCATAATTCCATTCTTAATCCGTTCAAGCTATTTTGAGAATTGTTATCGTATTCAAGTCATTTAATTTAACCGGTGCAATATCTCTTAAGCAATCTTTTTCAACGGTGATTTCTTTTCAGTGGGCCCTAACCCACAGGTCTTTTTCCAGGATCTTACCTGACCCTTCTTTTTCCGGAGAATTCTTTTCAAAGTGTGACGTAAGAATGATTTCCATCAGTCATATGCCTTCTCCAAGTTTACTTTCAAATTCTTTCCATCGTTGGTTCAACCTTTTTAATTCTTCATTCCGGAGTGCTCAACAATTCTTATGGCATTTCTCGTCTTCATTCTCAACATTTGAAGATCTTCTTCATGAATTCTTTCCATTGTGATCCTCCGAAGGCCATCATTTCGGAATATTTCTTCGTTCTCAGTTTTCAACTTCGTCCTCCAACTATTCTTCATTGATGTCTCTTCGTTCGTCTCCTAATTCTTACGGTGCTGCATTCAAGTTTACTCTTCGTTGTTATCGTATCAATTCATTTGTTCTTTTCATAATCCTACCGGTGGTTCGTTGAAGATTTACCCAAACTTGTGCTAGATCTCTCTTTAATTCTTTGCAACGAGAATAAGTAGTATGCCAAATCCTTGGTTGTCATCAATTTAATTGGTGAAGGAGATGCATGACATAATTCTTATTCTTATTCCTTTAAGGTGATTTAATCACTTCCTTCGGAGCTTGTTCATCATATCATATTCTCGGTTCTAAGTTGTTCATCTTGTTTTCCGGACCTCCAAGTTATTTCAATTATCATTTCAAAGCTCCATCTAATTCACCGCAGGCCTTGAATCTTATTCTTTTCATCTTTCACTTCTCATGTTTTCATTACCGGAGCTCTTCATGGTGGTTCATCATCATTTTATTCATCATCGAAGTCTTCATCAAGATTCTTGTTGGAGCTCAAGCATTCTTCATCATGCTTTCCAATTGCAATTCTTTCTCCCTTATCTTTTGAGATGGTGTTATGTCATTCTTGACAATTCCTTCATGTTTCATGATTCACGAGTTATCAAGAATGAGTTATCTAAAACCATCATTTTTTTTCCTTGTTCAGGAGATCTTTTCGACCCTTCAATTTATTTGTTGGAGTCATCTTGGGTTATAATTCACCTAAAAGCTTTCCCTGAGAATTGTTGCTATTATGGTGCTTATTAATGACCCAAGTTCTTCATTTATCATGCCGGTGACATAAGTTTTTCATATCCTTGTTGATCTCAATCCAATCAAATGTTTTCGTAAGTGGCTGGTTGTCACCTCATAATTTTGAGATGTTTTCCATAAGCCCACATGAAGCTTATTCGTTTCGTTGTTGATTTTCCATCAACTCCGTTCAACCCTTCTTCGTAAGGATGCTCTTTCAAATTTCATTTTGAGAGAACTTGTCATATTTTCTTCTCCATTCATTTCTTTCATTGATCTATATGCTATTCTTTCATTCCGGAGGCATTTTTATGTTGCTCTCTCCAAACCATCATATCGTTTATCGAGATCATGTTCTTTTCCTTGTTTATCTATTTAACCGGAGTGTTGTATTCTTCATTCAAGTTCCCTCATCTTATCAAGTTTTAACTCTTTCAACCGGAGTGCTGTCTCAATCTTTCTTACCCCTTGTGCCATTCTTTTAATTGTTCCGGAGGCTGTCTGTTGTTGTTTTCACCAACTATCATCCATCTTCTCAAGTTGTTGTTCATTTCCTTCCATTTTCAAACGGAGTGCTGTCCAAATTCTGTCATTCTTTTTCCTTGGCTATACCGTTGTGGTTTCATATTCTTTTGGTTCGTAAGCTCTAGTTTCATGTCTTTCAACCTTCAAGGTTCTCATAATGCTCCTTGTTCCTCTTTTCTAACGGAGTTTTCATATCCGTTCATCTCCGTTGCATTCTTTCTTTCAAGTTTGCTCAACCTCTCAAGGTTCTTTGGTTTCACTCGTCTGTCAAAGAAGCAACTTTGTTTTACCCCTTCCTCTTCCGTTTTTACCCGGTGATATCTCTAGGATCTCGGGTCGAGATCCTCTGTTAGTGTGGGAGAGTTGTGACGCCCGAAGACCGACGTCCCAGAAGATTCCAGAAGATTCCAGAAGTCTCCAGATGTTCCGGGTTGCCCGTGTGTTTCTTTTGCTTGTGTTATTTATTTTTGCATTGCATCATGTCATCATGCCATTATGTCATATTTTATTTTTGCATCTCAACTAAATAAATCGTGTGGACCTTCGGTCCATTTAAATCGAGGGAAGAATGTCTTCTCTTTAAAACATATAAAAGCCTCTCAATATTTAGGGAGCTATATTTAAAATATTCCAATTGGTTGGGATCACCGTAACACACTTGCAATATTTCCCCATGCCTATTCCATATCAAGTTTGACTTCGAAACCTTGCTATAATTCTTTTCCGTTATTTTCGAGGCTCCTCCAATTATCTAGACTCTTTTCAAACTCCTTGAGGTAAGCTATTTATTTTAGTTTGCACTTCCCTTTTTGTTGGAACTATTTTTGTGAGGTTGGAATTATTCCGTAAAGCCTTACAAAAATGTCCATCATTTTATTCTTATTCTTTGCCTCTTTTCTTTTTATTTTTGGCTCTCTCCTTATTTGTTTTTTCTGCTAAGAAATAAAAAAAGGAGCAGCCAGCCCAGCCGGCCTCTAGACCTCTTAGGAGGGCCCAGCCGCCTCCTATCCCAGCCTGCAGGCCCACCAGCCCGTTCCCATCTAAACCCTAGCGCCGCCACCCCTCGTCCCTCGAGTCTCTCTCCCTCGAGCCCGATCCCTTCGCCCCTCTGCCTCCCCTTCGCTCTTCCCTCCCCTCGCACGCTCGCAAGCCCGATTCCCTCGGCCAGGCAGTGCCCCGCTCCCTCGCCCGAAGCCGCACCCCAGCACCCCAGCAGCCCGCGGCCACGCGCCAGGACCCCGCGGCCAGGAGCGCCCCTCCGTCCTCGCCGCACCCCTGCAGGGCCATGGCCAGCGCTGCGGTGCCGCGAGCCGGCGAGCCCCGCCGCGCCCGGCCTCGATCCACCCCGCCGGCCGCATGCCACCAGAGCTCCAGCGCCCCGGCTCCCTCCTCCAGCGCAGGCCAGCGCCTCGCCTGTCCTCCAGCGCCCCGCTTCCAGCGCCCCTCCTCTCCGACGAGCACCGCAGCAGCCCCGAGCGGCCCCGTCCTCCTGCGGCCCCAAGTACCACGACGAGTGTCTCCCTCCGTTCTCCTCGAGGCTGCCGGCCTCACCAGCTCCATCGTGTTCTTCCTGCTGTTGATGTCGCTGCCATGGCCGCGTCGCCTCCCGTGCAGTTTTGTTTGTTTTGTTATGTTGCCGTGTGCTGTTGCAAGTGTCCAGGAACCGTTCGTTTGCCAAGTGGAGACCGGAAAAACGGGGATGCATCAAGTTCCTCTACGGAAAACCCGAACGTCTACGAACCGTGACGAGTACGGCTACACGACAATACGACCAAGTACCCCGACATCGATGACATGAACGACTACGAACGAACGACTACTCGGATCAAGTACCACTACCGTCGCGAGATCGAGAACCCCCAAGTACCACGACGACCGACCCGCCAAGTACCCCTTCGGATATGTCAAGTTCGACTACCGCCACGTGAACGACAAGTACATCTACGAACGGGAACAACTACACGACGTCGCAAGTACCACGACACGTAACGTGAACGTCTACCGTCGCCGAAGACCCGTGAACGACTACTTCCTCTTCTTCCACTACGTCCCTCGACGACTCGATTCCGCCCCGAAACAATTGTTTCGAAGGTATAACCCGAGACGATGACCCGTGGATGCTTGTTGTGGTTGTATGAATTCTTTCCCTTGTGTGCATCGTGCCCGTTTCGACCTTTTGTCATGTTCCTCGGTTGCCTCGTCGCCGACTCGTGGGAACCCGGTGACGGGATCGCCCCACCTTTCATCTCGTTTGTCTCGTTCACTCCACCTTTGCTTGCACCGGTCTCTCAATGAGTTACCGGAACCGATATGTTGCCGTGGCATCATTTTCGGAATCGTTGCCGTGGCACCCTTTCGTTCCACCACGGTGACAAATGCTTCTTATCTTCTTCATGTCAACCTTTTAATAATTGCATAAACTTGATCATGTCATCCGCATCATGATAACAACATGAGAATGTTTAATTGTTGTTTGCTTATAATTGCTAACATGCTCATGGGGATTTTCCGGATATGTTGTTGTTATTTCCGGCCTCATTTAAAATGCCTAAATAGTGTAGTTTTATTATGCTTCACCTCTTGCCATGCTAAAAACATTTAATCTTGTCTTGTAAATAACGAGAGTCAATTAAATAATTAAATGTGGTGTTTCGTCAATATGCAACTCGTTGCATATTGAGCTCCACTTAACTTGTAGTGTTTTTTGTGCACTTTGCCATGTCTTGCATATTTAAACCGGACATGCATCATACTTGGATGTGCATCGTATGCCATGTTTATGCTTGTGTGTTTACCGTGTTGTTTGTTTCTTTCCGGTTGCTTCTCTTGTTAGCTTCGGTTTCATTCCGGAGTTGTGAGGATTCGCTCGGCTGTGTTGCTTCGTCTACTTCATGGATCCGTTCTTCTCCCTTGTGGAATCCCAGGCAAGATGACCGAACCCGGATACCATTACTATCTTTGCCTATTGCTAGAGTATCGCTCTATAGTTTTGCCTCGATGCCCATGTTTTCCTGTCAGCCTCCTATTGTAACCTTGAACCTGTTTAACCACCCTACCTATGCAAACCTTTGATTGGCTATACGTAGGCTCGCTCAGCCCCTCTTATAGCATTGTTAGTTCCAGGTGAAGATTGAAGATGCTTGCTTCATGTTGAAGTTTGGTTGGTTTATATCACACTATATAAATGCTTAAAATGAAATCATCTATATATTGGCAAGGGTGGAAGGCTAAGCCTTTTGCTTGGTGATTTGTTCCACTCATGCCGTTAGGAACCGTATAAACCGGTGTTATGTTCCTTGATTATGCGTTCCTAACACGGTTGGGGTGTATGGGACCCCCTTGATAAACCGCTAAGTGCTAAGTCTTTTCCAGCAAGTCCCAACATTGGTACTATTTGCCTAATAACTAATAAAACTTGCATGTGGACTAGCTATCTCTTTTATTTTAATTCCACAACCCCGGGCCAGTGCTCCACATGAGTGTTGGTCCGAAACGGGGAGTCTGCGGGGCCACCACGAGGAAACTCGAGGTTTGGTAAAAACCTGTAGAATCGCCCATCCGGTCGTGTCCTGAGACTAGATACGCGCGGCTACCTATCAGGGTGTCGACACGCCGGGAGGATTTGCTGGATTAGCCTTACCTTAGTTCGGTTTAACTTGAGCACGGGATTCCGAGAATACTCGGGTCTTCCCACCTATGGAGTTGCGACTCCACGGATCGTGGGCTTGTAATGGGTCAAGTTGGAACACCCCTGCAGGGTTTGAACTTTCGAAAGCCGTGCCCGCGGTTATGTGGCAGATGGGAGCTTGTTAATATCCGGTTGTAGATAACTTGACACAATGTTTCAATACACTACCAGCGTGTGTACCGTGACTGTCAATTTCCGAATAGGGATTCGGGAGTTGAACACGGTGGGGTTATGTTTGACCGGTTTTAGTTAGGATCACTTCGTGATCACCTCTCGACCGATGCGCCTTCTCTTCTCGCTCTCTTTTACGTAAGTTAGTGCTAGTTGCTGCTGCAGACTCTTGTTGTTCCTTCACCTCTCGTTCTTTCTTCAGCCTTGTCCTCACCCAAGGCTTAAATAGTCTTGTTACCCGGGAACGGGATTACTGAGTCCTCTGTGGCTCACAGTTACTTCACCACACCAGATGTAGGTTCAGCCGAGTTTGATGCAGGACCTGGATCAGTTCTTCACCGGGAGTCCGTTGAAGAGCGTGGCCGTATGCTTGTGACGTTTCGATGTTCAGTAGTGGTTTCTACTAGGATTCGATCCTGACTTGTGGCTTTATGTTGTTTTGGTATCTTTCTTTTGATCTTCGCCCGTAGTCGGGTTGTGATGTTCTGAATGATGTTTTGCTCATGTAATGTATTGTGTGAAGTGGCGAGTGTAAGCCAACTATCTTCTTTTGCAATTTAATCCCTCTTTTACATGAGTCATGCAAAGATACCAAACTTGAGATCATTCTAGGATGGGCTTATACCTTTAAGTCGTGCCTCGACACGTAGGAGGTATAGTCCCATCCTGGGCATTACAGAAGCAAGCATCTTCGATCTTCACCTGCAACTAGCAACGCTATAAGAAGGGCTGAGCGAAGCGTACTTAGCCAAGCAACGGTTTGCATAGGTAGGTTGGTTAAACATGCAATGGTTACAAGTAGGAGGCTGACAAGAAGATCATGGGCATCGAGGCAAAACTATAGAGCGGAACTTCTAGCAATAGGCAAAGATAGTAATGTTATCGGGGTTCGGTCATCTTGCCTGAAGAGAAGTCGTTCGGATCGTAAGAAGGGTCCTCGTGCTCAACCTCGCTGGAAACCTCGTGCTCGTACTCGATCTCGGTCTCGGCTTCCACTCCAAAACTAACATGGTTTGTCCTAGAACATCACACGAACATGGCATCGGAACGTTACAGATTTCAGACTTAGTGAAAATCCACTAAGTCCTAAAACAGCAATTTCATCATGGCATCTAAAAGAGCATGTTTAATTCACCTCGAAACTAAACATGGCAAGTGGTAAGCACCTCATCAAAGTACACATGAAGGTGATTCCGAAACACACAAGCATGCTTCATGGAGATAAACACAACGATAGCAACGAGCTCAACAAGATGGCATTTCATAACAAGTGAAACAACATCACAGCCACTTGGCACTTTGCAACGATGATAAGCATGGCAAGAATAAATCTAACATGCAACCTATCACCAACAACATGTAGAGCATGGCAAGACGAACACGTGGACATGTCATTTGCATCATTCGGACAAACGAGCTAAGAGTTATCACATGGCAAAGATGGCATAAAAACATCACATAGCAGCAGTTTATATCACGATGCACTCTTGCAACAGCAAAACGAGCACCTAGATGATCTCTAACATGCATGACACTAAAAGATGAAACGTAGTGCACGATCCCACGAACGTCTGGACATGCTATTTGCGCGAATCGGACAAACACACACCAAGTTACAGCAGTTAGAAAAATGCATCACAGATCAACAAACAGGGACTTAGTGGAAAATGCAAACCACCTCAGATCTGAAGGAAACGGGCTTGGGCCAACGGATCTGGTGGAGGCGGCTGGACCCTTGGCGCGGAGTGGGCCGGGGAGGCGGCCCGCGGTGCGGCCTGCAGGAGGGGCGAGGCGAAGCGGCTCGGGCCTCGGGGTCCGATCTGCTGTGGCCTGTGGGCTTCGGCCTTGGGGAGGATCTGGCGGCGCGGGGTAGCGCGATGCGGGAGCCCAGGAGGTCCGACGCGGGCGGCTCGCTGGCAGGTGGTGCGGCTGGCGCCCTGGGCCGCGGTGGAGAAGGGCCCGCCCGGCGGGGATGTGGTCCCGGCCTGGGGAGCCGATCGAACGGGGCCGACGGGATGGATCGTTCGGGCCTCTGCCCCGATCTGATCGGTGGAGGCCGAACGCTTCGAGGCGAAGCCAGGCGTTGACCTGGCCCTTGGTCGAGCGAGGAAAAGAGGGCGGCGGCTGGCTGGCTGATTCGATGGAAGGCGCTGGCGGATCTGGCTGGGATCGAGGACCCGGCTGGATCTGCCAAGTGGAGAGGAGGCTTGGCCAAAAATTGAGGAGAGAAAAGGGGAAGAAGGGGCTAGAGGTTAGGGAAGCCAAACAAAGACTAGGGGGTCTATTATATAGCAGATTTTTAGGGTTAGGGGGAATTTAGTGGTGTTAGGAGCCCTCCGATCGCGATCCGACGGATCCGATCACGGGGGTAGTCTAGAAGGGCCTAGGAGGGAGTAGTAGACTGCAGTAGGGGTGTTTCTGGGACACAAAGTGAAGGCACTTTGGACCCACACGAATAACTGATGGGATAGCACACGGAGTCCAAACGCGACGAGATTTGAGAGGCGGGTTGCACACAACAAAACAACAACACACACAACAACCTCGTGGCACACCGGTAACGTTACACGCCCAAACACCAAAGTAGGCCTACGGGACGTCACGGACACGTGAGGGAGCTCCGGAACGCGAAACGGGCAACGGGAAGGAACGCGTGGAACCGGATGCAACCGACAACACAAATGCAATGCGATGCACATGTCTACATGATATGAATGAATGCCACACACTCACACAACAAAACGACGAAAACCCGAAAGACGAAGAACCCGGAATGGAAATAGATGAAGCCGGAGATATATTATATACCCAAAAGGGAAAGTATTACATCCGGGGCATTACAAACTCTCCTCTACTACAAAAAGATCTCGTCCCGAGATCTAGGACTGGAAAAAGGAAGGGTACTCGGAATGAAGATGATCTTCTCGTTCCCAGGTAGCTTCTCGGTCGGTGTGATGTGACCACTTGACTTTCAAGAATTTGATGGACTTGTTGCGGGTCTTGCGTTCGGTTTCTTCGAGAATAGCAACTGGATGCTCTCGGTAGGACAGGTCTTGTTGAAGATCAATCTCTTCAAACGGAATCATGCGCTCAGGTGCCTTGAAGCATTTGCGAAGTTGAGACACATGGAAGACATCATGAACATTGGCGAAGTTTGAAGGGAGCTCAAGTTGATAGGCTAGATCGCCTCTTTTGCCAAGAATCTTGAAAGGCCCGACGTATCTAGGAGCAAGCTTTCCTTTGATACCGAATCTTTGGGTGCCTTTCATCGGAGAAACACGGAGATAGACATGATCACCGATGTTGAAAGCCAAATCACGATGCTTGCCGTCATAGTAGCTCTTCTGACGCGACTGAGCGGCCTTTAGATTCTCACGTATGACTTTGCACACCTCTTCGGCTTCTGAGATCAAGTCATTGCCAAGAAGTTGACGTTCGCCTGTTTCAGACCAGTTGAGAGGGGTACGGCACTTTCTGCCATAGAGGATTTCAAACGGAGCTTTGCCTGCACTTGCTTGAAAGCTGTTGTTGTAAGAGAACTCGGCAAATGGAAGGCAGTCTTCCCATTTCATGCCAAAGGAGATGTCACAGGCTCTGAGCATGTCTTCTAGAATCTGATTCACGCGCTCGACTTGACCACTAGTCTAAGGGTGAAAAGCAGTGCTGAACCTGATCTTAGTGCCCATGGCGGACTGAAAGGAGTCCCAGAACCTTGATGTGAACAAGCTTCCACGGTCTGAGGATATAACTTGAGGAATGCCATGTAGGGACACAATTCTGGAAGTGTACAGCTCTGCAAGTTGAGCTGCATTGATTGATTCTTTGACTGGAAGAAAGTGAGCGACTTTGGTAAGCTTGTCAATCACCACAAAGATAGCATCATTTCCTCGCTTGGATTTAGTAAAACCAGTGACGAAGTCCATCTCAATGTGGTCGAACTTCCACTCGGGAATAGGAAGAGGTTGGAGAAGACCGGCTAGACGTTGATGTTCTGCTTTCACTCTTCTGCATACATCACATTCATTCACGAATTGGGCAATCTCCCTTTTCATGCGTGTCCACCAGTAAGACTGCTTGAGGTCTTGGTACATCTTGGAACTGCCAGGATGAATGGAAAGGAGAGAATCATGAGCTTCTTCCATTATGAGCTTCCTGAGATCACCTTTTGGAACAACGAGTCTGTCCTCGAAGAACAAGGTATCTCTCTCATCAACACGGAAGCACTTGTATTTCGGAATGCCCTTTGCAATACCATGTTTCACCTTCTTCACCATGGTATCACTGAGTTGGGCCTCACGGACTTGATCTTCCAAGGTAGGAGCAATTTGAAGATTTGCAAGAAAACCCTGCGGAACAACTTGAAGGTTGAGCTTCCTGAAAGCTTCACAAAGCTCAGGCTGGTACGGCTTGATAAGAAGGCTGTTGCAATATGCCTTTCTGCTCAAAGCATCTGCAATCACATTCGCCTTGCCAGGAGTGTATTCATTGCTGGGATTATACTCTTGGATCATTTCAACCCAACGAGTCTGGCGGAGGTTCAGATGCGGCTGTGTGAAGATGTACTTCAAGCTCTTGTGATCAGTGAAGATGTCGACCTTTCTGCCCAACAACAGATGTCTGCACGTAATCAGAGCATGTACCACAGCTGCTAGCTCGAGATCATGTGTGGGATAGTTCTTCTCACTTGGCTTTAGCTGACGAGAAGTGTATGCCACAATTCTCTTATCTTGCATAAGCACACCACCAAGACCTTGAAGAGAAGCATCACAAAAAACTTCATAGGGCTTGGATTCATCCGGAGGAGTCAAAACTGGAGCAGAGACAAGCTTTTCTTTGAGAGTTTTGAATGCCACTTCACACTCTGGAGACCAAAAGTATTTGACATTCTTCTGAAGCAGGTTGGAAAGAGGCTTGGCAATCTTGGAGAAGTTCTCAACGAACCTTCTGCAATAGCTGGCAAGACCCAGAAAACTGCGGAGCTGCTTGACGTTCTGAGGAGCTTCCCAGTTGACAATTGCTTCAACTTTCTCGGGATTAACCGCAATGCCGTCAGCTGAGATGATGTGGCCCAGGTACAAAACCTTATCGAGCCAAAACTCGCACTTGGAGAACTTGGCATAGAATTTATGCTCTCGGAGTCGATCAAGAACCAGACGTAAGTGCTTTTCGTGATCTTCTTCATTCTTGGAAAACACCAGAATATCATCCAGATACACAAGCACAAACTCGCCAGTATAGGGGTTGAAGATGTAATGCATCATCCTCGAAAAGGTAGGAGGAGCATTGGCGAGACCGAAGGACATGACGGTATACTCGTATGAACCGTAGCTCATTCTAAAGGCCGTCTTGGGAATGTCTTCCTCGCGAATGCGAATTTGATGATAGCCCATTCGGAGGTTGAGCTTAGAGAACACTTTAGCTCCTTTGAGCTGCTCGAAGAGTTCGTTGATGTTGGGGAGCGGATACTTGTTCTTAATCGTCTTCTTGTTCAATGGCCGGTAATCAACACAGAGACGCTCCGTGCCATCTTTCTTCTTGACAAATAAGACACCACAGCCCCACGGAGACGTACTAGGCCTGATGAGACCGATACTCTCCTGCTTATCAAGCTGCTTCTTCAATTCCTTCAATTCATCCGGAGAGAGCTTGTACGGACGCCGGCATGCTAACTCAGTACCCGGCTCGAGTTCAATAACGAATTCCACCTGACGGTGTGGAGGCATGCCTGGAAGTTCTTCAGGAAAGACGTCTTGATATTCGTTCACCACCGGAATTTGAGATATGGCATTAATTTCGCCCTTATCATTGAGAGAGAAAAGCCTGATAGTGTTATCCCTGGAGGCGAAGATAATCACATCTTCATCAGAATGAGTCATCTTGACTTCCTTTTGAGCACAATCAATGTGAGCATCATGCTGAGAAAGCCAATCCATTCCGAGGATGAGGTCGATGTCAGAATTACCAAGAATCACCGGAGAAGCCAAAAATCGATAATCACCCATGCGAATAGAAACATTCGGAGCATATATACTGGAATGCACTCGTCTCCCCGGAGAAACAACTGATAACTCCCTTGGCAAGCTTTTGATGTCAACATTATACTTGGATGCAAATGGTTGAGACATGAAAGAGCATGAAGCACCCGAATCAAATAACACTTTAGCTGGAAAAGAGTTAACTGGAAGGTTACCCAAAATGACATCGGAAGAATTCTCCGCTTGTGCTGCATTCATCAGATTTACCCTTGCAGCCTTTGGATCATGCCTGACAATAGCTGAACTCACAGGTGGAGGAGGTGGAAGATGCTTCGGATTCGGACATCTGTTGGCATAATGACCCTTCTGGCCACACTTGTTGCACACCACTTCTGAGAGAGGACGGAAATGAGAGCCACTTGTCTTGGAGCCTTGAGACTGAAACTGCTTCTTCGACTGGTTGCTCGGGTTGGGTGGGTGGGAGAAGCCACGTCCACTAGAGTTCTTGTAGTTGGAGTTGTTGGAGTTGTTGTAAGGAGCTCGAATCACTGGAGGAGGAGGAAGCCAGAATTTCTGTTGTTTCTCAGCCAACTGAGACGATGAGGAAGAGTGAACGGCATCTAGAATTCTCTTCTTAGAAGCCTCCATCTTAAGCTGAGCTGCTTCTTGTTTCAAAGCCATGTTATAGAACTTGTCGAATTCATCGGGCTCGAACAAGGTGAGAGCAAGCTGAACTTCATCTTTGAGACCTCCACGGAACTGGCAGATTTTGCTCTTGGCATCAGGAATGTCTTGCTTAGCATAACGAGCGAGGTTTTGGAACTTGACATTATACTGATAGACTGTCATGGAGCCCTGCTTCAGGTTGCGGAATTGCTCACGCATACCCTCGATGACACTTGTAGGAATGTGGTGCGAGCGAAAATCCTTGCAGAAATTCTCCCAAGAGATCACTTGACCTGGCCTGGAGTCTTTGTACTGCTGCCACCAGTCAGCTGCTTGATCTTTGAGTTGGAAGGCTGCAAACTTCACATAATCATCTTCCTTCACGTTACTGCACTCAAAATGCTTCTTTATGTCGGTTAACCAATCTTCAGCATCAAGAGGGTCGACACAGTAACTGAAAGCTTTAGGATTGTTGGCCAAGAACTGGTTGAGAGTAGCATGGTGCTGCTGGTTGAAGAAGTTGCCTTGGTTCCCTGGAACACCCTAATTAGCTTGATTAGCTTGCATCTGTTGCATCATCTGCATCAACAACTGGGTGTTCTGAGCAGTAGTCTGCATAATCGCTCTCCAAGCCTCAGGCGGAGGAGGAGGGGAAGGAGGACGATCTGGGACCTCTTCCACCTCTGGGTTAGCGTTGAGAACCTTTTTCGGAGCCATTCTGTAAGAGATGACCACGAATCAGCAATTGATTGACAAAAGGTATAAGCTGAATCACTGGCATGAATTGCATCAAGTCTTCACAATAATCATTCGAACAATAAGAACGAATGAAATCATTCGAACAAGAGGAACGAATGAAATTCTCAGTTAAATGATAACATCAATCTTCACGAGAAGCCACATAGGGGACAAAAGGATAAAATAAGAAAACAACAAGGTACAGACGGGAACAAACACAAGAGAGGAGTTTCGTTCTAACATCTTTGTGCTGAAAGCATATGAACGCGTTACGAAAAGGTTCTGCAATCCCCGGATCAGCATAGCCAAGGATCCTTTAAGATGCAACTCCTGATAGTAACATCGGTCATAAACCACTTCACTCAATGTAGAACCCCGAACTCACTAACCTGCATTCGTTGGAAGAATGTCTACGATCTACTGGATAAACCCACCTATAAATTTCCGAAAGGTTCCAGTTATGCAATCAGGTGTTGGGGATACACGGGAAGCACCGCGCAATCAACTCTAAACCTACATCCAGGTGTATCCATCCTTCAACACATAACCAGTCTTTCTCGGAAACTGTGTACCTCGGGCCTTCGAAAAGCATCCACTATAACAAGCTATGGCAATACTCCCGAACTACCTCCCCAGTACTGGGTGATGTCGCGGTTATCTTGCCACTGGCCGTATAGGAGAGATTTTCGATGTCGACCGTCTTAAGTATTTAGTACTGCCGCGATATGCTTGTGACGACAATACCCCGAAGCTCAACTCCCCGGGACACTGCCACAACCCCTAATGTCAGGAGGCATCGAGAACAATATCCTCGTCACAAGAACATCGAAACAATCCCAGAATACTCGCGGGATTCCTAAAAAAAAATTGGTGCAATTTTTGAAAGTAGGAGAGACAAGAGTGGTCGTCAGGAGTCCTCACCAGAGAGAAAGGGGATGAGAAGCAAAGAAATCCTACTCTCCGATATAATATAGGACTCAAAAAGTTTTCAGTGTGTGCCTAGACTCGACCATCAACGATTCGATCAAACAGTGGGGGCTCCTAGGTCGGAGAAGGCTCTGAATACCAACTTGTAATGCCCAGGATGGAGTTATACCTCCTACGTGTCGAGGCACGACTTAAAGGCATAAATCCATCCTAGAATGATCTCAAGTTTGGTAATCTTTGCACATCTCATGTAAAAGAGGGGATTGTAAACATAAATAGTTGGCTTACACTCGCCACGTCACAGAATTACAATTCAAGTCTCAATCATCATACATTAAGAACATCACAACCCTCTAAGGGCAAAATCCAAATGTCAAGATACCAAACTGAAATAAATAAACCACAGGCGGATCGAATCCTAGTAGGAGTCTCCACTACTGATCATCCGGATAGCGAACATAGTATCGACTACGCTCCTTGTCGTACTCCCAATCCAGCTCGGTGCCATCACCTGGATAGCTCACAGCTGGACCTGCATCTGGTGTGGTGAAGTAACTGTGAGCCACAGAGGACTCAGCAATCCCGTTCCCGGGTAACAAGACTATTCAAGCCTTGGGTGAGGATAAGGCTGAAGAAAAGAATAAGTGTCTGCAGCAGCAACTAGCAACTAGCTTACGTGAGTGAGAGCGAGAAGAGAAAGCCTCGGCGAGAAGTGATCACGAAGTGATCCTAGCTACAACACCTCAAACATAACCCCTCCGTGTTCAACTCCCGAATCCCTATTCGGAAATTGACGGTCACGGAACACACGCTGGTAGTGTATTGAAACATTGTGTCAAGTTATCTACAACCGGATATTAACAAGCTCCCATCTGCCACATAACCGTGGGCACGGCTTTCGAAAGTTCATAACCCTGCAGGGGTGTTCCAACTTGACCCATTACAAGCCCACGATCCGCGGAGTCGCAACTCCGAAGTGGGAAGACCCGAGTATTCTCGGAATCCCGTGCTCAAGATATACCGAGCTAAGGTAAGGCTAATCCAGCAAATCCTCCCGGCGTGTCGACACCCTGATAGTAGCCGCGCGTATCTAAGTCTCAGGACACGACCGGATGAGTCATCCTACAGGTGTATGCCAGATACCTCAGGTTGCCCCGAGGCGGCCCCGCAGTCTGCTCGTTTCGGACCAACACTCATGTGGAGCACTGGCCCGGGGTTGTTGATTAAGAAAGAGGGTTAATTACTCCCTATGCAAGTTTAGTTTGTTATTAGGCAAATAGTACCAATGTTGGGACTTGCTGGAAAAGACTTAGCACTTAGCGGTTTATCGAGGGGGTCCCATACACCCCAACCGTGTTAGGAACGCATAATCAAGGAACATAACACCGGTTTATACGGTTCCTAACGGCATGAGTGGAACAAATCACCAAGCAAAAGGCTTAGCCTTCCACCCTTGCCAATATATAGATGATTTCATTTTAAGCATTTATATAGTGTGATAAAACCCAACCAAACTTCAACATGAAGCAAGCATCTTCGATCTTCACCTGCAACTAGCAACGCTATAAGAAGGGCTGAGCGAAGCGTACTTAGCCAAGCAACGGTTTGCATAGGTAGGTTGGTTAAACATGCAATGGTTACAAGTAGGAGGCTGACAAGAAGATCATGGGCATCGAGGCAAAACTATAGAGCGGAACTTCTAGCAATAGGCAAAGATAGTAATGTTATCGGGGTTCGGTCATCTTGCCTGAAGAGAAGTCGTTCGGATCGTAAGAAGGGTCCTCGTGCTCAACCTCGTTGGAAACCTCGTGCTCGTACTCGATCTCGGTCTCGGCTTCCGACTCTAAACAAAACAATCACACCAAGCACCAATCAACAAGATGCAATGCGCACTCGAAAAAGATGAATGCATGATGGATGCACTAAGGATGCATACGGAGCACGGAAAATAGCACTCAAGCAAAACACCTCAAAACATGATAGCAATATGATATTATGAATCTACACAGAAAATCAATCAAGTTTCATATAAGATTCGCTGAAATCGGAGTTACGGGCTAAAAGTTATGCCCGAAACAAGAAATGAGCGAAAGCTGAAAATTATAGCAACATAGCAACTTCGGAGCACAAAATAATTAAACTACAGCACTCAAATATCATGGAAAAGGACATGAACACAAACTAGACATATACTACAGCAACTAAGTCCAAAGGTTCACCCCCAAAGGAGTCACGGTTCAATAGCAATGAGCTCGGACATATTGAACTTGACAATAAAATTCTGGCAGCAGAATTTTATTGAAACTTTGGAGCAAAAGATAAACATGCTACAGCCACTCAAATAGGCATGTGAGAACATGAATGGAAAGACAACAATATATACTACAAGGAACAATCAAGATCCACTCCAAAACTAACATGGTTTGTCCTAGAACATCACACGAACATGGCATCGGAACGTTACAGATTTCAGACTTAGTGAAAATCCACTAAGTCCTAAAACAGAAATTTCATCATGGCATCTAAAAGAGCATGTTTAAGTCACCTCGAAACTAAACATGGCAAGTGGTAAGCACCTCATCAAAGTACACATGAAGGTGATTCCGAAACACACAAGCATGCTTCATGGAGATAAACACAACGATAGCAACGAGCTCAACAAGATGGCATTTCATAACAAGTGAAACAACATCACAGCCACTTGGCACTTTGCAACGATGATAAGCATGGCAAGAATAAATCTAACATGCAACCTATCACCAACAACATGTAGAGCATGGCAAGACGAACACGTGGACATGTCATTTGCATCATTCGGACAAACGAGCTAAGAGTTATCACATGGCAAAGATGGCATAAAAACATCATATAGCAGCAGTTTATATCACGATGCACTCTTGCAACAGCAAAACGAGCACCTAGATGTTCTCTAACATGCATGACACTAAAAGATGAAACGTAGTGCACGATCCCACGAACGTCTGGACATGCTATTTGCGCGAATCGGACAAACACACACCAAGTTACAGCAGTTAGAAAAATGCATCACAGATCAACAAACAGGGACTTAGTGGAAAATGCAAACCACCTCAGATCTGAAGGAAACGGGCTTGGGCCAACGGATCTGGTGGAGGCGGCTGGACCCTCGGCGCGGAGTGGGCCGGGGAGGCGGCCCGCGGTGCGGCCTGCGGGAGGGGCGAGGCGAAGCGGCTCGGGCCTGGGGGTCCGATCTGCTGTGGCCTGCGGGCTTCGGCCTTGGGGAGGATCTGGCGGCGCGGGGTAGCGCGATGCGGGAGCCCAGGAGGTCCGACGCGGGCGGCTCGCTGGCAGGTGGTGCGGCTGGCGCCCTGGGCCGCGGTGGAGAAGGGCCCGCCCGGCGGGGATGTGGTCCTGGCCTGGGGAGCCGATCGAACGGGGCCGGCGGGATGGATCGTTCGGGCCTCTGCCCCGATCTGATCGGTGGAGGCCGAACGCTTCGAGGCGAAGCCAGGCGTTGACCTGGCCCTTGGTCGAGCGAGGAAAAGAGGGTGGCGGCTGGCTGGCTGATTCGATGGAAGGCGCCAGCGGATCTGGCTGGGATCGAGGACCCGGCTGGATCTGCCAAGTGGAGAGGAGGCTTGGCCAAAAATTGAGGAGAGAAAAGGGGAAGAAGGGGCTAGAGGTTAGGGAAGCCAAAAAAATACTAGGGGGTCTATTATATAGCAGATTTTTAGGGTTAGGGGGAATTTAGTGGTGTTAGGAGCCCTCCGATCGCGATCCGACGGATCCGATCGCGGGGGTAGTCTAGAAGGGCCTAGGAGGGAGTAGTAGACTGCAGTAGGGGTGTTTCTGGGAAACAAAGTGAAGGCACTTTGGACCCACACGAATAACTGATGTGATAGCACACGGAGTCCAAACGCGACGAGATTTGAGAGGCGGGTTGCACACAACAAAACAACAACACACACAACAACCTCGCGACACACCGGTAACGTTACACGCCCAAACACCAAAGTAGGCCTACGGGACGTCACGGACACGTGAGGGAGCTCCGAAACGCGAAACGGGCAACGGGAAGGAACGCGTGGAACCAGATGCAACCGACAACACAAATGCAATGCGATGCACATGTCTACATGATATGAATGAATGCCACACACTCACACAACAAAACGACGAAAACCCGAAAGACGAAGAACCCGGAATGGAAATAGATGAAGCCGGAGATATATTATATACCCAAAAGGGAAAGTATTACATCCGGGGCATTACACGCAACCCCTCTTTGCCTCTCCCTGTCCCTCTCTTTCCTTCCCCCTTCTTCCTTCTTTGGTAGTTCCTACTAGGAATAGGATTGCAATCCTATTCCTAGTAGGATTGCACCCTAGCCGCACCATAGGAGGGCCGGCCGAGCTCCCCCCTTGCTCCTTTATATACGGGGGCAGGGGGTACCCAAAGACACACAAGTTGAATTGTTCCAGCCGTGTGCGGTGCCCCCCTCCACAGAAACACACCTCGGTCATACCGTTGCAGTGCTTAGGCGAAGCCCTGCACCGGTAGATACATCATATCCGTCACCACGCCGTGGTGCTGACGAAACTCTCCCGTGAAGCTCAACTGGATCAAGAGCTCGTGGGACGTCATCAAGCTGAACGTGTGCTGAACGCGGAGGTGCCGTACGTTCGGTGCTTGATCGGTTTAATCGTGAAGAAGTTCGACTACATCAACCGCGTCACTTGACGCTTCCGCTTCCGGTCTACAAGGGTACGTAGACACACTCTTCCCTCTCGTTGCTATGCATCTGATAGATAGATCTTGCGTGATCGTAGGAAAAGTTTAAAATACTACCTTCCCCAACAGTGGTATCAGAGCCAGGTTTATGCGTAGATGATATGCACGAGTAGAACACAATGAGTTGTGGGCGATACTAGTCATACTGCTTACCAGCATGTCATACTTTGCTTCGGCGGTATTGTGAGATGAAGCGGCCCGGACCGACATTACGCGTACGCTTACGCAAGACTGGTTTCACCGTTACGAGCACTCGTTGCTTAAAGGTGACTCGTGGGTGTCTGTCTCTCTCACTTTAGCTGAATCAAGTGTGGCTACGCCCGGTCCTTGTGAAGGTTAAAACAGCACATACTTGACGAAACATCGTTATGGTTTTGTATGCGTAGGTAAGAACGGTTCTTGCTAAGCCCGTAGCAGCCATGTAAAACTTGCAACAACAAAGTAGAGGACGTCTAACTTGTTTTTGCAGGGCATGTTGTGATGTGATATGGTCAAGACATGATGAGTTATACGGTTTTGTATGACATGATCATGTTTTGTAATGTTATCGGCAACTGGCAGGAGCCATATGGTTGTCGCTTTATTGTATGAAATGCAATCGCCATGTAATTGCTTTACTTTATCACTAAGCAGTAGCGATAGTCGTAGAAGCAATAGTTGGCGAGACGACAACGATGCTACGATGGAGATCAAGGTGTCGCGCCGGTGACGAAGGTGATCATGACGGTGCTTTGGAGATGGAGATCAAAAGCACAAGATGATGATGGCCATATCATGTCACATATTTTGATTGCATGAGATGTTTATCTTATTATGCTTCTTATTTTGCTTAGAACGACAGTAGCATTATAAGATGATCCCTTACTAAATTTCAAGGTATAAGTGTTCTCCCTGAGTATGCACCGTTGCGAAAGTTCGTCGTGCCGAGACACCACGTGATGATCGGGTGTGATAAGCTCTACGTTCAAATACAACGGGTGTAAGCCAGTTTTGCACACACAGAATACTCGGGTTAAACTTGACGAGCCTAGCATATGCAGATATGGCCTCGGAACACTAGAGACCGGAAGGTCGAGCGTGAATCATATAGTAGATATGATCAACATAAGATGTTCACCATTGAAACTACTCCATCTCACGTGATGATCGGACATGGTTTAGTTGATTTGGATCACGTGATCATTTAGATGACCGGAGGGATGTCTATCTAAGTGGGAGTTCTTTAATTAATATGATTAAATTGAACTTTAATTTATCATGAACTTAGTCCTGATAGTTTTTGCATATCTATGTTGTTGTAGATCAATGGCGCGTGCTACCGTTCCTTTGAATTTTAATGCATTCCTAGAGAAAGCTAAGTTGAAAGATGATGGTAGCAATTACACGGACTGGGTCCGTAACTTGAGGATTATCCTCATTGCTGCACAGAAGAATTATGTCCTTGAAGCACCGCTAGGTGACAATACCCCTCCCGCTAATGTAGACACTTTGAATGTCTGGCAGTCGCGGTCTGATGACTACACGATAGTTCAGTGTGCCATGCTTTACGACTTAGAACCGGGACTTCAACGACGTTTTGAACGTCATGGACCATATGAGATGTTCCAGGAGTTGAAGTTAATATTTCAAGCAAATGCCCGGATTGAGAAATATGAGATTTCCAATAAGTTCTATAGCTGCAAGATGGAGGAGAATAGTTCTATCAGTGAACACTTGCTCAGAATGTCTGGGTACTACAATCATATGACTCAACTTGGTTGCAAAGTTGACGAGGATAGTGTTATTGATAGAGTTCTTCAATCACTGCCACCAAGCTATAAAGGCTTCGTGATGAACTATAATATGCAAGGGATGCAAAAGACAATTCCCGAGCTCTTCGCTATGCTCAAGGCTGCGGAGGTAGATATCAAAAAGGAGCATCAAGTGTTGATGGTTAACAAGACCACTAGTTTCAAGAAAAAGGGCAAGGGAAAGAAGGGGAACTTCAAGAAGAATAGCAAGACAGTTGCTACTCCCACGAAGAAACCCAAGTCTGGAGCCAAGCCTGAAACTGAGTGCTTCTATTGCAAGGGGACTGGACACTGGAAGCGGAACTGCCCCAAGTATTTGGCGGATAAGAAGGATGGCAAGGTGAACAAAGGTATATGTGATATACATGTTATTGATGTGTACCTTACTAATGCTCGTAGTAGTACCTGGGTATTTGATACCGGTTCGGTTGCTAATATTTGTAACTCGAAACAGGGACTACGGATTAAACGAAGATTGGCTAAGGACGAGGTGACGATGCGCGTGGGAAATGGTTCCAAAGTCGATGTGATCGCCGTCGGCACGCTACCTCTACATCTACCTTCGGGATTAGTTTTAGACCTAAATAATTGTTATTTGGTGCCAGCGTTGAGCATGAACATTATATCTGGATCTTGTTTATTGCGAGACAGTTATTCATTCAAATCAGAGAATAATGGTTGTTCTATTTTTATGAATAATATCTTTTATGGTCATGCACCCTTGAAGAGTGGTCTATTCTTATTGGATCTCGATTGTAGTGATACACATATTCATAATATTGAAACCAAAAGATGCAAGGTTAATAATGATAGTGCAACTTATTTGTGGCACTGCCGTTTAGGTCATATTGGTGTAAAGCGCATGAAGAAACTCCATAGTGATGGACTTTGGAATCACTTGATTATGAATCACTTGGTGCTTGCGAACCATGCCTCATGGGCAAGATGACTAAAACTCCGTTCTCCGGAACTATGGAGCGAGCAACAAATTTGTTGGAAATCATACATACCGATGTATGTGGGCCAATGAGTGTTGAAGCTCGCAGCGGGTATCGTTATTTTCTGACCTTCACTGATGATTTGAGTAGATATGGGTATATCTACTTAATGAAGCACAAGTCTGAAACATTTGAAAAGTTCAAAGAATTTCAGAGTGAAGTAGAGAATCATCATAACAAGAAAATAAAATTTCTACGATCTGATCGTGGAGGAGAATATTTGAGTTACGAGTTTGGTCTTCACTTGAAACAATGTGGAATAGTTTCACAACTCACGCCACCCGGAACACCACAGCGTAATGGTGTGTCCGAACGTCGTAACCGTACTTTATTGGATATGGTGTGATCTATGATGTCTCTTACCGATTTACCACTATCGTTTTGGGGTTATGCTTTAGAGACATCTGCATTCACGTTAAATAGGGCATCATCTAAATCCGTTGATACGACACCTTATGAACTATGGTTTGGTAAGAAACCAAAGTTGTCGTTTCTTAAAGTTTGGGGCTGCGATGCTTATGTGAAAAAACTTCAACCTGATAAGCTCGAACCCAAGTCGGAGAAATGTGTCTTCATAGGATACCCAAAAGAGACTGTTGGGTACACCTTCTATCACAGGTCCGAAGGCAAGATATTCGTTGCTAAGAATGGATCCTTTCTAGAGAAGGTGTTTCTCTCGAAAGAAGTGAGTGGGAGGAAAGTAGAACTTGATGACGTAATTGTACCTTCTCCCGAATTGGAAAGTAGTACATCACATGAAATTGTTCCAGTGATTCCTACACCAATCAGTGAGGAAGTTAATGATGATGATCGTGAAACTTTGGATCAAGTTTCTACTGAACGTCGTAGATCAACCAGAGTACGTTCCGCACCAGAGTGGTACGGCAACCCAGTTCTGGAAATCATGTTACTAGACCATGATGAACCTACGAACTATGAGGAAGCGATGATGAGCCAAGATTCCGCAAAATGTCTTGAGGCCATGAAATCTGAGATGGGATCCATGTATGAGAACAAAGTATGGACTTTGGTTGACTTGCCCGATGTTCGGCAGGCCATCGAAAATAAATGGATCTTCAAGAGGAAGACCGACGCAGACGGTAATGTTACTGTTTACAAAGCTCGACTTGTTGCGAAAGGGTTTCGACAAGTTCAAGGAGTTGACTACGATGAGACTGTTGGGGAACGTAGAATTTTCAAAATTTTCCTACGATCACGCAAGATCTATCTACTAGATGCATAGCAACGAGAGGGGAGAGTGTGTCTACGTACCCTCGTAGACCGAAAGCGGAAGCGTTTATCAACGCGGTTGATGTAGTCGTGCACCTTCACGATCCGTCCCGATCTAGTACCGAACGTACGGCACCTCCGCGTTCAGCACACGTTCAGCTCGATGACGTCCTCGCCTTCTTGATCCAGCAAGACGGGCGAAGTAGTAGATGAGTTCCGGCAGCACGACGGCGTGGTGACGGTTGTTGATGAAGAACAATCTCTGCGGGCTTCGCCAAGCACTACAGAAACTAGACGGAGGATAAACTAGAGGGTCGGGGTTGCCGGCACACGTCTTGGTGTATCTTGATGTGTCTTGGGTGCTAGCCCTACCCCTCTATTTATATGTTGAGCCCTGGGGTCGAAACTTGGACCAAAAGCCTCCTCAAAGTCGGTTTTGCCCGAAAGGAAAGAGTCCCACTCGGACTCCAGGGCTAGACGCCAGGGTTCCCGGCGTCTACCCCCTAGACGTCAGGGTTCCTGGCGTCTAGCCTCTGGTCTCCGCAAAACTTCCTTTTGCACTTTCCTAAAGCCTCGTGGGCTTTCCCCTTTGGCCCAAATAAAGTGTTCTCGTACCCAAACACTTCGGGAAACATCCGGAACCCCTTCCGGAGGTCAAACACTATTATCCCATATATTAATCTTTATCTCCGAACCATTCCGGAGTTCCTCGTCATGTCCGTGATCTCATCCGGGACTCCGAACAACATTCGGTCACCAACATACATAACTCATTCAATACTATATCGTCAACGAAACGTTAAGCGTGCGGACCCTACGGGTTCGAGAACTATGTAGACATGACCGAGACACTTCTCTGGTCAATACCAATAGCGGAACCTGGATGCCCATATTGGCTCCTACATATTCTACGAAGATCTTTATCGGTCGAACCGCATAACAACATATGTTATTCCCTTTGTCATCGGTATGTTACTTGCCCGAGATTCGATCGTCGGTTTCATCATACCTAGTTCAATCTCGTTAACGGCAAGTCTCTTTACTCGTTCCGTAATACATCATCTCGTGACTAACTCATTAGTCATTTGCTTGCAAGGCTTATTATGATGTGCATTACCGAGAGGGCCCAGAGATACCTCTCTGACAATCGGAGTGACAAATCCTAATCTCGAAATACGCCAACCCAACAAGTACCTTCGGAGACACCTGTAGAGCACCTTTATAATCACTCAGTTACGTTGTGACGTTTGGTAGCATACAAAGTGTTCCTCCGGTATTCGGGAGTTGCATAATCTCATAGTCATAGGAACATGTATAAGTCATGAAGAAAGCAATAGCAATAAAACTAAACGATCAAGTTGCTAAGCTAACGGATGGGTCTTGTCCATCACATCATTCTCCTAATGATGTGACCCCATTGATCAAATGACAAATCATGTATATGGTTAGGAAACATAACCATCTTTGATCAATGAGCCAGTCTAGTAGAGGCATACTAGGGACACTCTGTTTTGTCTATGTATTCACACATGTACTAAGTTTCCGGTTAATACAATTCTAGCATGAATAATAAACATTTATCATGATATAAGGAAATATATATAACAACTTTATTATTGCCTCTAGGGCATATTTCCTTCAGTCTCCCACTTGCACTAGAGTCAATAATCTAGTTCACATCGCCATGTGATTTAACACCGATAGTTCACATCGTCATGTGATTAACACCCATAGTTCACATCGCCATGTGATCAACACCCGAAGGGTTTACTAGAGTCAATAATCTAGTTCACATTGCTATGTGATTAACACCCAAAGAGTACTAAGGTGTGATCATGTTTTGCTTCGTGAGAGAAGTTTAGTCAACGGGTCTGTCACATTCAGATCCGTATGTATTTCGCAAATTTCTATGTCTACAATGCTCTGCATGGAGCTACTCTAGCTAATTGCTCCCACTTTCAATACGCATCCAGATTGATAATTAGAGTCGTCTGGATTTAGTGTCAAAGCTTGCATCAGCGTAACCCTTTACGACGAACTCTTTATCACCTCCATAATCGAGAAACATTTCCTTAGTCATCCAGTTACTAAGGATAATTTTGACCACTGTGCAGTGATCTACTCCTAGATCACTATTGTACCTCCTTGCCAAACTCATGGCAAGGTACACAACAGGTTTGGTACACAGCATGGCATACTTTATAGAACCTATGGCTGAGGCATAGGGAATGACTTTCATTCTCTCTCTATTTTTCTGCCGTGGTCTGGCTTTGAGTCTTACTCAACTTCACACCTTACAAGTCAGGCAAGAACTCCTTCTTTGACTGATCCATTTTGAACTACTTCAAAATCTTATCAAGGTATGTACTCATCGAAAGTCTTATCAAGCGTCTTGATCTATTTCTATAGATTTTGATGCCCAATACGTAAGCAGCTTCACCGAGGTCTTTCATTGAAAAACTCTTATTCAAGTATCCTTTTATGCTATCCAGAAATTCTATGTCATTTCCAATGAACAATATGTCATCCACATATAATATTAGAAATGCTACAGAGCTCCCACTCACTTTCTTGTAAATACAGGCTTCTCCAAAAGTCTGTATAAAACCATATGCTTTGATCACCTCATCAAAGCGTATATTCCAACTCCGAGATGCTTGCACCAGTCCATAGATGGATCGCTGGAGCTTGCATACTTTGTTAGCACCTTTTGGATCGACAAAACCTTCTGGTTGCATCATATACAACTCCTCTTTGAGATATCCATTCAGGAATGCAGTTTTGACATCCATTTGCCAGATTTCATAATCATAAAATGCGGCAATTGCTAACATGATTCGGACAGACTTAAGCATCGCTACAGGTGAGAAAGTCTCATCGTAGTCAACTCCTTGAACTTGTCGAAACCCTTTCGCAACAAGTCGAGCTTTGTAAATAGTAATATTACCGTCTGCGTCGGTCTTCCTCTTAAAGATCCATTTATTTTCAATGACCTGCCGATCATCGGGCAAGTCAACCAAAGTCCATACTTTGTTCTCATACTTGGATCCAATCTCAGATTTCATGGCCTCAAGCCATTTTGCGGAATCTGGGCTCATCATTGCTTCCTCATAGTTCGTAGTTTCATCATGGTCTAGTAACATGATTTCCAGAACTGGGTTGCCGTACCACTCTGGTGCGGAACGTACTCTGGTTGATCTACAACGTTCAGCAGAAACTTGATCCGAAGTTTCATGATCATCATCATTAACTTCCTCACTGATTGGTGTAGGAATCACTGGAACAATTTTCTGTGATGTACTACTTTCCAATCCGGGAGAAGGTACAATTACCTCATCAAGTTCTACTTTCCTCCCACTCACTTCTTTCGAGAGAAACTCCTTCTCTAGAAAGGATCCACTCTTAGCAACAAAGACCTTGCCTTCGGATCTGTGATAGAAGGTGTACCCAATAGTTTCTTTTGGGTATCCTATGAAGATTTACTTCTCTGATTTGGGTTCGAGCTTATCATGTTGAAACTTTTTCACATAAGCATCACAGTCCCAAACTTAAAGAAATGACAGCTTAGGTTTCTCATCTAACCACAGTTCATACGGTGTCATCTCCACGGATTTAGATGGTGCCCTATTTAACGTGAATGTAGCTGTGTCTAATGCATAACCCCAAAAGCAATAGTGGTAGATCGGTAAGAGACATCATCAATCGCACCATATCTAATAAAGTACGGTTATGACGTTCGGGCACACCATTACACTATGGTGTTCCAGGTGGCGTGAGTAGTGAAACTATTTCACATTGTTTTTACTGAAGGCCAAGCTCGCTAACTCAAATATTTTACCTCTACGATCATATCGTAGAAACTCTTATTTTCTGTTACGATGATTCTCCACTTCACTCTGAAATTCTTTGAACTTTTTCAAATGTTTCAGACTTGTGCTTCATTAAGTAGATATACCCATATCTGCTCAAATCATCAGTGAAGGTCAGAAAATAACGATACCTGCCGCGAGCTTCAACACTTATTGGTCCGCATACATCAGTATGTATGATTTCCAACAACTCTGTTGCTCGCTCCACAGTTCCGGAGAACGGAGTTTTAGTCATCTTGCCCATGAGGCATGGTTCGCAAGCACCAAGTGATTCATAATCAAGTGATTCCAAAAGTCCATTACTATGGAGTTTCTTCATGTGCTTTACACCAATATGACCTAAACGGCAGTGCCACAAATAAGTTGCACTATCATTATTAACCTTGCATCTTTTGGCTTCAATATTATGAATATGTGTATCACACGATCGAGATCCAACAAACCATTTTCATCGGGTGTATGACCATAGAAGGTTTTATTCATGTAAACAGAACAACAGTTATTCTCTAACTTACATGAATAACCGTATTGCAATAAACATGATCAAATCATATTCATGTTCAACACAAGCACCAAATAACACTTATTTAGGTTTAACACTAATCCTGAAAGTATAGGGAGTGTGCGATGATGATCATATCAATCTTGGAACTACTTCCAATACACATCGTCACTTCATCCTTTAACTAGTTTCTGTTCATTATGCAACTCCCATTTCGAGTTACTACTCTTTAGCAACTAAACCAGTATCAAATACCGAGGGGTTGCTATGAACACTAGTAAAATACACATCAATAATCTGTATATCAAATATACCTTTGTTCACTTTGCCATCCTTCTTATCCGCCAAGTATCTAGGGCAGTTCCACTTCCAGTGACCATTTCCTTTGCAGTAGAAGCACTTGTTTCAGGCATGAGTTTAGCTTTGGGTTTCTTCACGGGAGTGACAACTTGCTTGTCATTCTTCTTGAAGTTCCCCTTCTATCCCTTTGCCCTTTACTTGAAACAAGTGGTCTTGTTAACCATCAACACTTGATGCTCTTTCTTGATTTCTACCTTCGCCGATTTCAGCATCGCGAAGAGCTCGGGAATTACTTTCGTCATCCCTTGCATACTATAGTTCATCACGAAGTTCTACTAACTTGGTGATAGTGACTAGAGAACTTTGTCAATTACTATCTTATCTGGAAGATTAACTCCCACTTGATTCAAGTAATTGTAGTACCCAGACAATCTGAGCACATGCTCACTGGTTGAGCTATTCTCCTCCATCTTGTAGGCAAAGTACTGTCAGAGGTCTTATACCTCTCGACACGGGTATGAGTATGAAATACTAATTTCAACTCTTGGAACATCTCATATGCTCCGTGGCGTTCAAAATGTTTTTGAAGTCCTGGTTCTAAGCCGTAAAGCATGGTGCACTTAAACTATCAAGTAGTCATCATACCGAGCTTTTGTCAAAACGTTCATAACGTCTGCATCTGCTCCTGCAATAGGTCTGTCACCTAGCGGTGCATCAAGGACATAATTCTTCTGTGCAGCAATGAGGATAATCCTCAGATCACGGAACAATTCCGCATCATTGCTACTAACATCTTTCAACTTAGTTTTCTCTAGGAACATATAAAATAAACGGGGAGCAACATCGCGAGCTATTGATCTACAACATAGATATGCTAACACTATCAGGACTAAGTTCATGATAAATTAAAGTTCAATTTAATCATATTAATTAAAGAACTCCCACTTAGATAGACATCCCTCTGGTTATCTAAATGATCACGTGATCCAAATCAACTAAACCATGTCCGATCATCACGTGAGATGGAGTAGTATCAATGGTGAACATCTTATGTTGATCATATCTACTATATGATTCACGCTCGACCTTTCGGTCTCCAGTGTTCCGAGGCCATATCTGCATATGCTAGGCTCGTCAAGTTTAACCCGAGTATTCTGCGTGTGCAAAACTGGCTTACACCCGTTGTATTTGAACGTAGAGCTTATCACACCCGATCATCACGTGGTGTCTCGGCACGACGAACTTTCGCAACGGTGCATACTCAGGGAGAACACTTATACCTTGAAATTTAGTAAGGGATCATCTTATAATGCTACCGTCGTTCTAAGCAAAATAAGAAGCATAATAAGATAAACATCACATGCAATCAAAATATGTGACATGATATGGCCATCATCATCTTGTGCTTTTCATCTCCATATCCAAAGCACCGTCATGATCACCTTCGTCACCGGCGCGACACCTTGATCTCCATCGTATTATCCTTGTCGTCTCGCCAACTATTGCTTCTATGACTATCGCTACCGCTTAGTGATAAAGTAAAGCAATTACATGGCGATTGCATTTCATACAATAAAGCGACAACCATATGGCTCCTGCCAGTTGCCGATAACATTACAAAACATGATCATCTCATACAAAACCGTATAACTCATCATGTCTTGACCATATCACATCACAACATGCCCTGCAAAAACAAGTTAGACGTCCTCTACTTTGTTGTTGCAAGTTTTACATGGCTGCTACGGGCTTAGCAAGAACCGTTCTTACCTACGCATACAAAACCACAATGATGTTTCGTCAAGTATGTGTTGTTTTAACCTTCACAAGGACCGGGCGTAGCCACACTTGTTTCAGCTAAAGTGAGAGAGACAGACACCCGCCAGTCACCTTTAAGCAACGAGTGCTCCTAACGGTGAAACCAGTCTCGCGTAAGCGTACGCGTAATGTCGGTCCGGGCCGCTTCATCTCAGAATACCGCCGAAGCAAAATATGACATGCTGGTAAGCAGTATGACTAGTATCGCCCACAACTCATTGTGTTCTACTCGTGCATATCATCTACGCATAGACCTGGCTCATGATGCCACTGTTGGGGAACGTAGTATTTTAAAATTTTCCTACGATCACGCAAGATCTATCTACCAGATGCATAGCAACGAGAGGGAAGAGTGTGTCTATGTACCCTCGTAGACCGGAAGCGGAAAGTGACGCGGTTGATGTAGTCGAACTTCTTCGCGATTCAACCGATCAAGTACCGAACGTACGGCACATCCGTGTTCAGCACACGTTCAGCTTGATGACGTCCCATGAGCTCTTGATCCAGTTGAGCTTCACGGGAGAGTTTCGTCAGCACGACGGCGTGGTGACGGATATGATGTATCTACCGGCGCAGGGCTTCTCCTAAGTACTGCGATGGTATGACCGAGGTGTGTTTCTATGGAGGGGGGCACCGCACACGGCTGGAACAATTCAACTTGTGTGTCTTTGGGTGCCCCCTGCCCCCGTATATAAAGGAGCAAGAGGGGAGGGCCTGCCGGCCTCCTATGGTGCGGCTAGGGCAATCCTACTAGGAATAGGATTGCAATCCTATTCCTAGTAGGAGTCCACCAAGAAGGAAGAGAGGGAAATGAAAAGAGGGAGAGGTGGCCCCCCCCAATCCTAGTCCAACTAGGATCCCTAGGTGGGGCGCCGGCCAGCCTCTATGGGCTGCCTCTCTCCTTTCCTCAAGGCCCACTATGGACCATCCCCCCTCGTAGGGGGTTCCGGTAACCCCCTCCGGCAATCCAGTTAAATCCGAAACTTTTCCGAAACACTTCCGGTGTCCAATATAGTCGTCCAATATATCAATCTTTATGTCTCGGACATTTCGAGACTCCTCGTCATGTCCGTGATCTCATCCGGGACTCCGAACTACCTTCGGTACATCAAAAATCATAAACTCATAATACCGATCGTCATCAAACGTTAAGCGTGCGGACCCTACGGGTTCGAGAACTATGTAGACATGACCGAGACTCATCTCCGGTAAATAACCAATAGTGGAACCTGGATGTTCATATTGGCTCCTACATATTCTACGAAGATCTTTTATCGGTCAAACCGCATAACAACATACGTTGTTCCTTTTGTCATCGGTATGTTACTTGCCCGAGATTCGATCGTCGGTATCTCTATACCTAGTTCAATCTCGTTACCGGCAAGTCTCTTTATTCGTTCCGTAACACATCATCTCGTGACTAACTCATTAGTCTTTTGCTTGCAAGGCTTATTGTGATGTGTGTTACCGAGAGGGCCCAGAGATACCTCTCCGACACTCGGAGTGACAAATCCTAATCTTGATCTATGCCAACACCACGAATACTTTTGAAGACACCTATAGAGCATCTTTATGATCACCCAGTTACGTTGTGACGTTTGATAACACACAAGGTGTTCCTACGGTATTCGGGAGTTGCATAATCTCATAGTCATAGGAACATGTATAAGTCATGAAGAAAGCAATAGCAGTAAAACTAAACGATCATAGTGCTATGCTAACGGATGGGTCTAGTCCATCACATCATTCTCCTAATGATGTGATCCCATTGATAAAATGACAACTCATGTCTATGGTTAGGAAACATAACCATCTTTGATCAATGAGCTAGTCTAGTAGAGGCATACTAGGGACACTCTGTTTTGTCTATGTATTCACACATGTACTAAGTTTCCGGTTAATACAATTCTAGCATGAATAATAAACATTTATCATGATATAAGGAAATATAAAATAACAACTTTATTATTGCCTCTAGGGCATATTTCCTTCATGACCTTAGTTTGAGGAGTTCATGTATTCACTATGTGTTAATGCTTTGGTCCGGTACTCTATTAAAAGGAGGCCTTAATATCCCTTAGTTTCCAATAGGACCCCGCTGCCACGGGAGGGTAGGACAAAAGATGTCATGCAAGTTCTTTTCCATAAGCACGTATGACTATATTCGGAATACATGCCTACATTGCATTGATGAACTAGAGCTAGTTCTGTGTCACCCTAGGTTATAACTTCTACATGATGAATTGCATCCGACATAATTTCCCATCACCGATCCAATGCCTACGAGCTTTTCATATATTGCTTGTTGCTTATTTACTTTTTCCGCTGCTATTATCACAAAAACTACAAAAACACTATCGTTACTTTTATTGCTGCTACCGCTATCTCCATATTACTTTGCTAGTAAACTATCTTGCTGCAGATACTAAGTTTCTAGGTGTGGTTGAATTGACAACTCAGCTGCTAATACTTAAGAGTATTCTTTGGCTCCCCTTGTGTCGAATCAATAAATTTGGGTTGAATACTTTACCCTCGAAAACTGTTGCGATCCCCTACACTTGTGGGTTATCAAGACTATTTTCTGGCGCCGTTGCCGGGGAGCATAGCTCTATTCTTTAAGTCACTTGGGATTTATATCTGTTGATCACTATGAAGAATTTGAAGAACTCAAAAACCAAGATCTTACCGTAAACTACGAGGGGG
>LR738713.1:793331747-793549189 GCA_902687465.1 Secale cereale | reverse complement strand
GTAAGGAACTGCCATCTAGCTCTGCACTTGATTCTCCTTCTGTTATGAGTAAAATTCCGACACCTACTCTTGCTATTGAATCTGATATGTCATGCGTTCTTGATGATGCCACTTCTGTTATGTATGATGAAACTACTTCTATGCCTGATACTGTGCCACTATGTGAATTTCTAGATGAACAAATTGCTAAGGTTAGGGAGAATGCAAATATTGAAACTGATATTTATGAAAGTGATGATGAAGCTTCTCCCAATAGATATGAATTGCATGTTGTTCCTGAGGGTTATATTATGGATGAAGAAACTGCTAGAGACTTTCTTGCTTGCAATGATAGATATTTTAAGAAGTTATTAGCTAAGCTGAAAGAAAAGTCCTTGAATGCTAGAATGAAACATGACCCTGCTTTCGCTACTTCACCTATATGTGTTACTAATAAGGATTATGAATTCTCTGTTGATCCTGAGTTAATTACTTTGGTTGAATCTGATCCTTTCCATGGCTATGAGTCTGAAACTGTTGTGGCACATCTTACTAAGTTGAATGATATAGCCACCCTGTTTACCAACGATGAAAAGATTCGTTACTACTATATCCTTAAGTTGTTTCCTTTCTCGCTAAAGGGTGATGCTAAGACTTGGTTTAATTCTCTTGATCCTGGTTGTGTGCGTAGTCCCCAGGATATGATGTATTACTTCTCTGCTAAATATTTTCCCGCTCATAAGAAACAAGCTGCCTTACGGGAAATATATAACTTTGTGCAAATTGAAGAAGAGAGTCCCCCACAAGCTTGGGGGAGGCTTCTCCAATTACTTAATGCTTTGCCTGATCATCCTCTTGAGATGCATGATATACTTGATGTCTTTTATAATGGACTAACCGATGCTTCCAGAGACCACCTGGATAGTTGTGCTGGTTGTGTTTTCAGGGAAAGAACAGTTGAACAAGCTGAATTACTATTGAATAATATGCTGGCCAATGAAAATAATTGGACACTTCCTGAACTAGCCCCTAAGACAACTCTGAAGAAAAGAGGTGTTCTATTTCTTAGTCCTGAAGACATGCAAGAGGCAAAGAAATCTATGAAAGAAAAATGTATTAAAGCTGAAGATGTTAAGAATTTACCACCTATTGAAGAAATACATGGTCTTGATAACCCGACACAAGTAGTAAAGGTAAATTCTCTTTATAGATTTTATGAAGGTGATATTCCTCGTTATAAGTCTACTAGCCAATGTTTAGACGAGTTTGACAATTTCATTGTGAAACAAGAAAACTTCAATGCTTATGTTGGTAGACAATTACAACACAATGCTTATATGATTGAACGCTTGAGTGATTATCTGTCTAGAGCTAAAGGTGAACTGAAACTTATTAGTATACATGCTTCTATGGTCACCACTCAAGTAGAACAAGTACTTAAGGCTCAGAATGATTTGCTCAATGAATTAAATAGTAAGAATAATGACTATGTTGTTAGAGTTGCTACTAGAGGTGGTAAAATGACTCAGGAACCTCTGTATCCTGAAGGCCACCCTAAGAGATTTGAGCAAGATTATCAGAGAGCTAATTTAGATGCACCTAGTTCTTCTAAGAAGAAGAAAAAGAAAAATGATAGGACTTTGCATGCTTCTAGTGAACCTGTAGCTGACACACCCGAGAATCCCAATGATATATCTGTTTCTGATGCTAAGACACAAACTCGTAATGAACATGAACCTAGTGATAATATAAATGATGATGATGCTCAACCAAGCAATGATAATGATGTTGAGATAGAACCTGTTGTTGATCTTGATAACCCACAATCATAGAATCAACATTATGATAAGAGAGACTTTGTTGCTAGGAAGCACGGTAGGGAAAGAGAACCATGGGTTCAGAAACCCATGCCTTTTCCTCCTAAACCATCCAAGAAAAAGGATGATGATGATTTCGAGCGCTTTGCTGAAATGATTAGACCTATCTTTTTGCGTATGCGTTTGACTGACGTGCTTAAAACAAATTCTTATGCTAAGTATATGAAAGATATTATTACCAACAAAAGACATATATCTGAAGTAGAAATTTCCACCATGCTTGCCAATTACACTTTTAAAGGTGGAATACCTAAGAAACTAGGAGATCCAGGAGTACCTACTATACCTTGCTCCATTAAGAAAAACTATGTTAAAACTGCTTTATGTGATCTTGGAGCCGGTGTTAGTGTTATGCCTCTCTCTTTATACCGCAGACTTGACTTGAGTAAGTTGACACCTACTGAAATATCTTTGCAAATGGCTGATAAATCAACTGCTATACATGTCGGTATTTGTGAGGATGTGCCTGTTGTAGTTGCAAATGTTACTATTCTAACGGACTTTGTTATCCTTGATATTCCCGAGGACGATAGTATGTCTATTATTCTTGGAAGGCCCTTTTTGAATACTACAGGGGCTGTTATTGTTGGGGAACGTAGCAGAATTCAAAAAATTTCCTACGCTCCACCAAGATCAATCTAAGGAGTCATCTAGCAACGAGCATAAAAGAGTGCATCTACATACCCTTTGTAGATCACGAGACGAGCGGAAGCGTTCAAGAGAACGTGGATGATGGAGTCGTACTCGTCGTGATCCCTATCACCGATGATCCCAGCGCCGAACGGACGGCACCTCCGCGTTCAACACACGTACGGTACAGTGAGGTCTCCTCCTTCTTGATCCAGCAAGGGGGGAGGAGAGGTTGATGGAGATCCAGCAGCACGACGGCGTGGTGGTGGATGCAACGGGAAAAGCTACAGGGCTTCGCCAAGGTCCCGCGGGAGGAGGAAGTGGTGTAACGGGGGGGGGGGGGGGGGGGGGGGGGGGGGGGGGGGAGGCGCCAGGGGCTGAGGTGCGGCTCCCCTCTCTCCCCCCCACTATATATAGGGGCCAAGGGGGCCGGCCCTAGGAGATGGGATCTCCTGGGGGGCGGCCAGGGGGGAGACTTGCCCCCCCAAGGCAAGGGTAGCGCCCCCACCCCTAGGGTTCCCAACCCTAGGCGCAGGGGGGAGGCCCAAGGTGGTGCGCCAGCCCACTATGGGCTGGTCCCCTTCCCCCTACGGCCCATGGGGCCCTCCAGGATGGGTGGCCCCACCCGGTGGACCCCCAGGACCCTTCTGGTGGTCCCGGTACACTACCGGTGACCCCCGGAATTCTCCCGATGGCCAAAACTGGACTTCCTATATATAATTCTTCACCTCCGGACCATTCCGGAACTCCTCGTGACGTCCGGGATCTCATCCGGGACTCCGAACAACATTCGGGTTACCGTGTGCATATATCTCTACAAGCCTAGCGTCACCGAACCTTAAGTGTGTAGACCCTACGGGTTCGGGAGACACATAGACATGACCGAGACGACTCTCCGGTCAATAGCCAACAGCGGGATCTGGATACCCATGTTGGTTCCTACGTGTTCCTCGATGATCTCATCGTATGAACCACGATGTCAAGGATTCACTTAATCCCGTATGCAATTCCCTTTGTCTATCAGTATAGTACTTGCCCGAGATTCGATCGTCGGTATACCGATACCTAGTTCAATCTCGTCATGGCAAGTCTCTTTACTCATTCCGTAATACATCATCCCGTGACTAACTCCTTAGTCACATTGAGCTCATTATGATGATGTCTTACTGAGTGGGCCCAGAGATACCTCTCCGTCATACGGAGTGACAAACCCAGTCTCGGTTCGTGCCAACTCAACAGACACTTTCGGAGATACCCGTTGCGTACCTTTATAGCCACCCAGTTACGTTGTGATGTTTGGCACACCCAAAGCATTCCTACGGTATCCGAGAGTTGCACAATCTCATGGTCTAAGGAACAGATACTTAACATTGGAAAAGCTTTAGCATTACAAACTACACGATCTTGTGCTAGGCTTAGGATTGGGTCTTCTCCATCACATCATTCTCCTAATGATGTGATCCCGTTATCAATGACATCCAATGTCCATGGCCAGGAAACCGTGACCATCTGTTGATCAACAAGCTAGTAACTAGAGGCTTACCAGGGACACGTTGTGGTCTATGTATTCACACATGTATCGCTGTTTCCGTACAATACAATTCAAGCATGAATAACAGACAATTATCATGAACAAGGAAATATAATAATAACCATTTTATTATTGCCTCTAGGGCATATTTCCAACAGTCTCCCACTTGCACTAGAGTCAATAATCTAGTTACATTGTGATGAATCGAACACCCATAGAGTTCTGGTGTTGATCATGTTTTGCCCGTGGAAGAGGTTTAGTCAACGGATCTGCGACATTCAGATCCATATGCACTTTACAAATATCTATGTCTCCATCTTGAACATAATTCCGGATGGAGTTGAAACGGCGCTTGATGTGCTTGGTCTTCTTGTGAAACCTGGGCTCCTTGGCAATGGCAATAGCTCAAGTGTTGTCACAGAAGAGAGTCATCGGGCTTGACGCGCTTGAAATGACTCCTAGGTCGGTGATGAACTCCTTCATCAAGACTCCTTCCTGCGTTGCTTCGCAAGCAGCTATGTACTCCGCTTCACATGTAGAATGCGCCACGACGCTCTGCTTGCAACTCCACCAGCTGACTGCCCCACCATTCAAAATATACACGTATCCGGTTTGTGACTTGGAGTCATCCAGATCTGTGTCGAAGCTAGCATCGACGTAACCCTTTACGACGAGCTCTTCGTCACCTCCATAAACGAGAAACATATCCTTAGTCCTTTTCAGATACTTCAGGATGTTCTTGACCGCTGTCCAGTGTTCCATACCGGGATCACTTTGGTACCTCCCTACCAAACTTATGGCAAGGTTCACATCAGGTCTGGTACACAGCATGGCATACATAATAGAACCTATGGCCGAGGCATAGGGGATGACACTCATCTTTTCTCTATCTTCTGCCGTGGTCGGGGATTGAGCCGTGCTCAATTTCATACCTTGCAATACAGGCAAGAACCCTTTCTTGGACTGATCCATATTGAACTTCTTCAATATCTTATCAAGGTATGTGCTTTGTGAAAGACCAATGAGGCGTCTCGATCTATCCCTATAGATCTTGATGCCTAATATGTAAGTAGCTTCTCCAAGGTCCTTCATTGAAAAACTCTTATTCAAGTAGGCCTTTATGCTTTCCAAGTATTCTATATCATTTCCCATCAGCAGTATATCATCCACATACAGTATGAGAAATGCTACAGAGCTCCCACTCACTTTCTTGTAAATACAGGCTTCTCCCCAAGTCTGTATAAACCCAAACGCTTTGATCACATCATTAAAGCGAATATTCCAACTCCGAGATGCTTGCACCAGCCCATAGATAGAGCGCTGGAGCTTGCATACCTTGTTAGCATTCTCAGGATCGACAAAACCTTCCGGCTGCATCAACTGACTGTTCTTCCTTGAGGAAGCCATTAAGGAATGCCGTTTTGACGTCCATTTGCCATATCTCATAATCATAGTATGCGGCAATTGCTAACATGATTCGGACGGACTTCAGCATCGCTACGGGAGATAAAGTCTCGTCGTAGTCAATCCCTTGAACTTATCGATGACCTTTAGCGACAAGCCGAGCCTTATAGATGGTCACATTACAATCCGCGTCAGTCTTCCATTTATTTTCTATGGCGTGCCGATCATCGCAAGTGCACTAAAGTCTATACTTTGTTTTCATACATGGATCCTATCTCGGATTTCATGGCTTCAAGCCATTTGTTGGAATCCGGGCCCGCCATTGCTTCTTCATAGTTCGAAGGTTCACCGTTGTCTAACAACATGATTTCCATGACAGGGTTGCCGTACCATTCTGGTGCGGAACGTGTCCTTGTGGACCTTCGAAGTTCAGTAGTAACTTGATCTGCATCTTCATGATCATCATCATTATCTTCCTCCCTAGTTGGTGCAGGCACCTCAGGAACAATTTCCTGCGCTGCGCTACTTTCCGGCTCGGAAGGGGTGACTGTCACCTCATCAAGTTCTACTTTCCTCCCACTCACTTATTTCGAGAGAAACTCTTTCTCCAGAAAGGATCCATTCTTGGCAACGAAGATCTTGCCTTCGAATCTGAGGTAGAAGGTGTACCCAATTGTTTCCTTTGGGTATCCTATGAAGACGCATTTTTCCGATTTGGGTTCGAGCTTTTCAGGTTGAAGTTTCTTGACATAAGAATCGCAACCCCAAACTTTCAGAAACGACAGCTTAGGTTTCTTGCCAAACCAAAGTTCATACGGTGTCGTCTCAACGGATTTTGACGGAGCCCTATTTAAAGTGAATGCGGCAGTCTCTAAAGCATATCCCCAAAAAGATAGCGGTAAGTCGGTGAGAGACATCATAGATCGCACCATGTCCAACAGAGTACGATTTTGACGTTCGGACACACCATTACGCTGAGGTGTTCCGGGCGGTGTCAATTGTGAAACAATTCCACAGTTCCTTAAGTGCGTGCCAAATTCATGACTTAAATATTCACCCCCACGATCCGATCGTAAGAACTTTATTTTTCTGTCATGTTGATTCTCGACCTCATTCTGAAATTCCTTGAACTTTTCAAAGGTCTCAGACTTGTGTTTCATCAAGTAGACATACCCATATCTACTCAAGTCATCTGTGAGGGTGAGAACATAACGATAGCCTCCGCGAGCTTCAACACTCATTGGACCGCACACATCGGTATGTATGATCTACAATAAGTTGGTCGCTCGCTCCATTGTTCCGGAGAACGGAGTCTTGGTCATCTTGCCCAAGAGGCATGGTTCACATGTGTCAAATGATTCATAATCAAGAGACTCTAGAAGTCCATCTGCATGGAGCTTCCTCATACGTTTGACGCCAATATGACCAAGGCGGCAATGCCACAAGTATGTGGGACTATCATTATCAACTTTACATCTTTTGGCATTCACACTATGAATATGTGTAACATCACCTTCAAGATTCATCAAGAATAAACCATTGACCAGAGGGGCATGACCATAAAACATATCTCTCATATAAATAGAACAACCATTATTCTCGGATTTAAATGAGTAGCCATCTCACATTAAACGAGATCCAGATACAATGTTCATGTTCAAAACTGGTACTAAATAACAATTATTAAGGTTTAAAACTAATCCCGAGGGTAGATGTAGAGGTAGCGTGCCAACGGCGACCACATCGACCTTGGAACCATTCCCGATGCGCATCGTCACCTCATCCTTCGCCAGTCTCCGCTTATTCCGCAGCTCCTGCTTTGAGTTACAAATGTGAGCAACTACACCGGTATCAAATACCCAGGAGCTACTACGAGCGCTGGTAAGGTACACATCAATAACATGTATATCATATATACCTTTGATGTTGCCGGCCTTCTTATCTACTAAGTATTTGGGGCAGTTCCGCTTCCAGTGACCCGTTCCCTTGCAATGAAAGCACTCAGTTTCAGGCTTGGGTCCATTCTTTGGCTTCTTCCCGGCAATTGGCTTACCGGGCGCGGCAACTCCTTTGCCTTCCTTCTTGAAGTTCTTCTTACCCTTGCTTTTCTTGAACTTAGTGGTTTTATTGACCATCAACACTTGATGTTCTTTCTTGATATCCACCTCCGCTGATTTTAGCATTGAATACACCTCGGGAATGGACTTCTCCATCCCTTGCATATTGAAGTTCATCATGAAGCTCTTGTAGCTAGGTGGGAGCGACCGAAGGATTCTGTCAATGACTGCTTCGTCTCGGAGATTAATTCCCAACTGAGACAAGCGATTGTGCAACCCAAACAATTTGAGTATGTGCTCGCTGACATAACTATTCTCCTCCATCTTACAACTGAGAATGCGTCGGAGACGTCATATCTCTCGACTCGGGCATGAGCTTGGAAAACCATTTTCAGCTCTTGGAACATCTCATATGCTCCGTGGTGCTCAAAACGCTTTTGGAGCCCCGATTCTAAGCTGTAAAGCATGCCGCACTGAACCAGGGAGTAATCATCACAACATGACTGCCAGGCGTTCATAACGTCTTAGGCTGCCGGGAAAACGGGTGCATCACCTAGCGGTGCTTCAAGGACATATGATTTCTTGGCAGCTATGAGGATAATCCTCAGGTTACGGACCCAATCCGTATAGTTGCTACCATCGTCTTTCAGCTTGGTTTTCTCTAGGAACGCGTTGAAGTTAAGGGCAACATGAGCGTGGGCCATTTGATCTACAAGACATATTGTAAAGATTTTAGACTAAGTTCATGACAATTAAGTTCATCTAATCAAAATTAATGAACTCCCACTCAGATTGACATCTCTCTAGTCATCTAAGTCATACATGATCCGAATCGACTAGCCCGTGTCCGATCATCACGTGAGACGGATTAGTCATCAACGGTATCGTATCTTCTATACGACTCATGTTCGACCTTTCGGTCTTCCGTGTTCCGAGGCCATGTCTGCACATGCTAGGCTCGTCAAGTGAACCCTAAGTGTATTGCGTGTGTAAATCTGGCTTACACCCGTTGTATGCGAATGTTCGAGCCTATCACACCCGATCATCACGTGGTGCTTCGGAACAACGATCCTTAGCAACGATGCACAGTTAGGGGGAACACAATTCTTGAAATTTTAGTGAAAGATCATCTTATTTACTACCGTCGTTCTAAGCAAATAAGATGCATAAACATGATAAACATGACATGCAATCAAATAAAGTGACATGATATGGCCAATATCATTTTGCTCCTTTGATCTTCATCTTCGGGGCACCATGATCATCCTTGTCACCGGCATGACACCATGATCTCCATCATCGTGTCTTCATGAAGTCGTCTCGCCATACATTACTTCTACTACTATGGCTAACGTTTAGCAATAAAGTAAAGTAATTACATGGCGTTATTCAGTGACACACATGTCATACAATAAAATAAGACAACTCCTATGGCTCCTGCCGGTTGTCATACTCATCGACATGCAAGTCGTGATTCCCTATTACAAGAACATGATCAATCTCATACATCACATATATCATTCATCACATCTTCTTGGCCATATCACATCACGTAGCACATGCTGCAAGAACAAGTTAGACGTCCTCTAATTGTTGTTGCAAGTTTTTACGTGGTTTCTATAGGTTTCTTGCAAGAACGTTTCTTACCTACGCCAAAACCACAACGTGATATGTCAATTTCTATTTACCCTTCATAAGGACCCATTTCATCGAATCCGATCCGACTAAAGTGGGAGAGACAGACACCTGCTAGCCACCTTATGCAACTAGTGCATGTCAGTCGGTGGAACCTGTCTCACGTAAGCGTACGTGTAAGGTCGGTCCGGGCCGCTTCTGAAGGAAATATGCCCTAGAGGCAATAATAAAGTTGTTATTTATATTTCCTTATATCATGATAAATGTTTATTATTCATGCTAGAATTGTATTAACCGGAAACTTAGTACATGTGTGAATACATAGACAAAACAGAGTGTCCCTAGTATGCCTCTACTAGACTAGCTCATTGATCAAAGATGGTTATGTTTCCTAACCATAGACATGAGTTGTCATTTGATCAACGGGATCACATCATCAGGAGAATGATGTGATGGACAAGACCCATCCGTTAGCTTAGCACTATGATCGTTTAGTTTTACTGCTATTGCTTTCTTCATGACTTATACATGTTCCTATGACTATGAGATTATGCAACTCCCGAATACCGTAGGAACACCTTGTGTGCTATCAAACGTCACAACGTAACTGGGTGATCATAAATAGCTCTACAGGTGTCTCCGAAAGTGTTCGTGGTGTTGGCATAGATCAAGACTAGGATTTGTCACTCCGAGTGTCGGAGAGGTATCTCTGGGCCCTCTCGGTAATGCACATCATAATAAGCCTTGCAAGCAAAAGACTAATGAGTTAGTCACGATATGATGTATTACGGAACGAGTAAAGAGACTTGGCGGTAACGAGATTGAACTAGGTATAGAGATACCGATGATCGAATCTCGGGCAAGTAACATACCAATGACAAAAGGAACAACGTATGTTGTTATGCGGTTTGACCGATAAAGATCTTCGTCGAATATGTAGGAGCCAATATGAGCATCCAGGTTCCGCTATTGGTTATTGACCGGAGATGAGTCTCGATCATGTCTACATAGTTCTCGAACCCGTAGGGTCCGCACGCTTAACGTTTGATGACGATCGGTATTATGAGTTTATGAATTTTGATGTACCGAAGGAGTTAGGAGTCCCGGATGAGGCCGGGGACATGACGAGGAGTCTCAAAATGGTCGAGACGTAAAGATCAATATATTAGACGACTATATTCGGACATCGGAAAGGTTCCGAGTGATTCGGGTATTTTTCGGAGTATATGGGCCTTATTGGGCCATACGGGAATAGAGGAGAAAGGCCGAAAGGAAGGAGGCGCGCGCCCCCCCCCTCTGGTCCGAATTGGACAAGGGGTGCAGCCCCCTTTTCCTTCTCCCTCTCCACCTCTTTCCTTCTCTCCTACTCCAGAAAGTAAAGGGGAATCCTACTAGGACATGGGAGTCCTAGTAGGACTCCCCACACTTGGCGCGCCCCCTCTAGGGCCGGCCTCTCCCTTGCTCCTTTATATACGGGGGCAGGGGGCACCCTAGGACACACAAGTTGAATTGTTTTAGCCGTGTGCGGTGCCCCCCTCCACAGAAACACACCTCGGTCATACCGTTGAAGTGCTTAGGCGAAGCCCTGCGCCGGTAGATACATCATATCCGTCACCACGCCGTTGTGCTGACGAAACTCTCCCGTGAAGCTCAACTGGATCAAGAGCTCGTGGGACGTCATCAAGCTGAACGTGTGCTGAACTCGGAGGTGCCGTACATTCGGTGCTTGATCGGTTGGATCGCGAAGAAGTTCGACTACATCAACCGCGTCACTTGATGCTTCCGCTCCCGGTCTACGAGGGTACGTAGACACACTCTTCCCCTCGTTGCTATACATCTGGTAGATAGATCTTGCGTGATCGTAGGAAAAATTTAAAATACTACGTTCCCCAACAGTGGCATCATGAGCCAGGTCTATGCGTAGATGATATGCACGAGTAGAACACAATGAGTTGTGGGCGATACTAGTCATACTGCTTACCAGCATGTCATACTTTGCTTCGGCAGTATTGTGAGATGAAGCGGCTCGGACCGACATTACGCGTACGCTTACGCGAGACTGGTTTCACCGTTATGAGCACTCGTTGCTTAAAGGTGACTGGCGGGTGTCTGTCTCTCTCACTTTAGCTGAATCAAGTGTGCCTACGCCCGGTCCTTCTGAAGGTTAAAACATCACATACTTGACGAAACATCGTTGTGGTTTTGTATGCGTAGGTAAGAACGGTTCTTGCTAAAGCCCGTAGCAGCCACGTAAAACTTGCAACAACAAAGTAGAGGACGTTTAACTTGTTTTTGCAGGGCATGTTGTGATGTGATATGGTCAAGACATGATGAGTTATACGGTTTTGTATGAGATGATCATGTTTTGTAAAGTTATCGACAACTAGCAGGAGCCATATGGTTGTCGCTTTATTGTATGAAATGCAATCGCCATGTAATTGCTTTACTTTATCACTAAGCACTAGCGATAGTCGTAGAAGCAATAGTTGGTGAGACGACAACGATGCTACGATGGAGATCAAGGCGTCGCGCCGGTGACAAAGGTAATCATGACGGTGCTTTGGAGATGGAGATCGAAAGCACAAGATGATGATGGCCATATCATGTCTCATATTTTGATTTGCATGTGATGTTTATCTTATTATGCTTCTTATTTTGCTTAGAACGACGGTAGCATTATAAGATGACCCCTTACAAAATTTCAAGGTACAAGTGTTCTCCCTGAGTATGCACCGTTGCGAAAGTTCTTCGTGCCGAGACACCACGTGATGATCGGGTGTGATAAGCTCTACGTTCAAATACAACGGGTGTAAGACGGTTTTGCACACGTAGAATACTCGGGTTAAACTTGACGAGCCTAGCATATGCAGATATGGCCTCGGAACACTGGAGACCGAAAGGTCGAGCGTGAATCATATAGTAGATATGATCAACATAAGATGTTCACCATTGAAACTACTCCATCTCACGTGATGATCGGGCATGGTTTAGTTGATTCGGATCACGTGATCATTTAGATGACTAGAGGGATGTCTATCTAAGTGGGAGTTCTTAAGTAATATGATTAAATTGAACTTTAATTTATCATGAACTTAGTCCTCGTAGTATTAGCATATCTATGTTGTAGATCAATAGCTCACGATGTTGCTCCCCGTTTATTTTTTATATGTTCCTAGAGAAAACTAAGTTGAAAGATGTTAGTAGCAATGATGCGGAATTGTTCCGTGATCTGAGGATTATCCTCATTGCTGCACAGAGAATTATGTCCTTGATGCACCGCTAGGTGACAGACCTATTGCAGGAGCAGATGTAGACGTTATGAACGTTTTGACAAAAGCTCGGTATGATGACTACTTGATAGTTTAAGTGCACCATGCTTTATGGCTTAGAACCGGGACTTCAAAAACGTTTTGAATGCCACGGAGCATATAAGATGTTCCAAGAGTTGAAATTAGTATTTCATACTCATGCCCGTGTCGAGAGGTATAAGGCTTCTGACGGTACTTTGCCTACAAGATGGAGGAGAATAGCTCAACCAGTGAGCATGTGCTCAGATTGTCTGGGTACTACAATTACTTGAATCAAGTGGGAGTTAATCTTCCAGATAAGATAGTAATTGACAAAGTTCTCTAGTCACTATCACCAAGTTAGTAGAACTTCGTGATGAACTATAATATGCAAGGGATGACGAAAGGAATTCCCGAGCTCTTCGCGATGCTGAAGTCGGCGGAGGTAGATATCATGAAAAAGCATCAAGTGTTGATGGTTAACAAGACCACTTGTTTCATGTAAAGGGCAAAGGGATAGAAGGGGAACTTCAAGAAGAATGACAAGCAAGTTGTCACTCCCGTGAAGAAACCCAAAGCTAAAACTCAAGCCTGAAACTAAGTGCTTCTACTGCAAAGGAAATGGTCACTGGAAGTGGAACTGCCCTAGATACTTGGCGGATAAGAAGGATGGCAAAGTGAACAAAGGTATATTTTGATATACAGATTATTGATGTGTACTTTACTAGTGTTCATAGCAACCCCTGGGTATTTGATACCGGTTCAGTTGCTAAAATTAGTAACTCGAAACGAGAATTGCAGAATGAACAGAGACTAGTTAAAAGGTGAAGTGACGATGTGTGTTGGAAGTGGTTCCAAGATTGATATGATCATCATCGCACACTCCCTATACTTTCGGGATTAGTGTAAAAGCTAAATAAATGTTATTTGGCATTTGCGTTGAGCATGAATATGATTTGATCATATTTGTTGCAATACGGTTATTCATTTAAAGTCATAGAATAATTGTTATTCTGTTTACGTGAATAAAACATTCGATGGTCATACACCCAATGAAAATAGTTTGTTGGATCTCGATCGTGGTGATACACATATTCATAATATTGAAGCCAAAGGATGCAAGGTTAATAATGATAGTGCAACTTATTTGTGCCACTGCCGTTTAGGTCATAATGGGGTAAAGCGCATGAAGAAACTCCATAGTGATGGACTTTTGGAATCACTTGATTATGAATCACTTGGTGCTTGCGAACCATGCCTCATGGGCAAGATGACTAAAACTCCGTTCTCCGGAACAATGGAGCGAGCAACAGATTTGTTGGAGATCATACATACAGATGTATGTGGACCAATGAGTGTTGAAGCTCGCGGCGGGTATCGTTATTTTCTGACCTTCACTGATGATTTGAGCAGATATGGTTATATCTACTTAATGAAGCACAAGTCTGAAACATTTGAAAAGTTCAAAGAATTTCAGAGTGAAGTGGAGAATCATCATAACAAGAAAATAAGAGTTTCTACGATATGATCGTAGAGGTAAAATATTTGAGTTAGCGAGTTTGGCCTTCAGTAAAAACAATGTAAAATAGTTTCACTACTCACGCCACCTGGAACACCACAGTGTAATGGTGTGTCCGAACGTCATAACCGTACTTTATTAGATATGGTGCGATCGATGATGTCTCTTACCGATCTACCACTATCGCTTTTGGGGTTATGCATTAGAGACAGCTACATTCACGTTAAATAGGGCACCATCTAAATCCGTGGAGATGACACCGTATGAACTGTGGTTTGACGAGAAACCTAAGCTGTCATTTCTTTAAGTTTGGGACTGCGATGCTTATGTGAAAAAGTTTCAACATGATAAGCTCGAACCCAAATCGGAGAAGTAAATCTTCATAGGATACCCAAAAGAAACTGTTGGGTACACCTTCTATCACAGATCCGAAGGCAAGGTCTTTGTTGCTAAGAGTGGATCCTTTCTAGAGAAGGAGTTTCTCTCGAAAGAAGTGAGTGGGAGGAAAGTAGAACTTGATGAGGTAATTGTACCTTCTCCCGGATTGGAAAGTGGAACATCACAGAAACTAGTTCCAGTGATTCCTACACCAATTAGTGAGGAAGCTAATGATGATGATCATGAAACTTCAGAACAAGTTTCTGCTGAACTTCGTAGATCAACCAGAGTTCGTTCCGCATCAGAGTGGTACAGCAACCCGGTTCTGGAAGTCATGTTACTGGACCATGATGAACCTACGAACTATGAGGAAGCGATGATGAGCCCAGATTCCGCAAAATGGCTTGGGGCCATGAAATCTGAGATGGGATCCATGTATGAGAACAAAGTGTGGACTTTGGTTGACTTGCCCGATGATCGGCAAGCCATCGAAAATAAATGGATCTTCAAGAGGAAGACTGACGCTGACGGTAATGTTACTGTTTACAAAGCTCGACTTGTTGCGAAAGTTTTTCAACAAGTTCAAGGAGTTGACTACGATGAGACTTTCTCACCCGTAGCGATGCTTAAGTCTGTCCAAATCATGTTAGCAATTGCCGCATTTTATGAAATCTGGCAAATGGATAACAAAACTGCATTCTTTAATGGATTTATTAAAGAAGACTTGTATATGATGCAACCAGAAGGTTTTGTCAATCCTAAAGGTGCTAACAAAATGTGCATGCTCCAGCGATCCATCTATGGACTGGTGCAAGCATCTCGGAGTTAGAATATACGCTTTGATAAGTTGATCAAAGCATATAGATTTATACAGACTTGCGGTGAAGCCTGTATTTACAAGCAGTGAGTGGGAGCACTACAACCTTTCTGATAAGTATATGTGAATGACATATTGTCGATCGAAAATGATGTAAAATTTTCTGGAAAGCATAAAGGAGTGTTTGAAAGGAGTTTTTCAAAGAAAGACCTTGGTGAAGCTGCTTACATATTGGGCAACAAGATCTATAGAGATAGATCAAGATGCTTGATAAGACTTTCGATGAGTACATACCTTGATAAGATTTTGAAGTAGTTCAAAATGGATCGGTCAAAGAAGGAGTTCTTGCCTGACTTGTAAGGTGTGAAGTTGAGTAAGACTCAAAACCAGACCATGGCAGAAAATATAGAGAGAATGAAAGTCATTCCCTATGCCTCAGCCATAGGTTCTATAAAGTATGCCATGCTGTGTACCAAACATGGTGTGTACCTTCCCATGAGTTTGTCAAGGGGGTACAATAGTGATCCAGGAGTAGATCACTGTACATCGGTCAAAATTATCCTTAGTAACTGGATGACTAAGGAAATGTTTCTCGATTATGGAGGTGATAAAGAGTTCGCCGTAAAGGGTTACGCCAATGCAAGCTTTGACACTAAATCCAGATGACTCTAAGTATCAATTTGGATGCGTATTGAAAGTGGGAGCAATTAGCTAGAGTAGCTCCATGCAGAGCATTGTAGACAAAGAAATTTGCGAAATACATACGGATCTGAATGTGACAGACCCATTGACTAAACTTCTCTCACAAGCAAAACATGATCACACCTTATTACTCTTGGGTATTAATCACGTAGCTATGTGAACTAGATTATTGGCTCTTGTAAACCCTTTGGGTGTTGGTCACATGGCGATGTGAACTATGGGTGTTATTCACATAACGATGTGAACTATCGGTATTAAATCACATGGCGCTGTGAGCTAGATTATTGACCCTAGTGCAAGTGGGAGACTGAAGGAAATATGCCCTAGAGGCAATAATGAAGTTGTTATTTATATTTCCTTATATCATGATAAATGTTTATTATTCATGCTAGAATTGTATTAACCGGAAACTTAGTACATGTGTGAATACATAGACAAAACAGAGTGTCCCTAGTATGCCTCTACTAGACTAGCTCATTGATCAAAGATGGTTATGTTTCCTAACCATAGACATGAGTTGTCATTTGATCAATGGGATCACATCATTAGGAGAATGATGTGATGGACAAGACCCATCCGTTAGCTTAGCACTATGATCGTTTAGTTTTACTGCTATTGCATTCTTCATGACTTATACATGTTCCTATGACTATGAGATTATGCAACTCCCGAATACCGTAGGAACACCTTGTGTGATATCAAACGTCACAACGTAACTGGGTGATCATAAAGATGCTCTACAGGTGTCTCCGAAAGTGTTCGTGGTGTTGGCATAGATCAAGACTAGGATTTGTCACTCCGAGTGTCGGAGAGGTATCTTTGGGCCCTCTCGGTAATGCACATCATAATAAGCCTTGCAAGCAAAAGACTAATGAGTTAGTCACGATATGATGTATTACGGAATGAGTAAAGAGACTTGCCGGTAACGAGATTGAACTAGGTATAGAGATACCGACGATCGAATCTCGGGCAAGTAACATACCAATGACAAAAGGAACAACGTTTGTTGTTATGCGGTTTGACCGATAAAGATCTTTGTAGAATATGTAGGAGCCAATATGAGCATCCAGGTTCCGCTATTGGTTATTGACCGGAGATGAGTCTCGATCATGTCTACATAGTTCTCGAACCCGTAGGGTCCTCACGCTTAACGTTTGATGACGATTGGTATTATGAGTTTATGAGTTTTGATGTACCGAAGGAGTTCGGAGTCCCGGATGAGGCCGGGGACATGATGAGGAGTCTCAAAATGGTCGAGATGTAAAGATCGATATATTGGACGACTATATTCGGACATCGGAAAGGTTCCGAGTGATTCGGGTATTTTTCGCAGTATATGGGCCTTATTGGGCCATACGGGAATAGAGGAGAAAGGCCAAAAGGAAGGAGGCGCACGCCCCCCTCTGGTCCGAATTGGACAAGGGGTGCAGCCCCCTTTTCCTTCTCCCTCTCCACCTCTTTCCTTCTCTCCTACTCCGGAAAGGAAAGGGGAATCCTACTAGGACTTGGGAGTCCTAGTAGGACTCCCCACACTTGGCGCGCCCCTCTAGGGCCGGCCTCTCCCTTGCTCCTTTATATACGGGGGCAGGGGGGCACCCTAGGACACACAAGTTGAATTGTTTTAGCCGTGTGCGGTGCCCTCCTCCACAGAAACACACCTCGGTCATACCGTTGCAGTGCTTAGGCGAAGCCCTGCGCCGGTAGATACATCATATCCGTCACCACGCCGTCGTGCTGACGAAACTCTCCCGTGAAGCTCAACTGGATCAAGAGCTCGTGGGACGTCATCAAGCTGAACGTGTGCTGAACTCGGAGGTGTCGTACATTCGGTGCTTGATCGGTTGGATCGCGAAGAAGTTCGACTACATCAACCGCGTCACTTGACGCTTCCACTCCCGGTCTACGAGGGTACGTAGACACACTCTTCCCCTCGTTGCTATACATCTGGTAGATAGATCTTGCGTGATCGTAGGAAAATTTTAAAATACTATGTTCCCCAACAGCTTCATCCCACGATGCCACCGAATCAAGATTGGACTAGTAGAGGCAAGAGAATTAAACAAAATCAACGCCCACAACTTGTTTGTGTTCTACTCGTGCCACATGCTACGCAAAGACCTGGCTCTGATACCACTGTTGGGGAACGTAGTAGAATTCAAAAAAATTCCTACGCTTCACCAAGATCAATCTAAGGAGTCATCTAGCAACGAGCATAAAAGAGTTCATCTACATACCCTTTGTAGATCACGAGCGGAAGCGTTCAAGAGAACGTGGATGATGGAGTCGTACTCGTCGTGATCCCTATCACCGATGATCCCAGCGCCGAACGGACGACACCTCCGCGTTCAACACACATACGGTACAGCGATGTCTCCTCCTTCTTGATCTAGCAAGGGGGAGGAGAGGTTGATGGAGATTCAGCAGCACGATGGCGTGGTGGTGGATGCAACGGGAAAAGCTGCAGGGCTTCGCCAAGGTCCTGCGGGAGGAGGAAGTGGTGTAACGGAGGGGGGGAGGCGCCAGGGGCTGAGGTGCGGCTGCCCTCTCTCCCCCCACTATATATAGGGTCCAGGGGGGCGCCGGCCCTAGGAGATGGGATCTCCTAGGGGGGGCGGCCAGGGGGGAGACTTGCCCCCCAAGGCAAGGGTGGCGCCCCCCACCCCTAGGGTTCCCAACCCTAGGCGCAGGGGGGAGGCCCAAGGGGGTGCGCCAGCCCACTATGGGCTGGTCCCCTTCCCCCTACGGCCCATGGGGCCCTCCGGGATGGGTGGCCCCGCCCGGTGGACCCCAGGGACCCTTCCGGTGGTCCCGATACACTACCGGTGACCCCCGGAATTCTCCCGATGGCCGAAACTGGACTTCATATATATAATTCTTTACCTCCGGACCATTCTGGAACTCCTCATGACGTCCGGGATCTCATCCGGGACTCCGAAAAACATTCGGGTTACCGTGTGCATATATCTCTACAACCCTAGCGTCACCGAACCTTAAGTGTGTAGACCCTACGGGTTCGGGAGACATGTAGACATGACCGAGACGACTCTTCGGTCAATAACCAATAGCGGGATCTGGATACCCATGTTGGTTCCTACATGTTCCTCGATGATCTCATCGGATGAACCACGATGTCAAGGATTCACTTAATCCCGTATGCAATTCCCTTTGTCTACCGGTATAGTACTTGCCCGAGATTCGATCGTCGGTATACTGATACCTAGTTCAATCTCGTCATGGCAAGTCTCTTTACTCGTTCCGTAATACATCATCCCGTGACTAACTCCTTAGTCACATTGAGCTCATTATGATGATGTCTTACCGAGTAGGCCCAGAGATACCTCTCCGTCATACGGAGTGACAAATCCCAGTCTCGGTTCGTGCCAACTCAACAGACACTTTCGGAGATACCCGTTGCGTACCTTTATAGCCACCCAGTTACGTTGTGACGTTTGGCACACCCAAAGCATTCCTACGGTATCCGGGAGTTGCACAACCTCATGGTCTAAGGAACAGATACTTAACATTGGAAAAGCTTTAGCATTACGAACTACACGATCTTGTGCTAGGCTTAGGATTGGGTCTTGTCCATCACATCATTCTCCTAATGATGTGATCCCGTTATCAATGACATCCAATGTCCATGGCCAGGAAACCGTGACCATCTGTTGATCAACGAGCTAGTAACTAGAGGCTTACCAGGGACACGTTGTGGTCTATGTATTCACACATGTATCGTTGTTTCCGTACAATACAATTCAAGCATGAATAACAGACAATTATCATGAACAAGGAAATATAATAATAACCATTTTATTATTGCCTCTAGGGCATATTTCCAACAGTTATTGATTGCAACAAAGGCAATGTCACCTTTCATGTCAATGGTAATGAGCATACGGTACACTTTCCGAGGAAACAACCTCAGGTCCACAGTATCAATTATATTGGAAAAATTTCAACTATCACTATTGGAGGTTTTGAGTTTCCTATTCCTACTATCAAGAAGACATATGACATCCTTATTGTTGGGGACATACATATCCTCATTGAGGTAACATAGTGTTATTCGAAAATTCTCCGGTTTCATGCTACTCGGAAAGAGTTTATTAACAAGACTTGATCAACCTTGTTAATGGATTCATTTTAAGAGCATGGGATAGTTGAATCTAGATAGCACAAACCTTCTGTACCCTCCTTTTACTTTCTGTTAATTAGGAAAAATAAAGCAAAAATAATATTTTCTGTCTGTTTCCAGACTTATCCGTGCAATAAAAAATACCCCGTAAATAAAAGTTCTCCAAATGCCATGAAAATGAAATATGATTTTTTCTAGAATATTTGAAGAAATATGGCACAGAACACACAGCGAGGGGAGCCAGCACCTGGCCACGAGGGTCCAGGGCGCGCCCCCTGCCTCGTGGGCCCCATGTGGCCCCCCTCCACTTATTCCTGCACCCACACTCTTCTTCTCCCGCCCAAAAAAATCACCAACTAGCTCAAACCCGAGTTCTAGCTCATCTCGCTGCCATTTTCGATCTCCTTGCTCAAAGCACCATTCACCACACTGTTTGGGGAGATTGTTCATTGGTATGTGACTCCTCCATTGGTCCAATTAGTTTTTGTTCTAGTGCTTTATTTATTGCAAATTTATGCTACTATGGTGACCTTGTTCTTGAGCTTGCATGTCAAATTATCTTGGTCCCGAGTAGTTCTAATGCATGATATAGTCTCTAGGCACTAGTAGGAGTTGTTGTTATCAATCTTATTGAGTTTGGTTAACTCTTATTGTGAGTTACTAAAAATTTCAGAGAAAAAAATTCATAGGAGCAACTTCCAAGGTGGTTCTTCAAGGAATCAAGAACCAAGGCTCGCGCTTCATGAGCCGGACGATGAACTACCGAGGGACGCTGACGTGCGGCCTTGTGAATGGCCGTCAGATGACTTTATGGACCAGGTTGGCATCAAGGATGAATTTTATGCATATGTGCGTAACGCTGACCTCAAGGGCTTCATACAAGATAAGTGCCCTTAATACCGTGGTTTAACTGATAGCTTTGTGAGAGGGTTTAAATTTTCATCTTCACGAAATTCTCACACTGTTCTGTTTGACCTATATGATAAATCTTATACCATGGACTTAGAGGATTTTAATGATGCTTGTAAGCTCCCGCAGTGGGGCAGTATGGGTGATCCCCGTAAATCTGAATTTAGAGAGTTCCTTGCTAGTATCACAGTGGGGGAATCTAGAGAAATCACGCAGGCTACCATAGGGAGCATCCATTTTTCTGCTATCCATTACTTTGCTTTCTTTATTGGTAGATGCATAAATGGTAAAGATGAGACTTGTCACGTGTGTGTCCCTTATCTTAGTGTTCTCAAGAGTGTTGTATTAGGTGATAGACAATATAACTTGGGAGCCATTGTTGCACGTAGGCTACACCATAATGGTATGAATGGAGATTTATTTGGTGGGATTTATGCCACTCGCATAGCCCGCTTTCTTGGTGTGCCTGTGCACGTGAATGATGAACCTTTACCTCCTGCTCATTTAGATTGCCATGCTATGACTAGTCACCGGTTTATAAAGAGGGATGGTCAATCCCTCAAATATCGACTAATCTTTAACAGGCAACATGCCATCCCTATTGTTCTTCCTGCCCCTACTTTGTTTGACTTTCAGGCAAAAGGAAGATACACTATAACTATGGAGGAGGCAAATGCGTATTATAATATGACAGAAGCAGCTCGCCTTCGAGCTGCAGCCAAGCATGCAGTAGCTGCTGCATCTCAGTACAACCCCAACTATGACTTTGGATATCCGTCAGGCCAATACTGGCCATAGACCAACTTCGGCCAAAAGCTTAAGCTTGGGGGAGTACGTGTTTCTCACCGACATTACATTCATGTTTACACTCTTATTCTAGTCGTCGGTGCTCACACTCTTTCACTGTACCATCCATGTTCAGTTTCGTTTCTTTTTCTTAGTCTTTTTCTTGTGTGCTAGAAAAAACCTTAAGAAAAACAAAAAATAATTAGTTGTAGCTTCTAGCTAGTTTACTTTCTTTGCTTGTAGTAGTAGTTAAAAATGAAAACCCAAAAATATTTCCCGTTCTTCTTTGCTTGTTGGGAGCTTTTCCGTGTAAATAGTTTCTTTTCTTTGGGGGACAAGAGTAGAAGTGAAAATGCTTAGTGGCTCGCATATGCTTTATTGTTGATTTAACCTTGAGCCATATTACCTTGTCTTCTCTCTTGTATTAAATGTCTGCAGATTCCAGCTTAGTCCAATGCACGTGCACTATTATTATTTTCCACACCGTTCTGTCGTGCGAGTGAAAGGCAATAAGGATGATATATGATGAACTAATTGAGATGAGAAAAGATGGTATGAACTCGACCTCTCTTGTTTTTTGTAAATATGATAGTTCATCGTTCCCGATTCAGCTTGTTATGAATGAAACATGCTTGCAATGACAATTAGAGATCATAGCTGCTTATGCCATGCTTAATTAGCTGAGAGTTTATAATGGTCTATCTAGCATGCCAACATGATATTAAAATGGTTGTGATGTGGTATGAAAGGGTGGTATCCTCCTTTGAACGATTTAAGTGATCTGACTTGGCACATGTTCACGCATGTAGTTGAAACAAATCAACATAGCCTCCACGATGTTTATGCTCATGGTGATTTATATCCTACTCATGCTTGCATTCATTGTGGATTAATTTTAATGCATGTTCATGACCGTTGTTGCTCTCTAGCTGGTCGCTTCCCACTCTGTTTCTAGCCTTCACCTGTACTAAGCGGTAATACTGCTTGTGCATCCACTTCCATAAACCCCAAAGTTATTCCAATGAGTCCACCATACCTTCCTATATGCGGTATTTACCTGCCGTTCCAAGTAAATTTGTATGTGCCAAACTCTAAACCTTCAAATAAAATTCTGTTTTGTATGCTCGAACAGCTCATATATCAACTAGGGATGTCTATATCTTCCATGCTAGGTGGGTTATTCTCACGATGAGTGGACTCCGCTCATCATTCACGAGAAAATGGCTCGTAATCGGGATGCCCAGTCCCATGCTCAAAATCATAATAATTAAACAAAACTCCCCCAGGGATGTTGCTGGTTTGGACGGTACCCATTGTTTCGGGCTAGCCGTGGAGTGTGCTTGTTGGTGGTTGGGGGAGTATAAACTTTACCATTCTATTTGGGAACCGCCTATAATGCGCGTAGCATGGGAGATATCGAGATTCTTGGTTGTTATGTTGAAAATGAGAGTATATCGCTCAAAATGTTATTCAATCTCTATTTAAAAATCGAGTTGTGGCACCTCTACAAATCCCTGCTTCCCTCTGCGAAGGGACTATCTATTTACTTTTATGCAGAGTCATCACCCTCTTATCAAAGTGCACCAGTAGGAGAGCACCTCTGTCATTTGCATGTATTACTATTAATTTTCATTGAGTATGATCATGACTGGATCTCTTTTACCATGAATTACAATGTCTAGTAAGTCCTTGATCTTTAAAGGTGTTCTACATTTATGTTTTGCGGTCTTAGAAAGGGCTAGTGAGATACCATCTTGTTATATCATATCATGATTGTTTTGAGAAAGTGTTGTCATCCGAGGTTTATTATTATTGCTCGCTAGTTGATTATGCCATTGATGTGAGTAGTCTTGAGACCTGAAAGTTATTGTGAATGTGGTTAGTTCATGATCTTGTTGAAAACCTGAATGCTGGCTTACATATTTACAACAACAAGAGCAAATAGAGTTTGTCAAAGTTTTTCTTTATCACTCTCAGTTTATCAACTGAATTGCTTGAGGACAAGCAAAGGTTTAAGCTTGGGGGAGTTGATACGTCTCCAACGTATCTACTTCTCCAAACCCTTTTGCCCTTGTTTTGGACTCTAACTTGCATGATTTGAATGGAACTAACCCGGACTGACGTTGTTTTCAGCAGAACTGCCATGGTGTTGTTTTTGTGCAGAAATAAAAAGTTCTTGGAATCGCCTGAAAATCCATGGAGAATTATTTTGGAAAATATAAAAAATACCTGCAAGCAGATACAGTCCAGGGGGGGCACACCTTGTCCACGAGGGTGGGGGGCGCCCCCCTAGGGCGCGCCCCCTGCCTCGTGGGCCCATGGTGCTCCACCGACGTATCCCCAGATCCTATAAGTTCACTTTCGGGGAGAAAAAAATCAGGGAGAAAGAATTATCGTGTTTTACGAGACGGAGCCGCCGCCAAGCCCTAATCTCTCTCGGGAGGGATGATCTGGAGTCCGTTCGGGGCTCCGGAGAGTGGAGATTGTCGCCATCGTCATCATCAACCTTCCTCCATCACCAATTCCATGATGCTCACCGCCGTGCGTGAGTAATTCCATCATAGGCTTGCTGGACGGTGATGAGTTGGATGGGATCTATCATGTAATCGAGTTAGTTTTGTCTATGTTCTGAGATTGATGTTGCTATGACTTTGCTATGCTTAATGCTTGTCACTAGGGCCCGAGTGCCATGATTTCAGATCTGAACCTATTATGTTTTCATGAATATATATGTGTGTTCTTGATCCTATCTTGCAAGTCTATAGTCACCTACTATGTGTTATGATCCGATAACCCCGAAGTGACAATAAACGGGACCACTCCCGGTGATGACCTTAGTTTGAGGAGTTCATGTATTCACTATGTGTTAATGCTTTGGTCCGGTACTCTATTAAAAGGAGGCCTTAATATCCCTTAGTTTACAATAGGACCCCGCTGCCACGGGAGGGTAGGACAAAAGATGTCATGCAAGTTCTTTTCCATAAGCACGTATGACTATATTCGGAATACATGCCTACATTGCATTGATGAACTGGAGCTAGTTCTGTGTCACCCTAGGTTATAAATTCTACATGATGAATTGCATCCGACATAATTTCCCATCACCGATACAATGCCTACGTGCTTTTCATATATTGCTTGTTGCTTATTTACTTTTCCGCTGCTATTATCACAAAAACTACAAAAACACTATCGTTACTTTTATTGCTGCTACCGCTATCTCCATATTACTTTGCTACTAAACTATCTTGCTGCAGATACTAAGTTTCTAGGTGTGGTTGAATTGACAACTCAGCTACTAATACTTAAGAGTATTCTTTGGCTCCCCTTGTGTCGAATCAATAAATTTGGGTTGAATACTTCACCCTCGAAAACTGTTGCGATCCCCTACACTTGTGGGTTATCATGTAGCGGATTGATAGCCAGGACGAAGAGAAGTGGGGAAAGCGCCCCCCTAGCGAAGAGCACATCCATACTTCAGCGGATCACCCAAAACTCCATTGATCAACACCCTTGAAGTGGCAGTAGAGAGCAAAGTTGAAACCCAGTCACGAAATCTGTCCGGGAAGCGAAGGTGTTTGCAGCAGATCCATGAGAAAGTCCCAACGTACAGAGTCAAACGCCTTTTTGATGTCTAGTTTGAACAATAGCGTCGGGGAGCAGTTGCGATGGAACTTTCGTGCCAAGTTTACAAACATAAAGTTGTCATGGATGCTTCTCTTTTTGATGAAGGCACTCTGAGCGTTGGAGACAAGGTCATGCATGTGAGGAACACGCCGGTTAGCCATCATCTTGGCAAAGATCTTCGCGACAGCGTGGATGAGGCTAATGGGGCGGAAATCCGAGATGCATTCCGCCCCATCCTTCTTTGGAATGAGAGCAATGTTCGTCGAGTTGAACTAGTTTAAGTTCATGGAACGCAGATTGGAGAAGTGGTTGACAGCAAGCAAAACATCATCTTTTATGATCTCCTAACACGCCTTGAAGAAGGTCCCACAGTAGCCATCCGGTCCCATTGCTTTGTCGTTGGGGAGATCTAAAATTTCCTTTTTCACCGCTTCCTCCGTGAAGGCGGCCCCTAACTCAAAGAGACCGCAAGCCGACACCAGGATGTTGTCCCATTTGATGTCGGTGTTGTGAGGCTGACAGCGTCTCGTGACCTCAGAGAAGTGGTTTTGAATAATTGATTTCCTGTGGTCGTGAGAAGTAGCCCATCTGTTGTTGTGCCTGAGACGGTGAATGAAGTTATCCCTTCGTCTATGGTTTATGCGCAGGTGGAAGAAACGCGTGTTGGCATCACCGTCTTTCAAACTCGTAATTCTTGAGCTTTGCCTTTTCTGCGCACGCTCAACAACAACAAGGCCTACTATGACACCCCGAGACCGATGCACTAGATGTCTTCCGTTTATTCGTCATCGTTGCCATGCCATTCGCTTGTGTGTTGCACTTTGCCATGTCATCATGTGCATTTCATCAGCATGTTTTCAAAAGTTGCATCCGTTCGTAGTTGCTTGACCTCCAAGTTCTCTTCGCTGGCCGTTCTAAGCCCAAACACACTCGCATGCGCGTGCGGCACCTCTGAAATATTATTTTATAAGTGGCATAAAAATGTTCTCGGAATGAGGTGAAAGTTGGCGTGCGGTCTTATTATAGTGTAGGTAGACCGCCTGTCAAATTTCATCGCATTCGGAGTCCGTTTCATAGCCCAACCATTAAACATATAGCGTCATCGTTGTCGGTTTATTCGCCGGATGTTTCGGTCTTCGAAACGGTCACCGGGCCTCACTTCGCTTCTCTCCTCTCATCCCAACCCCTCCTACACACCCCACTTGACCCAACCTAACCCCCCTTGCGACCAGTGCCGTCTGATCATCATCGGAGGGCCCGAAAACCCTCTCAAGCCCCCTCCTAGCCCCCTCTCTATAAATAGACAGCCTACCCTGCCTATTTTGGACGAAACCCTAGCCCCTAGCCTCTCCTAACCTACAGCCGCCTCCCTCTTTTCGCATTTCGCGCACGGCCACCCTTGCTCCGCCACTTGTCGCCGCCCGAATCGCCTTCGACGCCGCAGTCGCCGCTCTCGGCCTCTGAGCGCGCGCCACATCACCCTCCTCTTTCTCCCCGCGCCGCCATGCCCACCGGGGCCCAAGGCCGGCCTGCTCGGGCCAGATCTAGGCCGAGCCAGCGCCGCTTCACACCTCGTCGGATGCTCGTCCCTGCCCCGCACAGTGGCCCGTCCCCGTCGCCCGACCGCTCCACCGTCGTGCGCCTCCGCTGGCCTCGAGCTTCCCCACCGTCGTCAAGCTCCTCCACACCCGGATCGAGCCAGCCAGTCCCGCCTCGGCTGCCTCCCTGCGCCTTGGACGCCGCGGACTCTCCCGAGCGCGGATCTAGCACCCCCGTCTTCCCCATAGCCGGATCCAGCCCGATCTGCCCTCCGCCGCATCCATGTCGCCCCATCGCCGGCCACCGCCGCTGCCATGTCCTTGCCCGCAGGACCGCCCCGTCCGGGTACAGCAGGACCGCCCTGTCCGGGTACAACAACGTCCCTGATCCAAGCAGCAGGCTGCACCGCGTCATCCCGCTTCCTCTCGTCCCGCTCCGCGCCGACCCTACATCATCGGATCCCTCGATCCAAACGTCCCTCCTGGATCTAGCCATCCCGGACCCCCTCCGTCCAAGTTTTCTGCGAGGTGAAAATGACTTAAGTCCCCAGAAAACCATATCATGTGTGCATGTTTGTGGGATCATATCTATGTGCATGTATATTCGTTTGGAGTGTATGATATGTCAAAATGTTCAGCTCGGAGTGCTCTTCATGTTGGTTGCATTTCCATTCATGTTAGGATGCATCTTGACATGTTTATCCCTATTGTAAAAGTGCATGTTGCTATTAACTGATGAAAACTGATATAACTTGTCATTTTGTCTTTTTTCATAACATTTTGTGTGATTTTCCTTTGAGAACCATGCCAACATGTTTAGAAGCACAATCATGTCATCTTTGCATTGGTGTAATCCAATTTTCATGTTATGCCCTGTGCTGATTGGAACAAGCTTGCAAAGTGGGTTACTCGTTGTTTGCTGTTTTCAGAGACTTAGTAATTTCTGCTAAGTCTGAAACTGTTATATTGTGATGCCATGTTTACTTGATGCTACCATGAAATTTATGCATACTTTGGAGATGTCCAGTGAGCATGTTTTGAAGTTCATGTAATGATCTTGCTATACATGCCCTTGTTTGCAATTATAACATGTTGTGGCTTGTTCTTTTGGTGCTCTCAAGTTGCTTGAAAATCTAACTATCAGCATGCCCAGTTTCAATAAGTCTGTTATATCATGTTGCCATGTTCACTTGAAGCTATCATCAAATATGTTGCTCAAATGATCATGCTCAGTAATGATGTTTTGTTGCATGCTTGCCATGCTGTTTGATGCCATGAATAGTTCCTGCAGCATATGCTTTTGTTGTCTCAAAGTATGCATCATGAATATGTTTTCTATCAAACTCTGTTTTTCACTAAGTCTGAGAATCTGTTATGACTTGCCTACTTGTCTTGATGAATGCCATTGATCTAGTGGTTATATGGAGATGTTTAGTAAGCATGTTTTGCCATGTTTTACCTGTACTTTCATGCCATGCCCTTTGTTGCTATGTAAAGTTGTTGTAGCATGTCTCTTTCTTGCTCTCAAGTTATCAGCATGATAAATCTGTCAATATGTCAAAAACATGTTCCATTTTGCAAAGCTCATTGTAATTAATCTATGCATCATATGGAATTGTGTCCATGGAGATAGTTGGAGTATGCCATGTCTACTATGTGCTCATGCCATTTGCATAATTATTAGAATTGATATGCTTGCTGTTATGTTCCTCCAAAGTCAGCATCATAATATTGTTGTTTTTGCATTCCCAAATTTCATTAAGTCGGAGAATCAGCTTATTTCTTCGTTGCTTGTTATCTTGATGATTCCCATGAACCTGTTACTCCTATGTATATTCCTTGTTGTGTTATTTGAGATCCATGTTATGGACTAGCATGACATGCTTTTGTTTGCCATGATCTTGCACTGTAGCATCTTTGTTTCATGCTTCCAACAGGTCAACATGTTATTTCTGCTCACGTGTATGCCCAATTTTCCACGAAGTCCTAATCTGTGTTATAAAGTTGCTTGTTGCCTTGATCTTGTTGGATTAATCTTAATGCCTATGAACCTAAACCTTGATGATAATTGAAGCATGTAATATGTACTTTGAGTGCATTTCATGTTTGTTCATATCTTGTTCTTGTAGCATGTTGTTATGATGCTTGTAAGATGTCTAGTTGTTGTTTTGGACAGATTGTGTTTTAATCTTGTTTCGTGTGTATGTGTTGAACCGTGGCTCTGTTTGGAGCATGCCCTATATGAAACTTGATTGGTTTTGTGTGTAGATGCATCATGTCTTGTTGCATCCTTGATTTGAGTATGTGTGCTTGATGTTTGAATGCATTTTGCATCATTGCCATGTTTAACTTGTTTTGCTCATATCTTCTAGGCCGTAGCTCTGAATTAAATGAACTTTACATGCAACTTGACTAGAACGATGAGTAGATCATCATGGTGCATGTTAACTTGCTATTTAAAAACTTTAACATAATGTGTTCTTCAGATTTAGACCAATTTCGAAATTTGCATATGAGGACTTACCAGAATTGTTATATGTTGTTTTCGGCCTCATTTAAACTTGCTTTGTTGTGACCTTCTTGTTTGCATCATCTCTTGCCATGAGTGGCATCATGTAGCCTTGCCATGCATTATACTTGGTTGAGCATCATGTCATGTTTATGTGTTGTGTGTTTACCATGTTGTTTGCTTCTTTTCGATTGTGCTTCTTCTCGTTAGTTCCTGTTTCGTTGCGGTCATGAGGATTCATTCGACTACGCTTGTTTCGTCTACGCCCGTTCGTCGTCTTCATGGACTCGATCTTCTTCCTAGCGGGATCTCAGACAAGATGACCATCACCTTGGATCTCATTACTATCTTTGTCATGCTAGTTGTCTCGATGCTATCACTATGTCACGCTTCCTACCACTTGTTTATCAAGCCTCCCCATATGCCATGAAATAACCTCTAACCTTTTCACCATCCCAGCAAACCGTTGTTTGGCTATGTTACTGATAACCCACAAGTATAGGGGATCAATTATAGCATCTTTTGATAAGTAAGAGTGTCGAACCCAACGAGGAGCTAAAGTTAGAACAAATATTCCCTCAAGTTCTATCGACCATCGATACAACTCTACTCACGCTTGACGTTCGCTTTACCTAGAACATGTATAAAACTAGAAGTACTTTGTAGGTGTAACGAGATAGGTTTGCAAGATAAGAAATAGCACGTAAATATAAACTAGGGGTTGTTTAGATAAAGACACAACTAAGTTAGTTTTAGTAGAGAGGTTTTTGTCACCAGAAAGTTATTTGTCCTTAGGTAATCGATAACTAGATCGGTAATCATTATTGCAATTTTATATGAGGGAGAGACATAAGCTAACATACTTTATCTTCTTGGATCATATGCACTTATGATTGGAAATCTAGAAAGCATCCGCAACTACTAAAGATCATTAAGGTAAAACCCAACCATAGCTTTATAAGGTATCAAGTCATCTTTATTCCCATACGCAAACAACCTACTTACTCGGGTTTAAACTTTTTGTTGGGAAACGTTGTATTTTCAAAATTTTCCTACGATCACGCAAGATATATCTACTAGATGCATAGCAACGAGGGGGAGAGTGTGTCTACGTACCCTCGTAGACCGGGGGCGGAAGCGTCAAGTGACGCGGTTGATGTAGTCGAACTTCTTCGCGATCCAACCGATCAAGCACCGAACGTACGGCACATCCGCGTTCAACACACGTTCAGCTTGATGACGTCCCACGAGCTCTTGATCCAGTTGAGCTTCACGGGAGAGTTTCGCTAGCACGACGGCGTGGTGACAGATATGATGTATCTACCGGCGCAGGGCTTCGCCTAAGCAGTGCAACGGTATGACCGAGGTGTGTTTCTGTGGAGAGGGGCACCGCACACGGCTAAAACATTTCAACTTGTGTGTCCTAGGGTGCCCCCCTGCCCCCGTATATAAAGGAGGCCGGCCCTAGAGGGGGCGCGCCAAGTGTGGGGAGTCCTACTAGGACTCCCAAGTCCTAGTAGGATTCCCATTTCCTTTCCGGAGTAGGAGAGAAGGAAAGAGGTGGAGAGGGAGAAGGAAAAGGGGGCTGCACCCCTTGTCCAATTCGGACCAGAGGGGGGGCGCGCGCCTCCCTCCTTTTGGCCTTTCTCCTCTATTCCCGTATGGCCCAATAAGGCCCATATACTCTGAAAAATACCCGAATCACTCGGAACCTTTCCAATGTCCGAATATAGTCGTCCAATATATCGATCTTTACGTCTTGACCATTTCGAGACTCCTCGTCATGTCCCCGGTCTCATCCAGGACTCCGAACTCCTTCGGTACATCAAAACTCATAAACTCATAATACCGATCGTCATCAAACGTTAAGCGTGTGGACCCTACGGGTTCAAGAACTATGTAGACATGACCGAGACTCATCTCCGGTCAATAACCAATAGCGGAACCTGGATGCTCATATTGGCTCCTACATATTCTACGAAGATCTTTATCGGTCAAACCGCATAACAACATACGTTGTTCCTTTTGTCATTGGTATGTTACTTGCCCGAGATTCGATCGTCGATATCTCTATACCTAGTTCAATCTCATTACCGGCAAGTCTCTTTACTCGTTCTGTTATACATCATCTCGTGACTAACTCATTAGTCTTTTGCTTGCAAGGCTTATTATGATGTGCATTACCGAGAGGGCCGAGAGATACCTCTCCGACACTTAGAGTGACAAATCCTAGTCTTGATCTATGCCAACACCACGAATACTTTTGGAGACACCTGTAGAGCAACTTTATGATCACCCAGTTACGTTGTGACGTTTGATAGCACACAAGGTGTTCCTACGGTATTCGGGAGTTGCATAATCTCATAGTCATAGGAACATGTATAAGTCATGAAGAAAGCAATAGCAGTAAAACTAAACGATCATAGTGCTAAGCTAACGGATGGGTCTTGTCCATCACATCATTCTCCTAATGATGTGATCCCGTTGATCAAATGACAACTCATGTCTATGGTTAGGAAACATAACCATCTTTGATCAATGAGCTAGTCTAGTAGAGGCATACTAGGGACACTCTGTTTTGTCTATGTATTCACACATGTACTAAGTTTCCGGTTAATACAATTCTAGCATGAATAATAAACATTTATCATGATATAAGGAAATATAAATAACAACTTTATTATTGCCTCTAGGGCATATTTCCTTCAGTCTCCCACTTGCACTAGAGTCAATAATCTAGCTCACATCGCCATGTGATTTAATACCGATAGTTCACATTGTTATGTGAATAACACCCATAGTTCACATCGCCATGTGACCAACACCCAAAGGGTTTACTAGAGTCAATAATCTAGTTCACATCGCTATGTGATTAATACCCAAGAGTAATAAGGTGTGATCATTTTTGCTTGTGAGAGAAGTTTAGTCAACGGGTCTGTCACATTCAGATCCGTATGTATTTCGCAAATTTCTATGTCTACAATGCTCTGCATAGAGCTACTCTAGCTAATTGCTCCCACTTTCAATACGCATCCAGATTGATACTTAGAGTCATTTGGATTTAGTGTCAAAGCTTGCATCGGCGTAACCCTTTATGACGAACTCTTTATCACCTCCATAATCGAGAAACATTTCCTTAGTCATCCAGTTACTAAGGATAATTTTGACCGCTGTACAGTGATCTACTCCTGGATCACTATTGTACCCCCTTGACAAACTCATGGCAAGGTACACAACAAGTTTGGTCCACAACATGGCATACTTTATAGAACCTATGGCTGAGGCATAGGGAATGACTTTCATTCTCTCTATATTTTTCTTCCGTGGTCTGGCTTTGAGTCTTACTCAACTTCACACCTTAAAAGTCAGGCAAGAATTCCTTCTTTGACTGATCCATTTTGAACTACATCAAAATCTTATCAAGGTATGTACTCATCGAAAGTCTTATCAAGCGTCTTGATCTATCTCTATAGATCTTAATGCCCAATATGTAAGCAGCTTCACCAAGGTCTTTCTTTGAAAAACTCCTTTCAAACACTCCTTTATGCTTTCCAGAAAATTCTACATCATTTTCGATCGACAATATGTCATTCACATATACTTATCAGAAAGGTTGTAGTGCTCCCACTCACTTCTTGTAAATACAGGCTTCACCGCAAGTCTGTATAAATCTATATGCTTTGATCAACTTATCAAAGCGTATATTCCAACTCCGAGATGCTTGCACCAATCCATAGATGGATCGCTGGAGCTTGCACATTTTGTTAGCACCTTTAGGATTGACAAAACCTTCTGGTTGCATCATATAGAAGTCTTCTTTAATAAATCCATTAAAGAATGCAGTTTTGTTATCCGTTTGCCAGATTTCATAAAATGCGGCAATTGCTAACATGATTCGGACAGACTTAAGCATCGCTACGGGTGAGAAAGTCTCATCATAGTCAACTCCTTGAACTTGTTGAAAAACTTTCGCAACAAGTCAAGCTTTGTAAACAGTAACATTACCGTCAGCGTCAGTCTTCCTCTTGAAGATCCATTTATTTTCGATGGCTTGCCGATCATCGGGCAAGTCAACCAAAGTCCACACTTTGTTCTCATACATGGATCCCATCTCAGATTTCATGGCCTCAAGCCATTTTGCAGAATCTGGGCTCATCATTGCTTCCTCATAGTTCGTAGGTTCATCATGGTCCAGTAACATGACTTCCAGAACCGGGTTGCCGTACCACTCTGATGCGGAACGAACTCTGGTTGATCTACGAAGTTCAGCAGAAACTTGATCTGAAGTTTCATGATCATCATCATTAGCTTCCTCACTAATTGGTGTAGGAATCACTGGAACTAGTTTCTGTGATGTTCCACTTTCCAATTCGGGAGAAGGTACAATTACCTCATCAAGTTCTACTTTCCTCCCACTCACTTCTTTCGAGAGAAACTCCTTCTCTAGAAAGGATCCACTCTTAGCAACAAAGACCTTGCCTTCGGATCTGTGATAGAAGGTGTACCCAACAGTTTCTTTTGGGTATCCTATGAAGATTTACCTCTCCGATTTGGGTTCAAGCTTATCATGTTGAAACTTTTTCACATAAGCATCGCAGTCCCAAACTTAAAGAAATGACAGCTTAGGTTTCTCATCAAACCACAGTTCATACGGTGTCATCTCCACGGATTTAGATGGTGCCCTATTTAACGTGAATGTAGCTGTCTCTAATGCATAACCCCAAAAGCGATAGTGGTAGATTGGTAAGAGACATCATCGATCGCACCATATCTAATAAAGTACGGTTATGACGTTCGGACACACCATTACACTGTGGTGTTCTAGGTGGCGTGAGTAGTGAAACTATTTCACATTGTTTTTACTGAAGGCCAAACTCGCTAACTCAAATATTTTACCTCTACGATCATATCATAGAAACTCTTATTTTCTTGTTACGATGATTCTCCACTTCACTCTGAAATTCTTTGAACTTTTCAAATGTTTCACACTTGTGCTTCATTAAGTAGATATACCCATATCTGCTCAAATCATCAGTGAAGGTCAGAAAATAACGATACCCGCCGTGAGCTTCAACACTCATTGGTCCACATACATCTGCATGTATGTTCTCCAACAAATCTGTTGCTCGCTCCATTATTCCGGAGAACGGAGTTTTAGTCATCTTGCCCATGAGGCATGGTTCGCAAGCACCAAGTGATTCATAATCAAGTGATTCCAAAAGTCCATCACTATGGAGTTTCTTCATGCGCTTTACACCATTATGACCTAAACGGCAGAGCCACAAATAAGTTGCACTATCTATACCTATACTAATTTGTGACTCCCTAGAAATTCCCATAATAATTAGAATTTACGAGCCGTTAATCTTGTGGGACCAAATTATTACGGTGTAGATCGACTCAGGCAATCCTACATTAAAAAAATCTCTATTGTATAATTCTTAAAAAAACTATTAAAAGGCCCACAAACCTTTTTGTTTGTAACTAGAATAAAATCCTAACAACATACGCAACTCTCCATATTCCTTAATTCTCCCTCACCCCATGGAAACACACGTTCCTTTTCTCTCGGTTCTCTCACGTTCCATTATTTATCTGTTTTCTCTCTTCCCGTATGCTCCTCTCTCTCTCTGTTCTCTCTCTCCCATATGTTTCTCTCCACCAGCCCTTCCTCTCTCCGATCTCTCTTTTTCTTGATGAAAAAGGAAACCATCATCTCTCTCCAACCTGAAGAAGAAAACCAATTTCACGGCATGGATCCAATTGATCAACACCTTACTGCCTCAAATTTGAGTTCCTCGTCTAGATCGGCCACACTACATTGATATCCCGCAGTATATTCTGCAGCTATCTCTTGCTTTCCCCTCTACTCCGCTCCGACACAAATATCGCTGATCTCAGGTAACCATGCTCTCCTCTTCAAAGTCAAATCATACGCTGCTTTGATCTTGAACATCTGACACATAGATGGCTACTTATAGGTTTTTCATACATGGATGCATTGATGTGATCCTCCTGTTGGTTCTAAACCGTTGAATCATACCGAGATTTGTTGGAGGCCTCCGATCAAATTTCCCCATCAACGTCCAGCACTTCTACCACTCTGCGGGATATCTATGGTTGATGAAGAAGGATTCCAAATTCTGACCGATGTCCTGGCGGCACAGCCCGACCTCGCCCATGCAACAGGCAGAGTTCTTTCCAGCGTTCATGCACCTATGGAAGCTAATTCGACTACTTTTCGAACTGACCGGATGCGGAAAGCAGGCAAGTACATGGCAGCTAGCTGATTAATTCACGTACAGTGCATGCATGTACGCATATCGTTATTTGTCTTCGGCCATAGATAGATTCTGGCATTATGTATATATTTTTTTCGAAACGGAGGCATTATGTATTTTGGGGTGTGTTATTGCAGGTTGATTAATTTGTTTTTCACAAGCTAGTTGTATATTTGGAGATTGATTCAGGCAACATCGCAACAGGGAGCAAATGGAGCTAGAATTACATATCTCTTTGACCAGAAAGTACGTCGCAACTCGACGGATCATCTCAGTTAAAGAAGAGCCTAGTCCAGACCAACACGTGAATCATTTCATAAGCATTCAACGGATCCGTGTTTGCATTTGGGGAGATCCAAGAGTACAGGCTCCAAGACTTTAAGCAAACAGCACAAGTGCTCTGTACTGCTCCTCTCCAATTCTACCCAAGTGTGTACTTCTTTCTCCCTGTTTGCATAAGTTTTTCTTATTCTGACTTCTTATGGTTCTTAAATTATACCAAGTTGTGGTTGTGGTAGTTGTTTGTTCGCTAGAAGGTTGGAATAGGCCTTTCTGTCATCAATAATATGAATTGATTATTTTCAATCTTACTGACAAAAAGAATATTCCCCTTTTGGTGACATGGAAGAAAACTAAGAGTGTAATGTGTGAGATGAGAGTGGCAATGATATGGCTCTTTATCATATCATGCCTATTGCAACCATGTGTTAAAAAAAATTAAGTTCAGGTATTTTATTCTTTTCCTGATTTATACTTGAATCCATGACAACTTTACCATTGGATTCGGATTAGCGCAGCATCTTCTATCCAATTATTTTCTAGCGATTTTCTGTACCGTTTTTGAATCATGTTGTGAGAGTATGCATGCAGTTTGTATAGCTTACAGCAACAGGAAAACCAAGATTTGATTCTATTTTCGTACTAATTACTTTTTGATTTGTGCCTTAAATAATCTTTAAAATTCATGTTCCTTTGATCTGTTATATAAAAGTTTTACTTTCTTTGTTTTCTGCAATTTAGGTAAAAAAACAATGCTGTGCGAATATATATCAATAAAAAAAGAGTCTGGTAGCTTCAAAAAAAAAAGAGTTCCATACGATCCCTGTGAAGACGTGAGGTATCCCAACCCTGCATCCTTCCTTCCTAAAGCCCTTAGGTTCTCCGATTCGTGGCGTGGGTCTAGCCGCCGCTTTTCTCCTCTTTCCACCGCAGCTAGCGCCGTTAAGCTCTTCATCAAAGAAGGATTGTTTACCCTATGTACATGCGCTGGCATACACATCACATATCAGGATGCATCCATCCATCGAGAAAGTAAGATCTACTTTAGCCTCCCTACTCCATGCCATGGATTCACCATTGCTGCACCGATGGATTCTCCATCAAAGCAAGATTGTTTAGTTGAGCAGTAACCGTATACATGTCTCAACCCCAATGGAGACAGTTTAGTGCAGCCGCCTAGCTGACTTGAGCATATATTGTTGCCCTTGGTGATTACTACCCAACGAGGATCGAGCTAGGCCTACTACTACTTGCCGGCTACACAACTTGCACAGGTCTACAATATTAGTTGATGTCCGATGCTTCAGTCAGGAGCAATACGCACATGTACATGTATATACAAGCCGGATGAACAGGCATGCAGATGGATTATTTCCGCTATAAAGAAGGAGCATCATCAGCGAATGTGTAGGGCAGCCAAGTGACTGTTTGCTATGTTGATTCTATATATTCACCCTCATCTTCTCTCCTTTTGGTTATTTCATTCATTCTTCTGTAAAGTCTAATAGGTATGTGTCGTGCATACATTGATCCTTTGTATAGAAGTAAATCTGAAGAAAAAAAGTATCTTTGGCTAAATACCGCATTGGATTTACTGTTATGCTCTGTTTAGTCAACAGGGATTTGGATAATTTAATTTACAAAAATGCTAAAGTCAGAATTTAGTTCGTTATGTCAACCCTCTTTTAGGTTAAACAGTATTTATTTTCAGCAGCTTAGCACTGACTTCATCTATATAAATAAGCTAATTCGTACAAGAGTTGTACTTTCTTATTTTTTACATATGTGTATTGTCAATGATTGTGCCAAATAACTAGGGCACACATTTTCAATTCATTGATTTGATTTTCTCATGCTGCATTGAGATAATTGTAGACTTCGAACCACTCTAAGAATGATCACATTGCTCGACAACCCAGACCATTTTTTTTTTCAATTAGCATCTACTGACTATTGCTCTATTTGGTTCTCTTCAATTTACCATTTACTCACTTTGACATCACTTATGCAGATGAATTGGACCAGTCTGTGCAGCTTATCTAATAACTTTAGATACAAGAATATGACGAATTCTTACTGATTTACTAAAAGGTAAGGAAATATTAAAGCAATGATTACACTGTTTACACATTTACCATTGCATTATAATCCCCATATCGACATGCCTAAGCATACTTAGAAGCGACATGATAGTACTAAATTTATATACAACACTGAACGTTTAGTTGAGCAGTAACCGTTAGAGTTTAAGATGTGCTCTTACCTCTTCAGTTTCTTGGAACAATGATGTGATATGCATCCACTGGATTTTCTCCGATGCAAACATATAGATACACACATTCATAAGTCAGGAGCAGATCCCTCCGCCTTAAGATTGATTTCTATTTATAGTGGATGCATATATTACCTCCTTAATAAGTTGTTCAAATAAACCGGATGATACTCTAACTTATAGAATATAATAATTTTCCATATGCGTGTTGAATTTAACATATCCCTAGCTTTGTTATGATACCATTGGACTATCATGACTGGTAGTGGAATCAGCTCACATGGTTCTCAGGTGACGGGCTATATATAAACAGGTAAATGGCACTGTCTATGTGCTGGACAGAGAAATGAACTCCCTGCCGAAGCTATGCTATCTGATGCTAAGGCTAGCATGTTGTCTAACACTTGCTAGGAGTTTGGTCGGATTATTATCTGTTATTTATTTTCTTGCTAATTTGTAGTAGACGACATTTATCATGTTTTTTGTTCTCATTTAAATAAATAAAAATTGAATATAAGACTGCAACTATGTTTATCCACATACTACAAATTAAAAATTGTTCCTTTGGCTTCTATTCTATTCCATGGCTGGGTGTACTGAAACATTAATGCATCGATAATTTATTGTCCATTAAACTGACCATAGGTATTTTTGTTTGTGCCACATACTAATTCATTGTGGGTTCTTATCTGTGGTGTACTATTTTGTTAGAAGATGGTCTGTAATTTTGTTGCATTGTTAATGGTATGCACTTATTCCATTTTCTTTTTAGAGATTGCCATTTCAAATTTTGTTTGGACAGATGATTGATTTTTATAAGCACCATTTGAGAATATTTTACTTTCTGATAAGAACCAGTCAAACTGTTTGAGTTTCGAAGTATCTTGCGAGTATAATTACCTAACATACTTCCAAATATAATTTAAATGTTTTAAAAATGTTCCATGGGCTATGAACATCTGGATGCTATGGGTGCATAGTTGTCTTATGTGTTTTGTTATATAAGCTAATGTACTTCTCCTAGATAACAAATTTCAGACATTTTGTTATATGTTATGCAATTTGTTCAATTATTTCATTACTAATGTTTAATAGGATTTTATATATTTTAATATGTATATCTATGTGTACTGGATAACCTATTAATATCTTCATGTGTTCTCAAAATGACTAGCCCGTGCAGATGCACGGGTCGACGACTAGTCATTATTAACCTTGCATCTTCTGGCTTCAATATTATGAATATGTGTATCACCACGATCGAGATCCAACAAACTATTTTCATTGGGTGTATGACCATCGAAGGTTTTATTCATGTAAACAGAATAACAATTATTCTATGACTTTAAATGAATAACCGTATTGCAACAAATATGATCAAATCATATTCATGCTCAATGCAAATGCCAAATAACATTTATTTAGGTTTTACACTAATCCCGAAAGTATAGGGAGTGTGCGATGATGATCATATCAATCTTGGAACCACTTCCAACACACATCGTCACTTTACCTTTAACTAGTCTCTGTTCATTCTGCAATTCTTGTTTCGAGTTACTAATTTTAGCAACTGAACCGGTATCAAATACCCAGGGGTTGCTATGAACACTAGTAAAGTACACATCAATAATCTGTATATAAAAATATACCTTTGTTCACTTTGCCATCCTTCTTATCCGCCAAGTATCTAGGGCAGTTCCACTTCCAGTGACCATTTCCTTTGCAGTAGAAGCACTTAGTTTCAGGCTTGAGTTTTAGCTTTGGGTTTCTTCACGGGAGTGACAACTTGCTTGTCATTCTTCTTGAAGTTCCCCTTCTATCCCTTTGCCCTTTACTTGAAACATCTTGTTAACCATCAACACTTGATGCTTTTTCATGATTTCTACCTTCGCCGACTTCAGCATCGCGAAGAGCTCGGGAATTCCTTTCGTCATCCCTTGCATATTATAGTTCATCAAGAAGTTCTACTAACTTGGTGATAGTGACTAGAGAACTTTGTCAATTACTATCTTATCTGGAAGATTAACTCCCACTTGATTCAAGTAATTGTAGTACCCACACAATCTGAGCACATGCTCACTGGTTGAGCTATTCTCCTCCATCTTGTAGGCAAAGTACTGTCAGAAGTCTTATACCTCTCGACACGGGCATGAGTATGAAATACTAATTTCAACTCTTGGAACATCTTATATGCTCCGTGGCGTTCAAAACGTTTTTGAAGTCCTGGTTCTAAGCCGTAAAGCATGGTGCACTTAAACTATCAAGTAGTCATCATACCGAGCTTTTGTCAAAATGTTCATAACGTCTACATCTGCTCCTGCAATAGGTGTGTCACCTAGCGGTGCATCAAGGACATAATTCTCTGTGCAGCAATGAGGATAATCCTCAGATCACGGAACAATTCCGCATCATTGCTACTAACATCTTTCAACTTAGTTTTCTCTAGGAACATATAAAAAATAAACGGGGAGCAACATCGTGAGCTATTGATCTACAACATAGATATGCTAATACTACGAGGACTAAGTTCATGATAAATTAAAGTTCAGTTTAATCATATTACTTAAGAACTCCCACTTAGATAGACATCCCTCTAGTCATCAAAATGATCACGTGATCCAAATCAACTAAACCATGTCTGATCATCACGTGAGATGGAGTAGTTTCAATGGTGAACATCTTATGTTGATCATATCTATTATATGATTCACGCTCGACCTTTCGGTCTCCAGTGTTCCGAGGCCATATCTGCATATGCTAGGCTCGTCAAGTTTAACCCGAGTATTTTGCGTGTGCAAAACTGGCTTACACCTGTTGTATTTGAACGTAGAGCTTATCACACCCGATCATCACGTGGTGTCTCGGCACGACGAACTTTCGCAACGATGCATACTCAGGGAGAACACTTATACCTTGAAATTTAGTAAGGGATCATCTTATAATGCTACCGTCGAACTAAGCAAAATAAGAAGCATAATAAGATAAACATCACATGCAATCAAAATATGTGACATGATATGGCCATCATCATCTTGTGCTTTTGATCTCCATCTCCAAAGCACCGTCATGATCACCTTCGTCACCGGCGCGACACCTTGATCTCCATCGTAGCATCGTTGTCGTCTCGCCAACTATTGCTTCTACGACTATCGCTACCGCTTAGTGATAAAGTAAAGCAATTACATGGCGATTGCATTTCATACAATAAAGCGACAATCATATGGCTCCTGCCAGTTGTCGATAACTTTACAAAACATGATAATCTCATACAAAACCGTATATCTCATCATGTCTTGACCATATCACATCACAACATGCCCTGCAAAAACAAGTTAGACGTCCTCTACTTTGTTGTTGCAAGTTTTACGTGGCTGCTAGGGTCTTAGCAAGAACCGTTCTTACCTACGCATACAAAACCACAACGATGTTTCGTCAAGTATGTGCTGTTTTAACCTTCAGAAGGACCGGGCGTAGCCACACTTGATTCAGCTAAAGTGAGAGAGACAGACACCCGCCAGTCACCTTTAAGCAACGAGTGCTCATAATGGTGAAACCAGTCTCGCGTAAGCGTACGCGTAATGTCGATCCGGGCCGCTTCATCTCACAATACGGCCGAAGCAAAGTATGACATGCTGGTAAGCACTATGACTAGTATCGCCCACAACTCATTGTGTTCTACTCGTGCATATCATCTACGCATAGACCTGGCTCATGATGCCACTGTTGGGAAACGTAGTATTTTCAAAATTTTCCTACGATCACGCAAGATCTATCTACTAGATGCATAGCAACGAGGGGGAGAGTGTGTCTACGTACCCTCGTAGACCGGGAGCGGAAGCGTCAAGTGACGCGGTTGATGTAGTCGAACTTCTTCGCGATCCAACCGATCAAGCACCGAACGTACGACACCTCCGCGTTCAGCACACGTTCAGCTTGATGACGTCCCACGAGCTCTTGATCCAGTAGAGCTTCACAGGAGAGTTTCGCCAGCACGACGGCGTGGTGACAGATATGATGTATCTACCAGCGCAGGGCTTCGCCTAAGCACTGCAACGGTATGACCGAGGTGTGTTTCTGTGGAGAGGGGCACCGCACACGGCTAAAACAATTCAACTTGTCTGTCCTAGGGTCCCCCCTGCCCCCGTATATAAAGGAGCAAGGGAGAGGCCGGCCCTAGAGGGGGAGCGCCAAGTGTGGGGAGTCCTACTAGGACTCCCAAGTCCTAGTAGGATTCCCCTTTCCTTTCCGGAGTAGGAGAGAAGGAAAGAGGTGGAGAGGGAGAAGGAAAAGGGGGTTGCACCCCTTGTCCAATTCGGACCAGAGGGGGGGCGCGCGCCTCCTTCCTTTTGGCCTTTCTCCTCTATTCCCGTATGGCCCAATAAGGCCCATATACTCCGAAAAATACCCGAATCACTCGGAACCTTTTCGATGTCCGAATATAGTCGTCCAATATATCGATCTTTATGTCTCGACCATTTCGAGACTCCTCGTCATGTCCCCGGTCTCATCCGGGACTCCGAACTCCTTTGGTACATCAAAACTCATAAACTCATAATACCGATCGTCATCAAACGTTAAGCGTGCGGACCCTACGGGTTCGAGAACTATGTAGACATGACCGAGACTCATCTCCGGTCAATAACCAATAGCGGAACTTGGATGCTCATATTGGCTCCTACATATTCTACGAAGATCTTTATCGGTCAAACCGCATAACAACATACGTTGTTCCTTTTGTCATTGGTATGTTACTTGCCCGAGATTCGATCGTCGGTATCTCTATACCTAGTTCAATCTCGTTACCGGCAAGTCTCTTTACTCGTTCCGTAATACATCATCTCGTGACTAACTCATTAGTCTTTTGCTTGCAAGGCTTATTATGATGTGCATTACCGAGAGGGCCCAGAGATACCTCTCCGACACTCGGAGTGACAAATCCTAGTCTTGATCTATGCCAACACCATGAACACTTTCGGAGACACCTGTAGAGCATCTTTATGATCACCCAGTTACGTTGTGACGTTTGATAGCACACAAGGTGTTCCTACGGTATTCGTGAGTTGCATAATCTAATAGTCATAGGAACATGTATAAGTCAAGAAGAAAGCAATAGCAGTAAAAGTAAACGATCATAGTGCTAACCTAACGGATGGGTCTTGTCCATCACATCATTCTTCTAATGATGTGATCCCGTTGATCAAATGACAACTCATGTCTATGGTTAGGAAACATAACCATCTTTGATCAATGAGCTAGTCTAGTAGAGGCATACTAGGGACACTTTGTTTTGTCTATGTATTCACACATGTACTAAGTTTCCGGTTAATACAATTCTAGCATGAATAATAAACATTTATCATGATATAAGGAAATATAAATAACAACTTTATTATTGCCTCTAGGGCATATTACCTTCACTTTTGTCACTCTAGCAACCCACCATAAGCAAATCATGAACATATTGCAAACACTACAACGGGTATCCCTCACGCTTCCGAGACATGGAGAGCACCATAGGACGGCACCAATAATAAAACATGTAACTCAAACCAATCACGATCATCAATCAACCCATAGGACAAAATGGATCTACTCAAACATCATAGGATAGCCATACATCATTGGGAAATAATGTATAGCATTGAGCACCATGTTGTCAGGCCCAAGATGCGATTCTATCCCGATCACGAGACTCATACGTGATTGGGGCACAACCGCATCTCAGGTGCTTAGCAAGATGGATATCATTACATCATACCATTACATAAATACATGGGGGATACAACACTCCCCTACTAACAAGAGATCTCGTCCCGAGATCTTAGGAACGAGACGGAAGGAAAAAGGAAGAACAAAGTTCTTCTCAAACAAAAGAGTGAAGCCAAAGAACCTTGAGAGGTTGAACAATTTGAAAGAGATGATACAACGGAGATGAACGAAGTTGCAAAGACTGCGTTAGACAAGAGTAACAAGGAATCGTCGAGAACCAAAAGGTTGAAGGATATGAAACAAGAGCTGAAGGAACAAGAATGACTTCGAAACCACTCCGGTTAATAAGAGATAGAAAGGAATTTCCACGAAGGAATTTGGGCAGCACTCCGGCTGAATGTGAATGGAATGGAACAAGAGCTGAAAAGATGAATGATAGTCGACGAGAGCAACAACACAATGCCTCCGGAGGAACTAAAGAGTGGAATGTAAAGAATGGCTAAGAGAAGAACAGTTTCCACCATGAATGAATTTGAGAGCATCCTTAGAAGAAAGGATTGAATGGAGTTGTGGGAAAATCAGCAACAAAAGAATAAGCTTGTTGTGGACTTAAGAAAAACATCTCAAAGCTTGAGGTGAATTACCGCCACTACCAAAAGATCGAATAGCCGAGAATGAAGAAATACAAAACTCCCTTTCAAAAGAATGTGGAGAATTATTTGCACTCGAGAGGCAAAAGAATAATGCTTGAGCTGTTCCAGAAGAATTATATGAATGTTTGAAGAATGAATTATCTCATGAAGAATCACCATGAAGAACTCCGGTAACAAAGAGTGATGATGATGATGGGTGAAGAGACTAAGATTAAAACCTTGCAATGATTTAGAAAGAGCCTTCGGCGAGAAGGCTGAGAAACTATGAACTCCGGAAAGAAAAGATGAAAGCACTTGGGACTAGAATTTTATTTATCAAGAATAAACTCCGAAGGAAGGAATTAAATCAACTTGATGAAAAAGAATAAGAATTATGTTATGCTTATCCTCCACCAATTAAATTGATGAAAGCAATGGATTCACATACCACTTATTCTCGATGAAATTGATTAAAGAGGGATATATCGCGAAATTGAGAAAGTCTTCATGAACCACCGGTAGGATTGGAAAGAATGAGTGAATTGATGTGATAACAAAAGAAAAGAATACTTGAGCAAACCACCGTAAGAATTGAAGCCGGAGAAAAGGACGAACCACCGTAAGAATTAAAATCGAGTGATGAAAGAGAACGACCACCGTAAGGAATTGAAATTGAGTGAATACAAGAGAATGAATCGCCGGGAAGAATAACCACTTGGGGAATTTAGATACAAGAGAACGAAGAGATCGCAAACTGATTAACGAATACTTGAACGAAGCACCGGACATTGTGAGACGAACGAAAAGGCATTAATGATGAATATTTGGAGGACGAAGTTGAAAACTGAGAAAGAAGAAATCTTCTGAAATGATGGCCTTCAGAGGAACACAAAGAAAAGAATTCATGAAATACTCCGGATGGTTGAGGAAAGAATTTTACACGATCGGAACAAGTAAGAGGATAGCATCATGCTAGCATCACGAATCCTTGAGAGAAGGGCCAAGATTTGGAGGAATTCTTCCTAGATCTTCAAATGTTGAGAATGACAACGGGAAACACCACCAAAATTATTGAGATACTCCGGAAGAATGAAAAGAGGGAAGGTTGAGCCAAACGTGAAAAGAATTGAAAGCGATCTTGGAGAAGGCATATGACTGATGGAATCCATACTTATGTCACACTTTGCAAAGAATTTGATTATAACTCCAGAAATATTAGACGAGTCAGGTAAGATCATGGGAAAAGACATGTGGGTTATGAGCCCACCGAAGAGAAAACACTGTTGAAAAGGATTATTCGAGTGAGAAACGATGCATCGGAATGTTTGAAAGACTCGAATGAGGTGACAACCTCGAATAAATTAGAACACAAACGACTCCTGAGATGTCTTCGGAACTCCGGAATAATTAAATGGCGAGAGGTAACGAGCAAGGGGAATATCCGAGCCGAGGGAAAATAATATGAACAACACCGAATACTTGAGTTGAATCCACCGGAAAAGAAGAAGAGGTGAAGAATACCAAATGAGAGGAGAATTCATAGGAGAAGAAAAGAGACGAACTAGACGAGAATTCACCAGTTGAAAACATTGAGGAAAGAAAGCAAAGAATTCACACGAGTAGGATAGATACTCGACTAAGGACTCCGGCTCCGAGAAGAAAAGGGTGGGCGGGTGGGAAAGAAAGACAACTTCGGAAGGGGAAACAACACGGGTTGGAAAGAACTGAGGATTGAACTTGCAAAGAAGAAGAGGGTCGAATCCACTTCACGAGAGATGCACCAGATGAAAGAACTGACAACGCAACAAACGAAAACTAACCGCGCGATCCTAAAAAAATTGTAGGGGAAGAGGAGTAATTCAAAACACCTACGTCAAGATTCCTCACAAGAGCGACGAAGGGGCTGAGGAGTAAAAAGAATTCCTACTCTCCGATATAACTAGACTCCAAAATAGTTTTCTGCTAGACTCGACAACGGCCAGACTACGATCAATCAAGGGGGCTCCTATGGTCGGTCGAGGCTCTAATACCAACTTGTCAGGCCCAAGATGCGATTCTATCCCGATCACGAGACTCATACGTGATTGGGGCACAACCGCATCTCAGGCGCTTAGCAAGATGGATATCATTACATCGTACCATTACATAAATACATGGGGGATACAACACATGTTTAGGTAGATATTACAGCAGGTAGAAAAGGTGTTACACCGCTGCATAGAGGGGGAGAGAGTTGGTGATGACGGCGGCGAAGTTGTTGGTGTAGATCGCTATCACGATGATGGCCCCGATGGCGTTCCGGTGCCACCCGGAGAGAGGGGGAGAGAGAGCCCCCCATTCTTATTCTTCCTTGACCTCCCCCTAGATGGGAGAAGAGTTTCCCCTCTAGTCCATGGCCTACATGACGGCGGAGGGGCCGGAGCCCTCCGAGATTGGACCTCTCTCTCTGTTTCCTTCTGTTTCTGCGCTCCCAGATTCTGGCCTTTCACCGTTTATTATATTCCCGGAGATCCGTAACTCCAATTGGGCTGAAATTTTAACACAATTTTTATCCGGATATTGGCTTTCTTGTGACGAAAGAAGGGCACCAACCACCTTATGGAGTGGCCACAAGGGACAGGGGCACCCCACCCCCTGGGCGCGCCCTCCATCATTGTGGGCCCCTCGGGCATCGTCTTGCGTTGATTCTTTTTCCCCAAAATCACATATATTCCAAAAATAATCTCCGTAAGTTTTTATCCTGTTTGGACTCCGTTTGATATGAATTTTCTGAGAAACAAAAAAATGCAACAAACAGGAACTAGCACTCGGCACTGGATCAATATATTAGTCCCATGAATAGTATAAAAAGTTGCAAAAAGTATGTAGAAGTTGTAGAATAATGGCATGGAACATTAAAAAATTATAGATACGACGGAGATGTATCAACATCCCCAAGCTTAATTCCTGCTCGTCCTCGAGTAGGTAAATGATAAAAAAGATATTTTTTTATGAGGAATGCTACCTAGCATAATCTTGATCAAGTAATCTAATCATGGCTTGAATATTAATACACGGGTGATTCAAAGCAAAAGTCTATCATTTGACATTAAGACAATAATACTTCAAGCATACTTGTAAATCAATCATGTCTTTCTCAAAATAACATGGCCAAAGAAAGGTATCCCTACAAAATCATATGGTCTGGCTATGCTCCATCTTCACCACACAAAGTATTTCGTCATGCACAACCCCGGTTTCAGCCAAGCAATTGTTTCATACTTTTATGTTCTCAAACTTTTTCAACTTTCATGCAGTACATGAGCGTGAGCTAAGGATATAGCACTATAGGTGGAATAGAAGGTGGTTGTGAGGAGAAGACGAAAGAGGAGAAAGTGTCACATCAACTAGGCAAATTAATGGGCTATGGAGATGCCCATCAATCGATATCGATGCAAGTGATTAGGGATTGCCATGCAACAGATGCACTAAAGCTATAAGTGTATGAAAGCTCAAAAAGAAACTAAGTGGGTGCGCATCCAACTTGCTTGCTCATGAAGACCTCGGGCATTTGAGGAACCCCATCATCCGAATATACAAGCCAAGTTCTATAATGAAAAGTTCCCACTAGTATATGAAAGTGATAACTCAAGAGACTCTCTACATGAAGAACATGGTGCTACTCTGAAGCACAAGTGTGGTAAAAGGATAGTAGCATTGCCCCTTCTCTATTTTTCTCTCATTTTTTTTGTTTTCTCTTTTTTGGGTGGGCTTCTTTGGCCTTTTTTTATTATTTGGTCTTCTTTGGCCTCTTTTATTATTTTCAAAGTTCGGAGATTCATCCCTACTTGTGAGGGAATCATAGCTTCCATCATCCTTTCCTCACTGGGGCAATGCTCTAATAATGATGAACATCACACTTTTATTTACTTACAACTCAATATTACAACTCGATATCTAGAACAATATGACTCTATATGAATGCCTCTGGCAGTGTACCAGGATGTGCAATGATCTAGCGTAGCAATGGCATCAAAAAATGGACAAGCCATGAAAACATCATGCTAGCTATCTTACGATCATGCAAAGCAATATGACAATGATGGTGCGTGTCATAAAAACGGAACAACTATGGTGGTTGTTTTGAGGAAGGGTATATGGTGGGTTTAATGCACTCACGAAAGTTGCGCGTCACTAGAGAGGCTAGCAATGGTGGAAGCGTGAGAGTTTGTATAATCCATGGACTCAACATTAGTCATAAAGAACTCACATACTTATTGCAAAAAATGATTAACCATCGAAACAAAGTACTACACGCATGCTCCTAGGGGAAGGGTTGGTAGGAGTTAACCATCGCGTTATCCCGACCTCCACACAAAGGATGGCAGTCAAAGAATAAATCATGCTCCGACTTCATCACATAACAGTTCACCTTACGTGAATGCTACAGGAATCACAAACTTTAACACAAGTATTTCTACCAATCCACAATTACTCACTAGCATGACTCTAATATGACCATCTTTATATCGCAAAACTATTGCAAGGAATCAAACATATCATATTCAGTGATCTACACGTTTAATGTAGGATTTTATGAAGCAAGAGAGTTTCAATTCTTTCTACAAAAGAAATTCCCACGCTCTAACAAATATAAGTGAAGCAAAAGAGCATTCTACAAATGGCAGTTTTCTATGTGAGGAGAAACAGTCAATCCAAGCTTCAAATGATATAAGTGAAGCACATGAAGCATTCTATAAAGCCATACTCAAAAGATATAAGTGAAGTGCAAAGAGCATTATATAAATCAACCAAGGAGTATCTCATACCAGCATGGTGCATTATTAAAATAAAAATAAAAACACATGACGCTCTAAGATTTACGCATATCATGTGAACAAAACAAAAACCGAAGCATACCGATAATTGTTGAATAAAGATGGAATGCCTTCCGAGGCATCCCTAAGCTTAAACGCTTGAGTCTCCTTGAATATTTACTTGGGGTGCATCGGGCATCCCCAAGCTTGAGATCTTGCCTCTCCTCATTCTTCTCATATCAATACCTCCTTGATCTTCGAACACTTCATCTACACAATACTTAACAAAACTTTTTTATTAGAGGGGTTAGTACATATAACATCAAATCTCATTATGTACTGCTCTAACATTATTGTATAATTATAATCAAACATTACTCATTGTATTCTATCACAATTCTATGGCCCCAAGTCAAAGGAGGCTCAACAAGATTTCAAACATAAGCAAATAATAAAACTATAACAGCAATTTGTGAAAACAGGACAGTCTGTAGTAATCTGAACATTAACCATACTTATGTACCTCTAAAAGTTCTGAAAAATTCTGAAAAAAAATAAAAAAATTGTATATAAGTACTCTGCAAAAAGTTTCAGAAGTGTTTGACTTTCCAACAAAAAATGTAAAATCGCACACTACAGCCAAAGTTTCTATTTTTGCACCGTAAAAACCAAACAAGCAATCTAATCATCCTAAAGGCAAATATTGGCACATTATTTTTGTAATACAATGGATTTATACAAGGGGATAATTATTTTTGTTGAAAATTTTATGTAATTGAGATTCACAAAGTTTCCATGGGCATGAACAAAGTTCAAGGCTAGCTCCCACTTTAACAATGCTCATCTTTCTCACTTTCGCTTTTCTTTTTGAAAAAGTTTTAGGCTCCCCTATTTTTATTATTTTCTAACCATATAAAAGCACACAACAGAATAAAATGACTCTCTAAAACTTAAGGGTTGTCTCCCTGGCAGCGCTTTCTTTAAAGCCATTAAGCTAGGCATATAGTGCTCAAGTAATGGATCCACCCGGATCCCAAGGTATATCAAAGCCAATTTTAATTAACAATGATTTTTGATTTAGTAGTGAGCACAAAGTAGTATATATCATGCAACAACGAAGTCTAACTCTCTTTCTATGCATCTGCATGACATAAAAGAACAATTCATGCACATCAAGTAAAGGCCAATACATAGTATAATCAGTTTCTTGCAATTTTATCGTATTGGAAAAACATAGAGAGGCGGAGATGTAGTTCCTATCTCATAATAATTGCAAGTAGGAGAAGCAAGCACATGCATATTATATTTATCAAAATCATCATGTGGAATAGTAGAACACAACCCATCAATATAATCCTTAATAAGCGCAAACTTCTCCGATATAGTGTAGTTGGGAGAATTCAAAAGATAATAGGACTATCATGCGTGGGTGCAATAGCAACAATTTCATGTTTAACATAAGAAACTATAGCAAGTTCATCTCCGTAAGCATAATTCATATTGGCATCATGGCCACAAGCATAGAAAGCATCAAGTTCGTCAAAAGGGATATTTCAAACGAATCAAAGGGATCATAGCAATCATCCTTCGGTAAGTACGAAGAGAAATTAAACAATGCATGAGTTGAAGAGTTACTCTCATTAGAAGGTGAGCATGGTAGCTAATCCGCTCTTCCTCCCTTTGTTCTTCGCTCTCCTCCTCATCTTTTTCATCTAATGAGCTCACAGTGTCATCAATTTCTTCTTCCATAGTTTCTTGTAAAATATTAGTCTCCTCTTGGACAGCGGAGGAGTCCTCAATATATGGTTTAACATAAGCATTAGAAACATAGTTTTCATAGCAATATTTTAGTATGGCAAAATTTTCAGATTTGTAACACTACAAGAAATTTGTTAATTCATGACGGATTTGCGATGACAATATCAGAAATCGTCATGGACGATCTGCTACAACCCTACAAGCCCGTCTAAAGCCCGCTAAAGCCCGCCCAATTGTTCCGTATATAAATTGCTTACCCTAACACACTCCTCCTCAGCCCCCTCCTCTCTTCCTCCTCCACGCATCCCCCTCCCGATTCCCCATCGCCGCCACCCACCATCTCTTCCCATCCCTCCTCCCACAGCTTGCCGTCGGCCTCCCCCACCCCACCTCTCACCTCGCAGCTCCAACGGTCAGATCCAACGCATCCCCCACCCATCCACCCCTCTTGCAAGTTGCAACCTAACTCTCTCTCTCTCTCGTGCGACCCCTCGCGCCGTGGCCAACGACCGTCGATTCCAGCGAGGTCTGCCACCGCACAGCACAACGACGGGCTAGTCTCCGACCACTCCCTCCTCCAGTCCGGCTGGATCCGCCACTACCAGTCTCCGGCACTCGCCCATGACCCCTAGCCCGTGGCTAGGGTTCGATTGCGGCATCGCGTCCATCGCTGGCACGTCTCCGGTGGCTCCTCTCCATCGAACAGCGCGCCCCATCGCGCCTCTCCACCTCCTAGATGGCGTGCCTAGCTCCGTGCGCTCATGCGGGTTCGGCTGGACGGCGGCGACCCCGACCTCCTCTGCCGCCTCTCCGGCGCGGCTGTGCATCCTGTGGTGACCTCCTCTGCTGCGCGACGGTGACGGTGAGCTGCACTGCGACCACTGCATCACCAATGAACCTCTTTACTGAGCACTTGTACCTCTGCCTTCTTCCTCTATGGCATCCTCTGCTTATTTCGTTTCATCCAATATTCGCTTGTGACCAATCACTATTGATTCCTGATCTATATTCCACATAGGTTAAGATTTGCATTTTCACTTATATTGCATAGAGAATGTTTACAAATATATCATGAATTCTGTAAGTTTGAACATTGTGTGATTGGGCAGAGGACATCCATGGCAGGTGAAGCCGGTATTTCATTTTAGTTGGCATTTCAAGGGCTAGTAATTTGGTGTCTGATATGTGTGTTTTAGCCTTACCAATGCAAAGATGGAAAATTTGTTTCGTTTATTAATATTATCCAAAGGGTGGTTAGTGTTGCACAGCTTCAGGTTTCTGATGTTAGTTCATTATAATTCCATGTAATAAATAGATACTTTGTTACTTTATGCAAGACAAACCTCAAGTATATCATGAAGAAAGGGAAAGTAATGTGCAGCTACCCATTGTACATTGTTCCTTAGTTCAGTTAGTATGCATTTGAATCAATTCTTTAAGACTCCAGTTAATAAATTGAGACATTTGGGAAGGCATAGCTCTTTTAGAATTTGGTACAGTTGAAATAACATTTGCATTTTAGTAATAATGAAATGAAACCGCACATCCAGTTGTCACACTAATATATTTGCTTTGCACCTTATAATCGGTACATCTCCCACCTAATCGACTCCGACGCCACAGTCCTCGAGCAGAACATGAGCTTAATTCCCTTCCATTCTTCTGTTTGTCTTATTCTTGATGTACTATATTGAGAAACCGATCCCCTGCATTTATTCTGCATTCATACACTTGTTTCAATCAAAATATGTAATGCATTTCTGTGATGAACTACCTGCTAGTGAAAGATCTATTATATTTTCCTCTTTTGGGATATTATGGGAAGATACAGTCCAACAAAACCGCATAAATCTGTTGCATTAATTAATTCCTTTGTTGATTGCATCTCTGGGTATGTCGGTGTACTAAAGTAGGGGTACCCTTAGTATCCCGAACTTGTGCACGGGCAGTCGCAGCGTCCCGCGGCAAGGCTTGCCGGGTGACCGTCTAGGTCCTCCATGGTTCCTTTGGAGCCATTCAAGAACAAAGTATTCAAGTCAAGGAGACAAGACCCCGGCAAGAGGAGCTTGCCGGGAAGGCCAACCAAGGCATCTCAAGGAACTTGCCGCGACGCGCCACGTGCCCCGGCAAGGCCCGGTGAGCGACAAGCTCCCGGACGCGACAAGATAGCGGCCGCGGCAAGGTGCTTGCCGCGGCAAGCTGCCACTCTGTACCCGCGCTCCAGCGCATCCACCCACGCGTCGCTCTGGGACCCTTCCAGGCGTACGTGGCGGGAGGTTGTGCAGCCAGGGGTACGCGGTGGCAAGCGGCGCTGACAAGGTTGCCATCGTGGCGAACGGTGGCGCCCCTAACGGCCCTTTTTGCACTGTTTGGGCGACGGCGACGGGCATTTAATGCCCTTGCCCCCTGCCGTCAGGGTTAGGTGCGATGCACTGTACAAGTAGGTGTACCAACCACACCTTTTCCCTTTTTACCCTCATCTGCGTTGCCACCTGTCGGTGACCCCTTGGGCCTATAAAAGGAGGCCCATGCGCAACGTAGAGGGAGGTTCGAACACTCTCACGCTCGGTCCCGTTAGCTGTTGAAGGGTACTGTAGCTCTCAGCGCTCCCGAGCAAGAACTCAATACAAACCAAAGCAGGAGTAGGGTTTTACGCATCCGTGTGGCCCAAACCTGGGTAAACTGCTCGTGTGCCTCGCCTCGATCTGCTCTTCGCGCGATCTCCGCCCCCTGCCGTACCAAAAAGGGGCTCCGTCCCCATAGGTGTTCGTGGGTGGATCAGTTTCCCCGACATCTTTGGCGCGCCAGGTAGGGGGTGCGTCGAGGTTGTGTGAACCTGATCCGGCGTTCACACGAGCTAGATCTTCATCATCTTCATCAACATGCCGCCGAAGAAAAAGGCTTCAGAGGCAGATGGTCCGTCCGCATCGATCCCACCACCGCCGGAGCCAACGGCTGGTGGGGTAGACACCGACGGAAGAACGGACGTCGACGAGGGAGCTCACGGTGCCGCCAAGTCCAAGGACAAAGCTGCGCTGCCCGTCGACGGCGTGGCCGGCTCCCACGACGACCGGGCGCACTCCAAGACCTCGACGTCCGTGCATGCACCGCGCCCATCTCAGGAGGCACGGGACCGGCAGCGTCATGGTACTCACGGTACCATACGCTTACTGGGCCAAAATCGAGCTGGTGGATCCCGGGATGTTCAAGACCAGCATGCACACCAACATGCCGGCACGAGCAAGGCACGGTCGCGTGGACGGGACACTGATCCTTCTAACATAGTTAGAAGTCCGAGCATATCCCACTCCTCGCACCGTTCGCCACCGCTACCCACCACTCCAGCAGAAGCTCTGGCACGAGCTCAACTGCTCCTAGACTTCCCTCCAGCGGCAGACAAGGCCGACGACTGGAGGGCCACCATTCAGAGTCTCATCGCCTTCGCCAACGGCGACACTCCGCGGCATCCGAGCACGTCGCAGCCGCGGCAAGTCAGCCAGGCGCGGGCCGATGGCGACAAGACCGGTGGGGGTGCAACCACCGTGCACTCTCCACCCCGAAGGCCAAAATCACTGACTCGCCGAATCCACCTCGACAGCGACTCCACCGCGTCGTCGGATCCACGAGCTCGTCGCGATCAGCGCCAAGTTCTTCAAGATTGACAGCAAGAAGACGCTCGTACCCGCATCGAGCGCCGAAGAGAAGCACGGCGTCAATCAGACCAGCGCGCTGGGCCCGCTGTCGACATGCATGCGCCAGGGGAACCAGGCGACTTGCCATACGTGGTAGGTTGTCCTGCGTTCACTCGTGAGCTGCGGCAAGTCCAGTGGCCCAGCATGAAGAATTTCAAGCCAGACGTACCAGAGAAGTACGACGGCAAGACGCATCCGTCGGAGTTCCTCAGCATCTACACCATCGCGATGCAGGCTGCCGGGGGGCGAGACGACAAGATCCTTGCCAACTACTTCCCGCTGGTACTTAAACCCAACGTCAGGTCCTGGCTCATGAACTTGCCGGACAACTCCATATCCTCCTGGGCAGACCTGTGCCATCAATTTGTCGGCGCCTTTACAGGCGGCCACAAACCTCATGGCCAAGAGAGTGACCTTCACCTGCTCGCCCAGAAGGAAGGAGAGCCCCTGCGCAAGTACATCTAGAGATTCAGCTGTGTACAGCACAACATCCCAGACGTCCACCCTGTCGCGGTTATCAGTGCGTTCCACCAGAACGTACGTAACCGCAGGATGAGGGAGGAGATGGCGATGTGCAAGATCAGGGACGTCAGCGAGCTGTATGCCCTGGCCGACAAGTGTGCACGTGTTGAAGAGGGGAGGAAACTCCCCGGAGAGGATACAGGAGCGGGAGGATCTGACAGTGAGGACGCCGCCCCAGCAAAGAAAATCTGGCGGCGGAACAACAGGAAGAAGAAAAGCAAAGAGGTGCTAGTCGTTGAGCAGTCCGGCAACAAAGGTGGCGCCGAGAAAGCCAAAGTTGGTAGCTCCGGCAAGGAGACTGCCGCATGCACCAACTGCCAGGCTGTGGCGGCCGCCGACAAGCAGGACGGCACCGTCAAGCAGTACTGCAAGATCCACCGCACCAAGGGTCATGACCTCCAGAACTGCAAGAGGGTCGAGCAGCTCGTCGAGCAGCAGAAGGCTGAGTACGAGCGACGCGACAAGGAGAAGGCCCAAGGAGGTGATGGAGGATCCGGCAAGAAGCGGTCATTCAACGGCCGGGGAGGACGCCGCGGCAAGGCCAAGCAGCGGCAAGGAGACAGACCTCCCCGCGGCCGCGACAAGGATGAAGACGACGACGACGACGAAGACATGGATGATGTCGAGACCAGCGAGCAGGAGTTCCAAAAAGCCACGAAGGTCTTGTGCGTTGACGGCGGTGCTTCTCTGCATACTTCACACCGCCAACTCAAGCAGTGGGTGCGGGAAGTTAATGCAGCAGAACCACCTGTCGAATCACGCAAGCTTCTGAAATGGTCCAGCACGCCTATCATCTTTGATATTGAGGACCACCCTGATCGCACAACTGCGGTCGGGTGCTTGCCGATGTTGGTTTCACCAACTATCCGCAACCTCAAGGTCACTAAGATGCTAGTTGACGGCGGGGCCGGCTTGAACCTGATCTCCTCCGCTATGCTCCACAAACTCCAAATCCCTGACAGCGAGCTCGAAGAGACCGGCACATTCCAAGGAATCAACCCGGGAAGGAGCAAGCCGAAGGGGAAGATCACGCTGCCAGTGACATTTGGCGGCGAGCTGAACTTCAGGACTGAGAGGGTTACTTTTGACGTTGCCGATTTTCCATTGCCTTACAATGGGATACTTGGTCGTCTAGCTCTCGCCAAGTTCATGGCAGCCTCTCACTATGCATACAACATGTTGAAGATGCCAGGCCCGATAAGCGTCATCTCTGTCCCTGGAGACAAGAAGGATGCCCTTATCTACGCCGACAAGATCTACCGGGAAGCAGTAGCCGCAACAGACCACAAGACACTTGCCGCTGAAGCTCCCGGGGGGAAGAAGAAGACCAAGTCCGGCAAGAGCTCTGGGGCCCACTCCGGCAAGCGCACCTCTTCGGAGTGTTGCGCTACCGTCGAGGACGCGCCATCGAGCTCCACCGGCAAGTGTAAGAAGACGATGGAAGCTCCGCCAGGGACCAAGAAGGTGTCCGCCAAGGAGGACGGCATTGGTGGTACCTTCACCATCAGTGCCATGCTTGACCCTAAATAGGAAAGCGTGCTCGTTGCTTTCCTACAGGCGAACGTCGACGTGTTTGCATGGCAACCGTCTGACATCCCCGGTGTTCCCAGGAAAGTAATTGAGCACAAGCTTGCCGTCTGTCCTCATGCGCGGCCCGTCAAGCAGAAAGTCATGAAACAAGCAGTGGAGCGCCAAGAATTCATCTCAGAAGAAATCAAGAAGTTGGAAGCAGCAGGCCTCGTCAGAGGAGTGCTCCATCCTACGTGGTTGGCCAATCATGTAGTCGTACGCAAGGCAAACGGGAAATGGAGGCTTTGTATCGACTTTACCGATGTCAATAAAGCTTGTCCCTAAGACCCATTTCCCTTGCCGCGCATTGACCAGATTGTTGACTCCACGGCCGGATGTGACCTGCTTTCATTTCTTGACGCATACTCAGGATACCACCAGATCTTCATGGCAGAAGAGGATGAGGAGAAGACCGCATTCATCACTCCATGTGGCACTTACTGTTTCATACGGATGCCCTTCGGTTTGAAGAATGCTGGTCCAACATTTACAAGGGTAGTCCATACCGCTTTTGAGCCACAAATTCACATAAATGTAGAAGCATACATGGATGACATAGTTGTCAAGAGCAAGGATAGGGCTACTCTGATCCAAGATTTAGACGAGACTTTTGCAAATTTGCGCAAGATCCAGCTCAAGCTCAACCCCGAGAAGTGTGTGTTTGGAGTCCCTTCCGACAAGCTTCTCGGGTTCTTCGTGTCTCAGAGGGGAATTGAAGCCAACCCCGACAAGATCAAGGCCATTGAGCAGATCGAAGCACCAAAGCGTGTCAAAGATGTACGAAGACTTGCTGGTTGCGTGGCTGCTCTCAGCAGGTTTATCTCTAAGTCTGCTGAGCGCGCCCTGCCGTTTTTCAAAATTTTGAAAAAGGCAGGTCCAATGAAATGGACTCCGAAAGCGGAAGCTGCGCTGCAAGACTTGAAGAGGTACCTATCCTCCACTCCAGTACTTGTCGCACCTAAGCCACAAGAGAAGTTGCTGCTGTATCTAGCGGCAACCAATCAAGTGGCTAGTGCTGCGTTAGTAGCGGAGAGGGAGGCAGATGATGAGCCAGCAACCGCGGCAGGAACATCCAGCGACAAGCAAGGGGCTTCTCCGACAAGCTCTGGTCCCGACAAGGATGGATCTGCGTAGGCGCAAGAGGAGATACGGAAGAAGGTGGTGCAGCGCCCAGTTTACTTTGTCAGTTCCCTCCTGCAAGGGGCTAGGTCAAGGTACTCTGGTGTGCAGAAGTTGCTTTTCGGCCTTCTCATGGCCTCGAGAAAGCTGCGCCATTACTTCCAAGCACATGAGATCACAGTTGTCACTCGCTTTCCGCTGAAGAGGATACTGCAGAATCCAGAAGCAACAGGCAGGATTGTCGAGTGGGCACTGGAACTGTCAAGCTTTGGCCTCAAGTTTGAAAGCACTTCAACTATCCAAAGCAGAGCATTGGCAGAATTCATAGCTGAGTGGACGCCAACACCAGATGAAGAAACTACAGAAACGAGCATCCCCGTCAAGGAAGCAAGCAAAGAGTGGCTGATGTACTTTGATGGTGCCTTCTCGCTGCAAGGCGCCGGTGCTGGCATGCTGCTTGTCGCACCCACCGGAGAGCACCTCAAGTACGTGGTCCAGATGCACTTTCCCAAGGAGCAAGCAACAAACAATACTGCAGAGTATGAAGGTTTGCTTGCCGGCCTCAGGATCTCGGCAGACCTTGGGATCAAGAAGCTCATTGTCAGGGGTGACTCGCAGCTTGTCGTCCGCCAAGTGAACAAGAATTATCAGAGTCCGTTGATGGAAGCTTACGTCGGTGAAGTAAGAAAGCTAGAAGAGCACTTTGACGGCCTACAGATGGAGCATGTTCCAAGAGCTCAGAACGACATCGCCGATGGCCTGTCAAAGTGCGCCGCACTCAAGTTACCTATGGAACCAGGGATCTTTGTGCTCAAGCTGACCCAACCATCTGTAACACCATCAACTGGACAGAGCAAGAAGAGGAAGTTGATTTCTGGTGGCCATTTTCCGGCAGAGCTTCCCGAAGCCGCCGCCAAAAAGGTCCCCAAGATCAACACCAAGAGTGCTGAGGAGCAATCTGCTCCGGCAAGCCCCAGGGTTTGTTCCGTTGAAGCAGAGGCTCCCGACAAGTTTTGCTCCGGCAAGCTTGCCGGGGAACATCAAGCTCCGGCTGAGCCGCAGGTGCTCGCCGTAGAAGCGGATGTTCCCGCAGCAGCAGATGTGCCTTTAGTCCTTGTTGTCGAGCCACAAGCTCCAGCATGGGCGCAGCAGATTGTCCGTTTCCTTCAAACAGGAGAACTTCCCGAAGAGCAAGAAGAAGCCGAAAGAGTAGCACGGCAGTCAAGTATGTACCAGTTTGTCGACAACACACTATACAGAAGAAGACTCAACGGTGTGAAATTGAAGTGTATTCCCCGGGAAGATGGACAAAAGTTGTTGGCAGAGCTACATGGAGGCATATGTGGTCACCACATTGGCGCAAGAGCACTTGCCGGCAAAGCATTCCGGCAAGGTTTCTTTTGGCCGGAAGCCCTCCAGGATGCAACTGCACAAGTAACCAAGTGTGAAGCGTGCCAGTTCCATTCCAAGCAGATACACCAGCCAGCTCAAGCTCTCCAGACGATCCCTTTATCCTGGCCATTTTCGGTCTGGGGGCTCGACATCCTCGGCCCCTTTCCCCGCGCAATCGGGGGCTTTGAGTACTTATACGTTGCAATCGACAAGTTCACAAAGTGGCCGGAAGTGGAACCAGTGAGAAAGGTGACCGCACAGTCAGCAGTCAAGTTCTTCAGGTCGATTGTTTGCCGCTTCGGGATCCCTAACAGGATCATCACCGACAACGGTACGCAATTCACGAGCTGCACCTTCATGCAGTACGTCCAAGATCTTGGCGCCAAGGTCTGCTTCGCTTCTGTTGCTCACCCGAGAAGCAACGGTCAAGCGGAGAGGGCAAATGCTGAAGTGTTGCGTGGACTCAAGGCCAGAACTTTCGACAGGCTGCACAAGTGCGGAAGAAACTGGATCGAGGAGCTGCCAGTGGTTCTTTGGTCGATCAGGACGACGCCAAATCGAGCCACTGGACAGACACCTTTCGCTCTAGTCTATGGAGTAGAGGCAGTTCTCCCCACGGAACTCGTATACGGGTCACCTCGAGTGCTCGCTTATGACGAGCTCGAGCAAGAGCAGCTGCGACAAGATGACGCGCTCCTCCTTGAGGAAGACCGTCTTCAGGCTGCTGTACGAGCTGCTCGCTACCAGCAAGCTTTGCGCCGCTACCATATCCGCAAAGTTAACGCCAGAAGTCTCGAGGAAGGCGACCTTGTTCTTCGGCGCATTCAGTCCGCCAAGAATTCCAACAAGTTGACGCTGAAGTGGGAAAGCCCTTACCGGGTGAAACGAGTCACTAGGCCTGGCGCTGTCCGCCTTGCGACCGAAGATGGCTTTCCGGTGAGCAACTCCTGGAACATTGAGCATCTTTGTAAGTTTTACCCGTAAGGCGCGGTTGCCCAGACCCGTTCCGGCAACCACCTTTTGTACAAGTCTTGCTGCTGTTGCATGTAATCCTTTGTACAAAGCCGGGCGCAGACCCCGTGCATAAGTAAAGCTCATGTGCATCGCACATCTTGTCATTTCATGCTTTTTATTTCTTGCATACGTTATCTGACACTTTGTGCAGCACCTACCCCCGGTAAGCAATAACGAGCCCAAAGGCTCCATATCTGTATTTTCTCTTCTTTCTTTTTTCTCAAGGAAAGGAAGGTTCCCTCGCGCACAAATTTGTCGGGGGGGGGGAGGAGAAGATAGTGGTGTGGACCAAGCGCCGTTCAGGAAAGTTTCGCCTTGCCGGGAAGCAAACAACACAAAAGCTAAGTTGCCAAAGCTTGAGCAACTAGATTTTTAAGTTTTTAAGTTATCTTCCTTGAACGACCGTGCTTTGTATGGAAAACCTGTGCGCGGAGGAACCAACTCGTAGCTAGTTGCGCCCTTACTTTGTTTCGAGCCCGCTCAACAGCTTAAGTGTGCTACGACTAGTGTCGCGCCCTTACTTTGTTTTGAGTTTGCTCAACAACTTAAGTGAGCTGCGACTAGTTGCGACAAGGTTTCTTGTTGGTAACGGCACCGCCAGCAGGCTGCTGACGTTCCGCACTCAGCGCTCACGGCTAAGGTGCCTACGCCAGCAAGTTCCCTAAAAGCGTAGGGTGAAAACATACAAAGCAAGGGATCAAGTAAAGGAAATAACGTTGCAATCACTACCCAAAATAGAGTTATATTACAAGATAGCTTATCGCAGCTCTAATAGACTATTTTTCATAACATGGCTAACAGCGACAAGGAAAGAAGAAAATGGGCAGCCTAATCTGCGCGATCGCCCTCGACCCTCTTAATCCCGCTCACCTTGTCCACGATGGGTGCGACAAGGGCCTTGAGCGCCTCCAAATCAGCGTCCGACGGCAAGCTCTTGAGGATGTTGGTGAGGTTGAGGCCCGGATTGCGGAAGGCCACCTTCATCAACACCTTTTGAAGGGCTCCCGCGCAGAGCTTGCGTGACTCGTCCGCCAGCTGCTTTGGGATCTGATACGTCCAAAACGTATCTATAATTTCTGCTTGCTCCATGCCACTTTTGGGTGATATTGCTATGATATTCATACACTTCCATACACTTCTGATCATATTTGGACTAACTTACTAATCCAGTGCACCCCAGTACCAGTTTCTGTTTTTGGCTGTTTTTGTATTTCAGGTTTTCACGTTTCGAGAACTGCCCAGAAAAATCCAGAAAAATTATATAAAAAATCAGCGATCCGGAAACAACACTGCGTCCGAAGGGCAGCCTGGGGGGGCACAGGGGCTCCAGGCGCCCTGTGGGCGCCCCCCCCCCCCCCCCCCGCCTGGGCCGCGCCGGGGGGGCGCCTGGGCCCCCCGAGGCTCCCCCGGTGCCCTACTTTGGCATATATTTAAAGGGTCCTCCGTAACCCTCAGAACAGGAACTCTTTTTCGCGATCCCATCTCTGTTCCGCCGCCGCCGCCGCTTCCAAGATCGGGAGCACCAGGAGAACTCTTCCCGGCACCCTGCCGAAGGGGAGGATCACCACCGGGAGGTTCTCCACCACCATGGACGCCTCTCGGATGACTCGTGAGTAGTCTCCCTTGGACCATGAGTCCATGACCAGTAGCTATGTGATGTTCTCCTCCCGTTCTTGTGCTTCACTAATTAGTCCTCGTGAGCTACCCTACATGATCGAGGCACCTATGTAATCCTTATGCTGTTGCTATGTTGAGTTTGCTGGGATCCGATGGATTATGAGATTATGTTCAGATTGATCTTGAGTAATATATTTGATTCACCTCTTTTATCTTTTAGTTCATAAGTAATTCTTGCATGTTCTCCGTTGTTATTTATTGCTTTGGCCGAGTAATAGGTAGTGACTCCAAGAGGGAACGTTTTTTTTTTTTGACTATATACTGCAGGGCAAAAGCCCCACAGCCCACTTTATTTATTTATAAAGAATGAAAATACAACAAAGTTAGAGATACTTACAAAGGTTGAGGAAAAGAAGGAGCTAAGGTAAATTAGCTAACCAATACATGAATCTATCCTTATATTTACATTTTATCCTATGAGATAAGAGAGTCATGTCATGAATAAAGCTGTGCCTCCATCGCCTGAAGAGAGGAGTAACATTCCTGAAGACCTTTCCATTCCTGGTAATCCAAATATTCCAGGCAGCAGTAAAAACCACTTCAGTAAAGAAAGGTTGACCAAAGTCAGTCCTTGCTTTGCAGGCCATTTGGTAGGTACTCATACCAGGTGTAGGATCCCATGAGATTTGCAAATAGTTCCAAACTCTTTGGCTGAATATGCAGGAGAAGAAAAGATGGCTGACATCTTCATGTATAAGATGAGGGCAGAGAACACAGGTTAAATCATCCACATGCCAATGTCGACGTTGAAGCATGTCTCTGGTGTTGAGCCTGTCTCTAAGGAGAAGCCAACCAAACATTTTGATCTTCATTGTGCAGGCACTCTTCCATATCCAAGAGAAGATAGGGTCAGAGACAATTTGTTGATGAACCTGAATATAGTATGATTTGGGCCTAAAGGAACCTTTATTAAAAGGCCAGATCCAGCTATCAATGTCCTGTGAAGTACCCTGAGAGATCAAAGCATTTTGCAGATGCTGTAGTTCATCAAAAGCATGTGTGGATAGAGGCATGTGAAAAGATCCCAAGAGATCCTGAGCCAAAACTTGGGCAACAGAAAGATGACCATCAATCACAAAAGAGTATAGCCTGGGGTAATAATTGCTCAATAACTCTCCATTTAGGGCAGACAGCCAAGGATCATGCCAGAAAAGTATGGAGGTTCCATTACCAAGGTGAGGTCTGGCAATGGACAAATATTTGGCAGATAATTTGAAAACATCTCTCCACCAAAAAGATCCACAAAGAATAGTTGAATGAGGCACAGAATCATGATAGTAAGAATCCCAGACCAAGCTAACCCAAGGGATATCATGATGGTTGTAAAACTTATGAAGAAATTTCATCAACAGAGCTTCATTGTGCACTTTGAGGTTAAGCACTCCAAGACCCCCTTTATCCTTTGGTAAACAAACCAATTTCCATGCTGCAAGAGACTGCTTTGGAGTGTCAGTGTTGCCTCTCCACAAACACTGTCTCTGTATCCTTTCAATTTGTTTAAGAATGCCAAGTGGGATGTCCAGAGAGCAAAAGAAGTAGATAGGCATAGAAGATAAAACAGACTGAAGAAGCTGTAGTCTGCAGCCCTGATTAAGGAAACAGGAAGATGCAGAGAGTCTTCTTTCAATTCTATGCACCAAGGGGAGCAAGTCTTGGACTGTAGGCTTAGTTGTACCCATAGGTAAGCCTAAATAAGTAAATGGCATAGTGCCAAGCTGACAGCCCAATAATGTGGATAACCTGTGTGCCTCCTCAGCAGATAAATTGATGGGAATCATCATAGATTTAGCAAAATTTACTGATAGTCCAGTTGAAGCTGCAAAAACATCTAGCATGTCCTTCAGGGCAGTAAGTTGATGATCTATAGCAGGAAGAACAATTAAAGTATCATCTGCATATTGGACAATTGGGTAGTCTGAACAGTTTGTAGGAATTGGTAGAGTTAATATGCCTCTACTGCACATGTCATTCACCACAGATTGTAGTAGGTCAGCAGCAAGAACAAAAAGTAAAGGAGACATGGGATCCCCTTGTCTGACCCCTCTCTTACAGTGAAAGTGACTACCAGGTACCCCATTCAGCAGAATGGATGAAGAACCAGAGGAAAGAATGGTCCTGATCCATGAAATCCACTTCCCATTGAAACCCTTATATCTGAGGATCCTTAAGATAGCTTCATGTTCAATGGTGTCAAAGGCTTTAGTGAAGTCCAACTTCAGAAGCACAATAGGCCTTTTGGATGTTTGGCATTGATGTATATACTCAAAGCACCATGCCAAACAGTCCTGAATGGATCTAGACTTCAAGAATCCATACTGATTCTTATGCAAACAAGAAAGAATGACTCTTTGCAGCCTATTAGCTAAAAGTTTTGTTAGAAACTTTAGGCATGTGTTAGTCAGAGAAATAGGCCTATAGTCATTCATAGTGACAGAACTTAGTTTTTTTGGAATCAAAGTTATCAGGGAAGTGTTAATACATTCCAGGTTCAGGGATCCATCATAGAATTCTTGCACTAACTTCATGAAATCCTCTTTGATGATATTCCAGCATTTCTTCAAGAAAAGACCAGTGAAACCATCAGGTCCAGGAGCTCTATCAGATGGCATCTGCTTAATGACCAGCTCAATTTCCTCTTGAGAAAAGGGTTTAGTTAAATCATCCAAACCCTCCACTTTTGTAATGATGGAATCTAGATCAAAACCCATATTGATACCATTGGAACAACCCATTCTATTTTTGAATTCTTGCAAAAATAGAGCAGACATGGTAGCATGGTCAGAGATAATATCATTATCCACAGTAATATTGGAAATTGTGTTGGACCTGAATCTCTCAGTAGCCATAGCATGAAAGAACTTTGTGTTGTCTTCCCCAACTTTGATGTTTCTAATTGTGCACCTTTGTTTCCAGTAAATGAACTGCAATCTGAGAATATCTTCCAGGTGTAACTTCACAATTCTTCTGAAGTTAGCTTCATGAATGTATAATGGTCTAAGCTCCTCAAGAGTATCCAAATGTAAAATTACCTTGTTGCAGTCTTGGATTAGCCTCTTGATTTTTGAAAGGTTAGTATGCCAAACCTTGAGAGCATATCTGAGATTCTTAAATTTTGCAGATAAGGTGGCAGCAGATGACAATCTGTGGACTGGTTTAGACCAAGTTTGACTAACACAGTCCATAAAACCAGGCAAGTCAACCCAATAATTCTCAAAACGAAATATCTTTGCCTTTGGAATCATGGTTTTAATGGAGACCACACAAGGTGTATGATCAGATGTAGATCGAGCTAGGGGTATCACCATTGTGTTTGGGAAGAGACAAGTCCAATTAACTGTGGTAAAGAACCAATCAATTTGCTCCAACAGAGGTATAGACTGCATATTTGACCAAGTGAAACGTCTACCTTTCAGAGGAAGCTCAATAAGACCAAGATGTCCAATTACTTCATTAAACAGGAGCATCTCATTAACATTACCACCCGGTTTGTTTCTGTTGTCCATGGACCTAAGAAAATTAAAATCTCCAAGCAAGAGCCAGTTAGCATCTGTGGGGATGTCAAGGTTATACAGCCATGAGATAAAAGCATCTCTAGCAGGGTTTTGGCAAGGGCCATAAACTGTAACCAAGGTCCAAACATTAGAACTATGTTTTGATGTAAACTCCACTGTGATACCAAAGCTGAGAGATTCAATCAACTTGCCAGTGAAGACCGCAGAATTCCAAAGAACAATCATGCCACCAGAAGCCCCAACCGAGGGGACAAAAATAAAGTGATCAAAACGACGAGGGCAAAACTTTCGGATAAATCGTTGATCCATAAGCTCACATTTAGTTTCCTGCAGACAAATAACAGAGCAGCCACTCTCCTCTATTTTCTGGCGAACAGCACGTTGACGAATTTCAGAATTCAGCCCACGCACATTCCAGCAAAGCACTTTCCAGTCTCTAAAAGATGTATTAGTCATTACAACCCCAAAATAAAAGTAGCAAAATAGGCATCACATAATGATGACCCTTCCAGAACCTCAAGTTGCATGTCACTTCAATAACTGAAAAAGAAATCCTAACAAGATAAATGGTTTTAACAGGGGTTAACCATAAACCCAGCAGGAATAAGAACTTAGACATTATTCGCCGAAGAAGAAGCGGACGAAGTTGCCGGATCAGCATTAAGCATGTCGGCCGAAATCTTCTCCGGGGCGATGCCAAGGTGATGTCCAATCTTCTGAAGAACGTGGATTGGCGTGGGCGGTGGAACTGCATCAGCTGCCTCATCAGACGAATGCTCCTGCACCTTCCGCTTCTTCAACGGCTTGGTTGATGGCTTCTTCAAAGGAGCAGGCTTTGGCGAACTATGTCTGAAACCATCGCGGAGAGCAGAGAGGCGAGCACTTCGTCTGACCTGGGTTTCCACAACAGCAGAAAACTTCCTCCTCCGAGTCGTCTTGGATGTTGCAGAAAAGTTAAACGTGTCCATCTCGACCGTGGTCAGCGGATCAGACACTGTCATTGCATCAATAGAAGGCGCAGCTTCATCAAAACAGAGTGAGCGGACGACTTTGGGCTTCTTGGCTGCAGGCTCTGGAGGACAGATTGCAGGCGGTAGAAACACAAGCTCGTTGCAGAGCCTCGAGGTGGAGAAAGAAAGCTCCCAAGTATCCTTTGGCAACACAAACGGCTGAACAGGGCTGAGCTTAGGCATACCTTTAGGAATATGCAGAAGTTCCAAAGAAGGCATCAATTGAGAAAAACAACGGGCCCAGAGCATCTGCGGTGGAATTTCAGGTCCAAAGAAAGTAAGAACTCGGCCAACAAAAATCGGAGGCTGAACCACAGGTGGCTGGTACACAGCGAGGGCATGGGCATGACTGTCACTATCAGAGCTTTGTCCTGGCCCAGAGTTGTCCATCACCACAGACTCCTGCGATACTTCATGCGGATTGTCATCTTGGACCCAGTCATCCACAGCAACCTCATCATTGTGTTGCTGCTGTACAGGGGGCTCGTTCCATGCTAGTTGGGGCTCGTTCCATCCAAGCTGAGGAAATTCAGGCATGACGAAGTTAAAATTATCAAACTGAAGATGCCCTGGCAAAGGATGCGGATTGCCATTGACCGGCATGGGATCTTCATCTGCAGGTAGAATGTCTGCAAACTCCGCTGAGAGGACGTAAACAGGAGCAGTCCAGGAGATTCTGAGGGCTCCGAAATCACCATATTCTCGATAGACAATGTCCCTCGGAACTTGCTCAGGACAGGGAAAGGAAGCATAAACCAGAGTGCGAACCATGCGAGGATCATCTTGATGCCACTGATGATAACGGCCAAAGGTACTGACAGCATCAGAAATATACTTAGCATTGCGGTAGTCCAATGGAATCCCCAATATCATGAGCCATCCTCTGCGAAAACCTTGGGTGGCCCGATAGTTGATACCATGATTATGCGGGATGAAACGAACAAAGTGCCCATTGGCAAGGTCATATGGAGGATGATCCATGATGGCCTGCCTAGAAGCAGCACTTCTAAACTCAAAAAGCCCAACACCCTCGATCCACTGCTGATCACTAAGAACATCGCGGTGAAGTTGATTCATAACAAAGTCACTAACCAGCTGTCGGAACTGTAGGTTCTGGCCAGGCGGTGGAGGAGGCTCCACAATGCCGATTGCATACTGCTCATGGTGTTGATCTGGCGCGACCGCCGGAGAAAGAAACGTCCGCGGCAACCTCGTTGGCCCACCATCAATGACTCCAAAGCCCGGCGGAAGGAATTCCTCAGGGTTAATGGCGAAGTTGGCCATGGTCGATGAAGGCAGCAAGGTGGTGGGTGGTGGAGAAGATGAAGATTGGACAATGGTGGAGGACGGCGGCGATGGGACAGGACTCTGCTGGTGCGCGTGGGAGGTCGTCTCTAAAACCGAGGAGACGCGAGGAGGTAGAATAGGAATAGGACTCGTGGCAGGAACTGATTCCACCTCCTTCAATTTACCAAGATTTTGTGGCACCTTATTTTTGACCTTCCAAACAAGACCGTTATCCAAAGCCCATTGCTTGCATTGAGAGCTGCGGTGGCCCGAACGATTGCAAGCCAAACAGACGGGGCAAGAAACAGACATGTGGCCCTTTTGCAAGCATTTAGAGCACGTTAACACCCGGGCCACCATGTCATCCACCATATCATTAAACTGATCGCGTGCCTCTTGCGACGAGGGCAACTCAACAGGCAGAGGGCCGGGTGCAATCGGCCCAGGTGCAGGAGACCCAGATGCAGAGAGCCCAACATGGGCGGCCGGAAGTTCCGGGGCGGACGTTGGAAGAACCCGCAACGTATCGCAGGCATGCAGATCCTGAGGTTGCGAAGAAGCCGGCGCAGTATTAGGAATGAGATCTTTTGATTGAACCGTACCAAAAATGATCGGCGGCGCCGCCACCGTCCAACGAAGATTCACCGGCGGCGAGGGATGAACGAGAACCCGCTCATGGGCAGAAACATCATAGCCCGCTTCAATAATGGTGTCAATCTCAGCCTGTGTTGCAGGGTATCTATAACCTTTGCAAGCATCATAGTTTTGCATGGTAGCAAAAGAAATCCTCTTCTGAACCTTTGCACTTGATCGAAGAGAAGACTTACGTGGTGGATGATGCATGGCAAGCATGCCAAGAGCGGCGCGTCGTTTTGATGGACTAATGAGTATCCACTCAGCATCACACTCAATAGTCCAACGACGAAATTCACGTTCCCAATTAGGACCACCACGACCCCAGAGATTGAAATAACATTTGAAGTTCAAGCAAGTAAAAGAACGGAGATTAAGAACCAGGAAACCAACTTGCTTAGAGGATACATTAAAAGAATAAACCTTGTCATGTATGTATGAAACTCCAAATTCAATAGCAGAACCTCCAATGGCCGCTTCCAAAGCTGCCGCAACAGAATCTTCTGTGAGACGAAAATCATGTCGCCCAAAAGAAACAACCATCGTGAAATGTCCAGAATCATCCGTAGGATGAATTGAGAGACCAGTAGATCTGAAAACCTTATCTGCAAACTCCAAACCCTTGGAGAAGTCCAAACCAAGGGTGGATCCAGTGTAGATCGCCATGAGAAAATGAGATCACCAGAACGAGAAGAAGACGCCGGAGAGATTGATCGGAAAAGAACCTCAGATTAGAGGTGGTATGGAGAGATCGTCGGAGGAGGTGGGTGGGAGGTGGAAGACGCCATCTGTTACCTCCGGCAAGCTCCTCTTGTCGGGGTCTTGGTCTTATTTTGAGTAGACATGCTTCTCCAAGAGGGAACGTTATGCTCGATTGTGGGTTCATGCCCCTCGATGACTAGCTTGAGTGACAGAAACATGAGTCTAGGGGATGTGCTGTTGCCACAAGGGGGAAAACAACGGTGCTTGTGCCCGCGGGTGCAAGGATTGTTTACTTTACGCAAAGTTCTTTTAATGCAGTTGTCTGTTGCATTGAGTTTACACTATGGGTGGGACTCGCAACTTAATACCAGCGAGATGTTCTGGATAGATATCTCAAGGTGGATGATTAGTAGTAGATATTGATGGATTTCGGTCTACTTACTTTGGCGTACCGCCCATGCTTTGAACCTCAACCTTTCTTGCAATGTAGTCAGCATTGGTTTGCGTTCATGGTCCTGTCAATTGCCCAGCTGTAATTTGTTTACCTCACATAGCTGTTTTATCATCTTTTGGGAGAGAGACATCACTAGTGAACATCATGAGACTCCGGTCCATATTACCATCATTGATCACATCCACTATTTACTTTTCGCTATTTACCTACTATTGCAAAAACTATCTATCACTACTATCATTGCTTTTAATCCTTTGTGAACTACAAGGCCGGAGGGATTGACAACCTCTCTGTACTCGTTGGGAGCAAAGTTATTTGTATCTGTGTGTAGGTCCACGTTGGTTGCTACTAATCTGGCGCCGTAGCAATTGACACCTACTTGTTGAACCTAGGAGTCTCTGGGGATTCGATCCTTGGCATCTTTGCTAGGGGAAAACACTTCTACTTACTGCATCTTACACCTTCCACTTGGGGTAACCAACGAGGGGTTCGAGGCCCATCAAGGAGTATTTTCTGGCGCCGTTGCTGGGGACTCCAGTCTTCAGGATAGGGGAGTTGCATGCTATCTTTTACCTTTGCTTTTTAGTCTTGTTAGTTTACCTTTCATTTTTGCTTTAGTTCCTTTTATCGATGGGTTCTCCTATGGGTTCCATCTTGCTTGCTTGCTACTATGGGTTCCACCGAGAACACCAAGTTGTGTGACTTCACTAGTCACAACAACGATGACTTTATCAGCACACCTATCACTACACCTGCCACTTCAGCACCTTCATATGAAATTAAACCTGCTTTACTAAACTTAGTCATGAGAGAACAATTCTCCGGTGCTGGAGATGATGCTACTTTACACTTGAACAACTTTGTAGAACTTTGTGATATGCAAAAGTACCAAGAAATAGATGGTAATATTGTTAAGCTTAAGATTTTTCCTTTCTCTTTGAGAGGAGGAGCTAAAATTTGGTTTCAGTCTTTGCCTAGAAATAGCATAGATTCATGGGACAAGTGCAAAGATGCTTTTATCGGAAAATACTATCCACCTGCTAAAATTATCCAACTTAGAAGTAACATAATGAATTTTAAACAATTGGATACTGAACACGTTGCCCAAGTGTAGGATCGAAAGTAGGTCTAGAGGGGGGTGATTAGACTACTTGACAATATAAAAAATCTGCCTTTAGATCATGTAAAGTTTTTGGCAGTTTCACAATTAAGATCAACACAAGTATCACCCTACACATGCAATTCTAGAGTATATGCAGCGGAAAGTAAATTGCACATGTAAAATAGAGGTGGAGAAGATCAAACGCAGTTTGGTGACACGGAGATTTTTGTCGTGGTTCCGATAGGTGGTGCTATCGTACATCCACGTTGATGGAGACTTCAACCCACGGAGGGTAACGGCTGCGCAAGTCCACGGAGGGCTCCACCCACGAAGGGTCCACGAAGAAGCAACCTTGTCTATTCCATCACGGCCTACGCCCACGGAGGACTAGCCTTACTCGGGGTAGATCTTCACGAAGTAGGCGATCTCCTTGCCCTTACAAACTTCTTGGTTCAACTCCACATCTCAAAGACGGAGGCTCCCAAGCGACACCTAACCAATCTAGGAGGCACCACCCCCCAAAAGGTAATAGACGGTGTTGATGATGATGAACTCCTTGCTCTTGTGCTTCAGATGATAATCTCCCCAACACTCAACTCTCCTCACTGATATGGTTGTGGTGGAAGAAAGATTTGAGTGGAAAGCAACTTGGGAAGGCTAGAGATCAAGTTTCATATGGTAGGAATGGAATGGCTTGATCTCAACACAAGGGTAGGTGGTTCACTTCTCAGAAAGTGTATGGTAGAAGTGGTGGTACTTTCTGATGGCTCTCCTCACGAATGAAGAGGGGGTGGAGGGGTATATATAGCCTCCACACAAAATCCAACCGTTACACACACATTTGACCAATCTCGGTGAGACCGAAGTGAAAACTCGGTCAGACCGAAAGTTCAAATATAGTGAACGTTGGGATTTTCGGTGGGACCGAAAATACCATCTCGGTGTGTCCGAAGTGAGTCAAAGGTTAGGGTTTGCCATCTCGGTGTGACCGAAAACAACAACTCGGATATTCCGAAATGCTGTCAATTGGTTACAGAAGGTTGGCAGTCCATTTTCGGTGAAACCGAAACTCAGAATCGGATGGACCGAGAAATTAGGGTTTGGGGAAATAACTGAAGTGGTTCATCTCGGTGGGACTGAGTTTGCAGAATCGGTTTGTCCGAGATTACTTATGAGTGTGTTGAAAAGTGAAGAGTGCTGATAGTTGAGGGAGCTAGATCACCAAGCACTTGAGCAACAAGAACATTAACACAACCTCATCCCCTTTTAATAGTATTGGCTTTTCCTATGGACTCAATGTGATCTTTGATCACTAAACCAAAAATAGAGTCTTGAGCTTTTGCCAATGCTTGTCTTAGCATTTTGAGGGGTCCACTTCTTCAGACATTTCCATACCCATATCATCGAACTTTTCTGAAATGATTCTCAAGTGAATATTAGTCCAATGATATATATGTTGTTATTAATTACCAAAACCACCCGGGGATTAGTTGCACTTTCAATCTCCCCCTTTTTGGTAATTGATGACAACATATAGATCAAAGCTTCGACAAAGGATATAATCAATGAATAATATCGTCGCTTTGAGAAGTATGTGATAAACAAGAGCTCCCCCTAAATTTGTGCATTATTTAAAATTTGCGTTTGAATGCAAATGCACAATCGATTAGGATTATGGGTCACTCTTCCATGTCACATACATCTTGGTGGAGCGCACAAAATAATAAGAATGAGTAACATGCACTCAATCACCAAGACAAGAGTAAATAGCCATACAATAATGAATAGCATATGATAAGCAATAAGCACACATTAAAGCATAGTATGACTAAGCACTCATTAAGGTAGCATCAAACGTAGTAGCAAGCACACATAAAGTATCTGGAACCAAAAGAAACCAATGTATCTCAAGGAAAAACCGGCAAAAGAACGAAAAGACGAAAGAGCACTCTCTCTCTCGAAGCCCTATGATCTATAACAATTTCTCCCCCTTTGGCAACAAGTTACCAAAAAGTTCGAAAAGGTATAGAGCTAAACGTCACTGCGGGCTCTGCTGGCAGCTCCCGTCTGGGTAGATGTCGGTGTAGAGATAGCGGCATCGGCGAAGACTTCTGCTGAAGTCTGCGGTGGAGGAGTGGATGCTGGAGCTGTAGGAACTGCTGGAGCTGTAGCTGGTGCTGAAGTGGTAGCCCTGGAGTCTGTCACTGGGATAGCTGCAGATCTGGATCCTCTGGGAATCTGAGCAGTCTGGCGATGAGAGTCCTGGACTAGATCATCCTGCATAAGCTCTGCTCTCTCCTGCCTAGTCTCCTCCATGTCTCCCTCAAGCTTGTTGACAGACACCTGAATCTCAGTCAGCTTCACGTCCAGAGCGTGGATCTTGTCCTCGACAATCCTCTCAAGGCTCTCCTGAGATTGCTCAATGCTGGCCAGGCGTTGTTCAATCCTCTGGGTAGCTTCAAGAATTTGTTCTCCAAAGCTCTTTGGCTTAGCTGCTGCTGCTGCTGCTTCTTTGTCAGCTTTAGCTTTCTTTGCAGCTTCGATTTTGGCTTGTCCTTCAACTGAGGTGGGATCCTCTTCATCCATCACAACTACGTTGTCCTCATGCTCTGGCTGCAGTGGCAAGTGCTTCCTATCCAACATGAATTTGCCCGTGCCAAACTTGGCGTTGATGAGCATCTGTATCTGCGGTGCAAACCCACACGACCTTTTCTGGTCAGCTGCAGTCCTCTTAATGGTTTCTACCATCAAGTCCATCACCTTGAAAGGTGCCTTCTCATCGAGAATGTGCAGCATGTTGATAGAATAGCCTCGTATCATCCGGTGGTCTCCTGACTTAGGCATCAATGTATGCCTCAGAATAGTGTTAGTGGTGGTCAGACCTGCCTGGAGATAATACACTGAGCCAAGCTTCCATCCTTCCAAATCAGCAGCTGGGATCTCCTTGTACATATTCTTCATGGAATCATGACTCTTCTTAGGAATCCCATAGACATCAATGTCGTCCTCTCTCTGCACTGGAGCGTTCAGAAGTTCTGCCCATTCTTCAACAGTCGAAGAAAACCGTTGACCTTCAGTCATCCAGGTGATCTTGCCATCAGGATAGAAATGGGCTGTGGCATAGAACTGCATGATCATCTCGTCATTCCAAGCTGTCAGCTCTTGACCCACAAAGTCAGCAACTCCACATGCAGTAAAGCTCTCATGCACATGGGGAAAGAAGTCCCGGTGCTCTTCACTGTCAATATACTTCCAGTCAACATACCTGGTGTCAGCAACAATGGGCTTCTTATCCATTAGCACGGTCTCATAGAAATCCTGCTGCTCTCTGGTGTGGAATCTGGGGTCCACAGCAGTCCTTCTCCTTACGGCATATGGATCAGACTGTCTCCATAGCCTGAGACCTTTGTCCTTCCTTGACTTCATGTCCTCAGCTTGAGGATGAGCATCATTGTGGAGTGGCAATTTGGGACGGAGCTTAAGCAACACATGCTCTTCATCTGATTCAGACGGTGGCATCTCACCTTTGTTCTTCTCAGAAGCTGGAATGCTTCTGGTTGTTCTCTTGGGCTTGACTGGAGCTGCCTTGGATGGAGCAGGCTTCTTGGGCTTAGAAGAGGCTTGAGCCCGAATAGCATCACCCATGAACTTAGCTTTCTGAGGAGGAGGCTGGGGTGCTTCTTCTTCTTCTTCTTCTTCAGCATCAACTTGAGGTTCAGCATATACTACCCTCTTCCTTTTGGAAGTCTTCTTCACCTTGCTTGCAGCAGGCTCTTCCAAGTTAAGCTTCTTAGCAACTGCTGACTGCTTCACTTTGCTTGTGCCTTTCCTTGGCTGCTGCCCTTGGTGCTCTTTGGCAACCACATTCCTCTTGGGCTTGGAGGTAACTTCCTCAGCAACAAAGTCGGAGTCCTCATCATCAGAAGTTCTCTTCTTCCTGGTTCTGGTGGCTGCAGGAGGCAAACCACTAGGGGTGCTCCTCTCACCATCATCACTAGAGCTGCTTGTAGGACTTGTATCTGCCTCTGGAATTTCAGCAAACGGTGATTCAGACCTGTTCTGGCTGTCACTGACATCTGACATGGCTGAAAAACCTGTGAAAAGATAAGGTATAGGCAGAATAGAAGAGTTATCACAACTGCAGAAGTTTTTGAAAAAAAAAATGAGTTCAAAACTTAGTTTTGAGTTTTCACAGAATGTATTTCGGTCAAACCGATTTTAGGTTTCGGTGCAACCGAAGTGCTCAACAGAAACCTACACACCACTTTCGGTCAGACCGAAATGGGTTTCGGTTCTACCGAAAACTTAGGGTTTCACTGAAACTACTTTTCGGTCGTTCCGATTGGCACAACTCGGTTAAACCGAATCACGCAGTGCAATGGCCAGAGGCCAAATCGGTCATTCCGATTTTCAAAAATCGGCTTCACCGAGATGCATTCCGTGGAAACCTAAACCTAAGAATTTTCCTCGAAACTAGAAGATCTGAACTATTGTATGGGGAACATATCAAACGTGGATAGAATCATGGCAACCTATCGTGCAAGAATCGGAAGTGGAGCACGAAAAGGGATCGGGACACACCCTAACTTGGTGGTGTCCCTCTACGGCGGCAACGGTGGAGATGATTACCGTTGACGGCGGCGGAGACCTGCGGCGAGGGCGCACAGGCGACGAAGGCGACGATCCGTAGACCAGGGCGGTGGCAGCAGGGGTCTTGGGGGCGAACGGTTTGAAGAAAGAAATCGCGCGCAGCCCCTCAGGTATATATAACCCCGTGCTGTCGGTGGGACCGAGTTGAAAAACTCGGTGTCACCGAGATGTATAACTGCTGTGCAGTTACGCATATCGGTCAGACCGAGAGTTTGAACTCGGTTTCACCGAGATGAAACCTAGATCAGTCTAAGCGTTTCGGTTGGACCGAGATTGAGAAACCGGTCAGACCGAAATGGACTTAGAAGGTTTTGGAAGTCAGCCTTAGACGAATCGGTGGTTCCGAGTGCTCCTCACTCGGACTGTCCGAAAAAGACTTGTTCAAAGTTGTGATATGAGCATGAATAGAATTTTGAGACAAGAAAGCATAGATAGCTAGGGAAAGGTGCTTAGGCATTCTTGTCCATCCATTTGGCCAGAAAGAGAAACCAAAACAATCAAAACAACAAATGGATGTCCTTGAATGGATGAAATCATGCATTCAACATGCTCACACAATAAGATAGCAACTGAAATATGTGTCAAACATGCACAACCAACACTCTAGCTACTAGCACACAATTTGTCGATGACTAGGTCATCTATATATGAGTATATTGACTTAGGAGCCAAATGAGAACATTTGATCATAGGTCATACTCATCGTTTAAGCACAAGTGGGGTTACCACTTTTACATAAAGCATTTATGTGTTCACATCATTTGGAGATTCTTTTGCTCAATTTTTAGAGCAAAGCTCCCCCTTGATGTGAGAACCCCTTTTAAAGGGTCAAACTAACCTTGGGTTGTCGTAGAAGACTTCATGTAGATGTTGAAGATGTGGATGCTCAATGTTGATGTAGATCATCAAGAGTTGGGAGCAATCCTTTGGATTAGGGCACTTTCAATACCTACATGGGTTAGTCCCACAAGGAACAAACAAGAATATCCATAGACATAGAGTGAAGTACACAAAAGATGATGTCCATGAAAGCAATGATTACCTTGTCCCTTGACTTACCAACAAGAGGGTTTGTGACTCCATGAACAAGTGCATGATGTGGAAGTTGATTGCACAAGTTCTTGCCAAAAAGAATATGAGTGAAGTTTGTTGGCGGAGTCACCCTCAAGAACCTACTAGTTCTTCTTCTTTGGGATCCACATCATCTTGATGGGAATCCTTGGTGTTGTAGTTGAGCTTGACGAAGTAGAACTTGATGTGTCCTTGGGAACCCACTTGACCATGGCTTGAGGTGCTTCAATGAATGCATCAATTTCTTCTTGAAGCTTGTCCTTGGCCTTTAGCTTGTGGTCTTGTGGTAGAAGGTCATCTTGAGCTTGTTCCACATTGGAAGAAGTAGGATCATACTTCTCCTTTTGTGAGACAAACTGTGGAGTAGGGTATTGACCTTCTTCCCACTCAACACCTTCGGCGTTGAACTTTCGCTCAAAACCAATCCCTTGATTCTTCCGGTGTCTTCCTTGTTTGCGAACAATCTCCTCAAAGTTCTTGCTTCCGGCAAGACTCTTGTAGACACCTTTCTCTATGATTTCCTTCAATAAGCTATTTTCTTGCTCAAGTGTAACTTGGCTTGAAACATTGTTAGTGGAATCAAGAGAACTACTAGAAGTAACAACATTTGATTTAACATTGTTATTGTTACTACTAGAGGAAGAATCTTTCTTATGCTTGTCATGCTTAGTCTTAATAGGTGGCAAGAAATTAGACAAGAGAAGTCGTTTGGCAAGATATGAAGAACTCTTCTTTCGAAGATCGTCATTGATCGCTTTTAGAAACTCATGTTCTTGCTCTAGAGTGAGCTTCTCGAAGCGTAGCTTCTCATGAGATCTTAGGAGCTCTCTATGATCTTCTTGAGTTGTTTCATGAGCTAACTTAAGAGTGTTTAGTTCTTTAGTTAGACGCTCAATCTCCTTCATAGCATTGTCATTCGACTCTTCTCGACTATAAAGACTACTAGCATTTTCATCATTACTAAGCTCACTAGATTTATCATGCAAGAGCTCATCTTCACCTAGCAAGTCATCCTCATCACTATCAAAGTCAATGAATTCAGGGTGTGTTACCTTGGGGCCTTTAGCCATGAAGCATCTTCCAATTCCCTCATTTGGTGAATCAAATAAGTCGTAGGAGTTGGAGTTGGAGGATACGAGTGCAAGTCCGGCAACACCTTCATCTTGACTATAGTCGGAGTCGGAGTGATAGCTTCCATCGGATTGATTGTCAGAGTTGGAGCCGGAGACCCATTCACCAACATGAGCTTGATGTCTTCTTCTTGTGTAGCTCCTTGATGACTTGTCTTTCCTCTCCGAATCCTTGCTTCTCCGAGAAGGTCTTCGTTCATAACGATCATCTCTACTCCTTCTCTCTCTCCGAGGTGACTCATCTCTTGCTCTTCTTCTTGGAGATTCTTCTCTTCTTTTGTGGGGAGCCGTACACTCATTTGAGAAGTGTCCGGGTCTTCCACAATTGTAGCAGTTTCGATCACGGCTAGAAGATCTCTTTTCATCATATGATCTAGATTTTGAGCTTCTTTCTTTGCTTCTATTCTTGTAGAACTTGTTGAAGTTCTTGACCATTAGGCTTATCTCTTCATTGGAAATTAGCTTGTCACTTGAGGTAGTAGGAGCATCACTTGTAGCTTTGTAAGCACCACTTGACTTGTTGTGAAGCTCTTCCTTATCCTTAAGTGTCATCTCATGAGCAACAATTCTTCCAATGACTTCAGTTGGCTTGAGAGTCTTGTAATTTGGCATCATTTGGATCAAAGTGCACACGGTGTCAAACTTTCCATCCAAAGCTCTGAGAATCTTCTTAATGATGAATCGGTCGGTCATTTCTTCGCTTCCTAAGCCAGCAATCTCATTTGTGATGAGAGCAAGCCTAGAGTACATTTCAGCGACTCCTTCACCATCCTTCATCTTGAACTTGTCAAGTTGTCCTTGAAGAATATCTAGCTTTGATTCCTTCACAGATTCAGTACCTTCGTGCATTTCAACCAAAGTATCCCAAATCTCTTTAGCATTCTCAAGACGGCTGATTTTGTTGAACTCTTCGGGACACAAAGCATTGAAGAGAATGTCACAAGCTTGAGCATTGTTTTGCAACATCTTCAACTCTTCGGGTGTAGCTTCGCGATCCGGAACTTTTCCTTATTCAAAGAAATCACCTTGCATGCCAACACAAATAATGCTCCATGCGGCTGGGTTATGACCAAGAATATGCATTTTCATTTTATGCTTCCAACTAGCAAAATTTGTACCATCAGAGTAAGGACCTCTACGATAATTACCCTCACTAGACGCCATACTCTCCTAGGTTGTGAAACCAAGCTTATGGAGTCCAATGCAATGGAAACCAAGGCAATGGAGACCAAAGCTCTGATACCACTTGTAGGATCGAAAGTAGGTCTAGAGGGGGGGTGATTAGACTACTTGACAATATAAAAAATCTGCCTTTAGATCATGTAAAGTTTTTGGCAGTTTCACAATTAAGATCAACACAAGTATCACCCTACACATGCAATTCTAGAGTATATGCAGCGGAAAGTAAATTGCACATGTAAAATAGAGGTGGAGAAGATCAAACGCAGTTTGGTGACACGGAGATTTTTGTCGTGGTTCCGATAGGTGGTGCTATCGTACATCCACGTTGATGGAGACTTCAACCCACGGAGGGTAACGGCTGCGCGAGTCCACGGAGGGCTCCACCCACGAAGGGTCCACGAAGAAGCAACCTTGTCTATTCCATCACGGCCTACGCCCACGGAGGACTAGCCTTACTCGGGGTAGATCTTCACGAAGTAGGCGATCTCCTTGCCCTTACAAACTTCTTGGTTCAACTCCACATCTCAAAGACGGAGGCTCCCAAGCGACACCTAACCAATCTAGGAGGCACCACCCCCCAAAAGGTAATAGACGGTGTTGATGATGATGAACTCCTTGCTCTTGTGCTTCAGATGATAATCTCCCCAACACTCAACTCTCCTCACTGATATGGCTGTGGTGGAAGAAAGATTTGAGTGGAAAGCAACTTGGGAAGGATAGAGATCAAGTTTCATATGGTAGGAATGGAATGGCTTGATCTCAACACAAGGGTAGGTGATTCATTTCTCAGAAAGTGTATGGTAGAAGTGGTGGTACTTTCTGATGGCTCTCCTCACGAGTGAAGAGGGGGTGGAGGGGTATATATAGCCTCCACACAAAATCCAACCGTTACACACACATTTGACCAATCTCGGTGAGACCGAAGTTGAAACTCGGTCAGACCGAAAGTTCAAATATAGTGAACGTTGGGATTTTCGGTGGGACCGAAAATACCATCTCGGTGTGTCCGAAGTGAGTCAAAGGTTAGGGTTTGCCATCTCGGTGTGACCGAAAACAACAACTCGGATATTCCGAAATGCTGTCAATCGGTTACAGAAGGTTGGCAGACCATTTTCGGTGAGACCGAAAATAAGAATCGGATGGACCGAGAAATTAGGGTTTGGGGAAATAACTGAAGTGGTTCATCTCGGTGGGACTGAGTTTGCAGAATCGGTTTGACCGAGATTACTTATGAGTGTGTTGATAAGTGAAGAGTGCTGATAGTTGAGGGAGCTAGATCACCAAGCACTTGAGCAACAAGAACATTAACACAACCTCATCCCCTTTTAATAGTATTGGCTTTTCCTATGGACTCAATGTGATCTTTGATCACTAAACCAAAAATGGAGTCTTGAGCTTTTGCCAATGCTTGTCTTAGCATTTTGAGGGGTCCACTTCTTCAGACATTTCCATACCCATATCATCGAACTTTTCTGAAATGATTCTCAAGTGAATATTAGTCCAATGATATATATGTTGTTATTAATTACCAAAACCACCCGGGGATTAGTTGCACTTTCACCAAGCTTGGGAACGTATGAAGTCTCTTATCAAGAACTGCCCTACTCACGGTTTGACTACTTGGATGGTCATCCAAACTTTTTATGCAGGCTTGAACTTTACCTCGCGGAACTTGTTAGATTCGGCCGCGGGAGGAACTTTTATGTCAACTACACTTGGTGCTGCTACGAAGCTTCTCGATGAGATGATGACCAACTATTCCCAATGGCACACCGAACGCGCTCCAACAGGTAGGAAGGTAAACTATGTCGAGGAGATTTCCTCCCTCAATGAAAAAGTTGACTTGATCATGTCTCTACTTTCGAAGCAATCTACTGTTGATCCTCGTGATGTTCCTTTAAATTCTTTGATTGCTCAAGAACAAGTAGATGTGAACTTTATCTCTAGAAACAATTTTAACAACAATGCTTATAGGAGTAACTTTGGTAACAATTCTAGACCGTTCCCCTCTAACTCTTATGAGAACAACAATGCTTATCCTAGTACCAAGAACTCCAATACTGAACTAGAGACCATGCTTAGAGATTTCATCACTACCCAAAAAGTCTTTAATAAGAATGTAGAAGAGAAACTACATAAACTAAATGATCTTTCTTTTAAGGTAGACCACTTAGCCAATGAGGTAAAATTGCTAAAAATTGAAACTTCTCCTCTTAGGGAGAGGGAAGTCATCCCTATTAATGCTACTCAAGTACAAATTAATGAAAATATTAGGATGATGGCTAAGCTAAAAGAAAGATGGGCTAGAGAAAGGGAGGAAGAGGAAAGGATTAAGAGCCTTCCTACCCACCACACTGTTGCTACTATCCAAGTTATTGAGGATGTTCACACTCTTAGCACCCAATGTACTCCTGGTCCCAATGGACCTATTAATGGTGATGCTATAACTATAGAAACTACCAAACAAGTGAACCTTAAGGACACCACTACCACTTTACTTGATGCTCGTGACCTTGATTTTGATAATTGCACTCTTACCGAAGTTATTGATTTCCTTCACAAGATGTCTAGAGATCCCCGCACTAGGACGCTTAACCTTGCCTTCACAGAGCATATCACTAATGCTCTCATCAAAGCTAGGGAGGAGAAACTTAGAGTAGAAGCCTCCATACCTAGAAAGCTAGAAGATGGTTGGGATCCTATGATAAAAATTAATTTGAATGACTTCTCTTGTTATGCATTATGTGATGTTGGTGCTAGTACCTCTATTATGCCCAAAAGGATATATGATATGCTTAAATTGAAACCTTATGATTCTTGTTCTTTTGGTGTTCGTCTCGTTGATTCTTCCATAAAGAAACCTTTGGGGAGGATCGATGATGTTCTTATTGTTGTCAATGATAATTATGTGCCCGTTGGTTTCACTATTATGGATATTGAATGTGATCCTTCATGTCCAATTATTTTGGGACGTCCCTTTTTGCGCACCGTTGGTGCTGTCATTGACATGAAAGAGGGTAATATAAAATTTCAGTTTCCTCTCAAGAAAGGGATGGAACACTTCCCTCGAAAGAATATCAAGTTACCTTTTGAGTCCGTTGTACGGGCTAGCTATTCTTTTACTCTTGATAAAACTTGATCTATGCATTATGCCTAGCTTAAAGGCATAAAAGAAAGCGCTTTTGGGAGGCAGCCCACATGAATAAATTTTTGCTTTTGTTGTGTCTTGATGTTGTTTACTGCTGTAGCATCATCATTGTATCTTTGCTTTTCATATGTGTGCCAAGTATAGCCTCCGATTGCTAGAAAGTTCAAAAGTTGTGAGGTGCTGTCCAGGAAACAGATTCTGTCCTTGGATAGAAAAATTCGTATAAAATCACCAGATCATCTTTTTGGTCTGAATTTTTTCGACAGCGTTCTCTATATAATTGTCTTTCGTGCGTCAGTTCTGAGTTTTTTGATTTGAGTTGCAGAAGTATCCCGAACAGATCAATTACTTCCTGCTGTTCTGTTTTTCACAGATTCTGTCCTGTTTTGCCTTACCTTCACTTTGCAAATTAAGAACTTGCTTTTTCTTTGCAAAAACCTTTTGGCAATCTTGAGAAACAGTAGAACTTCAAGAATATCCTTATTTCCAGCAAGGTATAATTATTTTATTAAGGGTACTAACCTCGCTAATCAGATTATGATGAGTTATGTATGAAGGGACTTTTCAAGTGTGCGAGGGAAGATGATAAAAAGATTCAGGAGTGTCAAGCGCTCAAGCTTGGGGATGCCCCCGTGCACCCCCAAGAAATATTCAAGGAGACTCAAGCGTCTAAGCTTGGGGATGCCCCCGTGCATCCCTGTCGGTGTACTAAGGTAGGGGTACCTCAGTACCCCAACTTGTGCACGGGCAGTTGCAGCTTCCCGCGGCAGGGTTTACCACGCGCTCGCCGGAGACCTTCCTGCTCCATATCAAACCATTCAAAAACAAAGTATGCAAGACAGAAGATCGAGACCCCGGCAAGTGGAGCTCGCCGGGAAGGCCGTACCAGGCTCAAGATTACCTCACCAGCACAAGGCCCTGGCAAGAGGAGCTTGCCAGGAAGACTAGAAGATTCCATCATAGAAGACACGCCTCGGCGCTATATGCGTCCCGGCGAGGACCCGGGGAGCGGCAAGCTCCCGGGCCCGGCAAGATCAAGGCCCCGGCAAGGTGCTTGCCGGGAGAGTTGCGTTGTGTGCCCGCGCTCCAGCTCATCGGCCCACGCGTCGCCCTGGGGCCTATCCAGGGACGCGTGGCGGATGGCTGTGCAGCCTGGGGGACACGGTGGCACTCCACGGTGGTGGATCCATCGCCGTGGCAGACGGAGACGCAAGGGCGGGAGCTTTTGGGGTCGACGGCGACGGGTATTAAATGCCCTTGTCCCCCACTGTCAAAGTAGGTAGCGACCACTGTTCGCGCACTGTAGCTCCACTGTTCCCGCACTGTTACAACTACCACCTCTTTTACGTTTTTACCCCTTTCTCCTACGTTGACACCTGTCGGTGACCCCTTGCACTACAAAAGGAGGCCCATGCACAACGTGGAGGGGGTTCGGAACCTAGATCACTCATACGCTCGGTGTAGCTGCTTCTTCAAGCTCCCGAACTCTCCAAATCGATACACAACTAAGCAGGAGTAGGGTTTTACGCGTCTACCGCGGCCCGAACCTGGGTAAAACTGCCCGCGTGCTCGCTACGATCTGCTCTTCTTGCTCCCTCTGCCCTCGTACCGCACAGACAAGGGGCTCCGGTCCCATAGGTGTTCGTGGCGGACAGTTTCCCCCGACAATCCCCTTCTCCATCAACATTATCAGTTCGTCTTTCGTTTCGCTATATTTTTATCACTTCATGTGTTATGTGCTATGCTTGGAGCGTCTTGCTTTTAGTTTTCTTTTTAGTTTTTCATAACGAGTCGGAACCCAGCATTCCTTTATGCGGGAGAGAAACACGCTCCACCTCTACCTAGAACATTACATAGAATTTTCATGTCTATCTATGTTGTGTGTGTTCTTTGTCTTTTAATAGCTACTATCGTGCTTTGCTCTTAGTATTCATGCTTATCTTTTCAAGAGATTTTATTTAGTTGGTTGCTTGAACTCTCTTTAATTACCATGCTCACTTTATTAAGAGAGTTTGCTTCCGTTGCATGGGTTAATATGTCTATGATAAAGATGCTACTTTCATGATGGTGCTTAGTAGTTCAGGTTTTCTTATGGTTAATCTTAAATAGCTGGGGGGGTTCCCAATGTGTTATTGGAGTACCAACTTGGTTTGTTTGCCTATGATATGGTATGGTTTAGTAATATCTTCCTTCGAGAATTTATTTTGATTGACTTGGCATATGCTCACGCATATTCAAGACTGTAAAGAAAGTCTGTCAAGCCTTGATGATCTTTTATTTCTAAGTAGCGATATAACTACCATGCCTGATTCAATATTGCTTTGTCACTCTGCATGATTATGACCGTCATTGCTCTCTTAGTTGGTCGCTCCCAGTCTTTTGCTAACCTCCACCTGCACTAAGCAAACTAACCATTCAATACATAGCTCATGGGAAAGTAGCCTAAAAACTATTGTGGTAAAGAATATGTTGCTTATGTATCTTATTTCTTATAAGTTGCTTGCTGAGCGGTAACCATGTTTCTGGGGACGCCATCAACTGTCACACTTTTGTTGAATATCATGTGAGTTGCTATGCATGTTCGTCTTGTCTGAAGTAAGGGTGATTTACCGTGGGTTGAATTAATATGCATATTGTTAGAGAAGAACATTGGGCCGCCAACCAAAGACATGCATCATGGTGGAAGTTTTAGCTTGGACCTTAATCCTCAATCTCTCATGAGAATATGCTTATGCATTAAAGAGGAGTCCATCATCTATTTTCTATGTTGTCCCGTTATGGATGTCCTCAAGTTGAGATCTATCAAAAACGATAAATAAAATGCGATCTATCTCCTTGGACCTTTGTACATGTGGCATAGAGGTACCCCTTTGTGACACTTGGTTAAAACATATGCAATGCAATGATAACCCATGGGAATCCGAGCTAATTAGGACAAGGAGCGAGCACTATTAGTATTCGATGCATGAGGCTTGCAACTTATAGGATGTTTTATGCATGACACATGTGAAGTACAACTACCGTTGACACAATTTCTTCCATGTTTTCAAAATAAAAAGCTCTAGCACTTAACCTTTCTTTTACCTTTATGTTGAAGCACCAACTATTGAGAGCATGATTGTCATTCTGAGTGTAATGTGCATTGTCCCAAAGTAGCATTGTCTTTTGCATGATTGTGATATCGTTTATTCTGAAATGATTGTATCTAGTCATCACTTAAACCTTGAAGGTGCCCCTGCATTTATGTTTTGCATCACTAAAGGGGGCAAGCTAGATATCACTTTATCATATTTGCACATCATGTTCATTGCAAATCTTTTTGATGTTTCAGTTTCATGTTGTAAAACTTTCAGTCATTTGTGATTTTCTCTTGAGGCAACTTAATTACTTTAGAATCATTGTCTCAGTAAGCTTTTGTCATATGACTATGAGAAAGTCCTATATGGTTAATAGCATGTCACCACAGAAATTATTCTTGTTATCATTTACCTACTCGAGGACGAGCAGGAATTAAGCTTGGAGATGTTGATACGTCCAAAACGTATCTATAATTTCTGCTTGCTCCATGCCACTTTTGGGTGATATTGCTATGATATTCATACACTTCCATACACTTTTGATCATATTTGGACTAACTTACTAATCCAGTGCACCCCAGTGCCAGTTTCTGTTTTCGGCTGTTTTTGTATTTCAGGTTTTCACGTTACGAGAACTGCCAGGAAAAATCCAGAAAAATTATATAAAAGATCAGCGTTTCGGAAACTTCCGTGCGTCCGAAGGGCAGCCGGGGGGGGCACCAGGGCTCCAGGCGCCCTGGCGGCGCGCCCCCCCTGGGCCGCGCCGGGGGGGCGCCTAGGCCCCCTCGAAGCTTCCCCGATGCTCCCCTTTGGCATATATTCAAAGCGTCCTCCAAAACCCTCAGAACAGGAACTCTTTTCGCGATCCCATCTCTGTTCCGCCGCCGCCGCCGCTTCCAAGATCGGGAGCGCCAGGAGAACTCTTCCCGGCACCCTGCCGGAGGGGAGGATCACCACCGGGAGCTTCTCCACCACCATGGACGCCTCCCGGATGACTCGTGAGTAGTCTCCCTTGGACCATGAGTCCATGACCAGTAGCTATGTGATGTTCTCCTCCCGTTCTTGTGCTTCACTAATTAGTCCTCGTGAGCTGCCCTACATGATCGAGGCACATATGTAATCCTTATGCTGTTGCTATGTTGAGTTTGCTGGGATCCGATGGATTATGGGATTATGTTCAGATTGATCTTGAGTAATATATTTGATCTACCTATTTTATATTTATGTTCATAAGTAATTCTTGCATGTTCTCCGTTGTTATTTATTGCTTTGGCCAAGTAATACGTAGTGACTCCAAGAGGGAACGTTATGCTCGATTGTGGGTTCATGCCCCTCGATGACTAGCTTGAGTGACAGAAACATGAGTCTAGGGGATGTGCTGTTGCCACAAGGGGGAAAACAACGGTGCTTGTGCCCTTAGTATTCATGCTTATCTTTTCAAAGAGCTTTTGTTTAGTTGGTTGCTTGAACTCTCTTTAATTATCATGATCACCTTATTAAGAGAGTTTGCTTCCGTTGCATTGGTTAATATGCCTATGATAAAGATGCTACGTGCATAATGGTGCTTAGTAGTTCAGGTTTTCTTATGGTTAGTCTCAAATAGCTGGGGGATTCCCAATGTGTTATTGGAATACCAACTTGATTTGTTTGCCTATGATGTGGTATGGTTTAGTAATATCTTCCTTCGAGAATTTATTTTGATTGACTTGGCGTATGCTCACGCATATTTAAGACTGTAAAGAAAGTCTGTCAAGCCTTGATGATCTTTTATTTCTGAGTAGCGATATAACTGCCATGCCTGATTCAATATTGCTTTGTCGCTCTGCATGATTATGACCGGCATTGCTCTCTTAGTTGGTCGCTCCCAGTCTTTTGCTAACCTCCACCTATACTAAGCAGACTAACCTTGCAATACATAGCTCATGGGAAAGTAGCTTAAAAACTATTGTGGTAAAGAATATGTTGCCTATGTATCTTATTTCTTATAAGTTGCTTGCTGAGCGGTAACCATGTTTCTGGGGACGCCATCAACTGTCACACTTTTGTTGAATATCATGTGAGTTGCTATGCATGTTCGTCTTGTCTGAAGTAAGGGTGATTTACCATGGGTTGAATGAATATGCATATTGTTAGAGAAGAACATTGGGCCGCCAACCAAAGCCATGCATCATGGTGGAAGTTTTAGCTTGGACTTAATCCTCAATCTCTTATGAGAATATGCTTATGCATTTAAGAGGAGTCCATCATCTATTTTCTATGTTGTCCCGGTATGGATGTCCTCAAGTTGAGATCTATCAAAAACGAGAAATCAAATGCGATTTATCTCCTTGGACCTTTGTACAGGTGGCATAGAGGTACCCCTTTGTGACACTTGGTTGAAACATATGTAATGCAATGATAACCCATGGAAATCCAAGCTAATTAGGACAAGGTGCGAGCACTATTGGTATTCGATGCATGAGGCTTGCAACTTATAGGATGTCTTATGCATGACACATATGAAGTACTACTACCGTTGACAAAATTGCTTCTATGTTTTCAAAATAAAAAGCTCTAGCACATAACCATTCTTTTACTTTTATGTTGAGTCTCCATCTTCTTTTAAAAGCACCAACTACTGAGAGCATGATTGTCATTCTGAGTGTAATGTGCATTGTCCCAAAGTAGCATTGTCTTTTGCATGATTGTGATATCGTTTATTTTGAAATCATTGTATCTAGTCATCACTTAAACCTTGAAGGTGCCCCTGCATTTATGTTTTGCATCACTAAAGGGGGCAAGCTAGATATCACTTTATCATATTTGCACATCATGTTCATTGCAAATCTTTTTGATGTTTCAGTTTCATGTTGTAAAACTTTCAGTCATTTGTGATTTTCTCTTGAGGCAACTTAATTACTTTAGAATCATTATCTCAGTAAGCTTTTGTCATATGACTATGAGAAAGTCCTATATGGTTAATAGCATGTCACCACAGAAATTATTCTTGTTATCATTTACCTACTCGAGGACGAGCAGGAATTAAGCTTGGGGATGTTGATACGTCCAAAACGTATCTATAATTTCTGCTTGCTCCATGCCACTTTTGGGTGATATTGCTATGATATTCATACACTTCCATACACTTTTGATCATATTTGGACTAACTTACTAATCCAGTGCACCCCAGTGCCAGTTTCTGTTTTCGGCTGTTTTTGTATTTCAGGTTTTCACGTTTCGAGAACTGCCCAGAAAAATCCAGAAAAATTATATAAAAAATCAGCGATCCGGAAACAACACTGCGTCCGAAGGGCAGCCTGGGGGGGGGCCACAGGGGCTCCAAGCGCCCTGTGGGCGCGCCCCCCCTGGGCCGCGCCGGGGGGGGGGGCGCCTGGGCCCCCCGAGGCTCCCCCGGTGCCCTACTTTGGCATATATTTAAAGGGTCCTCCGTAACCCTCAGAACAGGAACTCTTTTTCGTGATCCCATCTATGTTCCGCCGCCGCCGCCGCTTCCAAGATCGGGAGCACCAGGAGAACTCTTCCCGGCACCCTTCCGGAGGGGAGGATCACCACCGGGAGCTTCTCCACCACCATGGATGCCTCCCGGATGACTCGTGAGTAGTCTCCCTTGGACCATGAGTCCATGACCAGTAGCTATGTGATGTTCTCCTCCCGTTCTTGTGCTTCACTAATTAGTCCTCGTGAGCTGCCCTACATGATCGAGGCACCTATGTAATCCTTATGCTGTTGCTATGTTGAGTTTGCTGGGATCCGATGGATTATGAGATTATGTTCAGATTGATCTTGAGTAATATATTTGATTCACCTCTTTTATATTTTAGTTCATAAGTAATTCTTGCATGTTCTCCGTTGTTATTTATTGCTTTGGCCGAGTAATAGGTAGTGACTCCAAGAGGGAACGTTATGCTCGATTGTGGGTTCATGCCCCTCGATGACTAGCTTGAGTGACAGAAACATGAGTCTAGGGGATGTGTTGTTGCCACAAGGGGGAAAACAACGGTGCTTGTGCCCGCGGGTGCAAGGATTGTTTAATTTACGCAAAGTTCTTTTAATGCAGTTGTCTGTTGCATTGAGTTTACACTATGGGTGGGACTCGCAACTTAATACCAGCGAGATGTTCTGGATAGATATCTCAAGGTGGATGATTAGTAGTAGATATTGATGGATTTCGGTCTACTTACTTTGGCGTATCGCCCATGCTTTGAACCTCAACCTTTCTTGCAATGTAATCAGCATTGGTTTGCGTTCGTGGTCCTGTCAATTGCACAGCTGTAATTTGTTTACCTCACATAGCTGTTTTATCGTCTTTTGGGAGAGAGACATCACTAGTGAACATCATGAGACTCCGGTCCATATTACCATCATTGATCACATCCACTATTTACTTTTCGCTATTTACCTACTATTGCAAAAACTATCTATCACTACTATCATTGTTTTTAATCCTTTGTGAACTACAAGGCCGGAGGGATTGACAACCTCTCTGTACTCGTTGGGAGCAAAGTTATTTGTATCTGTGTGCAGGTCCACGTTGGTTGCTACTAATCTGGCGCTGTAGCAATTGACACCTACTTGTTGAACCTAGGAGTCTCTGGGGATTCGATCCTTGGCATCTTTGCTAGGGGAAAACACTTCTACTTACTGCATCTTACACCTTCCACTTGGGGTAACCAACGAGGGGTTCGAGGCCCATCAGGATCCTCTCCCGGAGACGCTGAAGGGCCGTCGCCACGCCTCTGAAGAATAGGGTGAGCTTGGCGCTGGGGTGGAGGTTCTCGTCGGAGGAATACCCGAGATACTCCGCCCCCAGCTACACCAGCTCCCTGTCGATATCTGCGGCAGCGTTCACAAGACCCTCCATCCAATGCTCGACGGTCGCCCTGAAGTTGTTCTGAGTGACAGCAGCGCTCGCCAGCAGCGCCTTCTCGGCCTTGACCTCCTCCTTCAGGGCCGCCTCCCGCTCCTTGGTGCCGTCCAGTGTCTTGGTCAAAGTGGTTAGCTTCAACTCAAGATCCGCATTGGAGTTCTTGGCGGCGGCAAGCTCCTTGCCCTTCTCGGCGAGGTGGACCTATAGCTCTGAGTGGCTGTGGGCGTCCTTCCCCCGCTCAAGCTTGAGCGCGGCGATCTCTTCGCCTCTCGCTTTGAGGTCGGCCTCCAGCTGCGTCACCTTCGTCTCCAGCTCCTTCTTGGCGACCTCAGCAGCTGCGGCAGCGTCCTTTGCCTCCTGGAGGGCCCCGCCAAGTGATTGCTCGCGCGCGGCAAGCTCCTCCTCGTGGCCGTCGAGGTTGACTTTCCGCTGCGCCAGCTCACCCTCCCGCGTGGACAGCCTCTCAGCGGCAAGCCGCTGCTGTTCTTCGACTTCGGCCTTCTCGAGGAAGAAGGCCGTCTGCTCTTCGGCAAGTTGCTCCCGCTCCTCTGCCAAGGACCGGAGAGCTGCCTGGTTGAGGGCCCGGAGCTCCTCCGCGCGCTTCTTAATGTCGGCTCCCGCCTTGGCGGCCAGCGCTTCGCGGGACTCCAGCTTGGCCTGCCGGGCGCGGTAAAGCGACAGCAGCTTCCGCAGCAGCCGCTCCTCCTCAGGCTCGCCGCTGCTGCTGCTCGGCGCGTCAACGAGCGTCAGCCCGACGGAGGCAAGTACTTCTCCGCCAAAGACTTCTCCCTCGACCGGCGCCCTGGAGCTCGACGCCCATGGGAGCTTGATGAAGACGCCGTCGCCGGCCTTCAAGTAGGCGCCTGGCTCGGGCTCTTCGGAGCCTGGGGCCGCGGCAGCGGCGGAGGGCTCGGTGGTCGGTGTAGCGTCTGGCGCTCCTGCGGCCTCACTGCCGTCAGTACGATCGCCGGGCCCCTCGTCGGCTGCTGCGGCGGCAGCCTTGGCAGCCTCGTCGCCGACGGGCTCGTCAGCACCGGCCGCCTCTTCGGTAGCAGCGGCGTCGCCGGTGTCGCCGCGCGCATTCTCCTCGACAGCGACCTCCGTCTCCATCGGCTCCGCAGCGGATGGATCTGACGGTAGGAAAGGGGAGAAAAACAGTCAAGCAATTATCCAAAAAAAGAAGAATCAAAAGAAGAAAAGCCCAAGGGGAGTTTTTGAAGCAAGAAGATTACCTGTGCGAGCCGGCTCCTCGGCAGTGTCCCTTGCCGGGGAACTCTCCCTTGGCAGGGTAATCGTGGTCTCCGCCGGTGGAGGGCCACTAGTGCTGTCCCTCGCCGGAGAACTCGCCCTTGGTGGAGAACTCTCCCTTGCCGGGGAGACCCTTGCCGGGGAACTTTCCCCTGGCGGCGTGGTTGAAGCAGATGGCACGACGGGGGCGGTCTCCGGGCGCTCCTGGTGTGTCTGCTCTGCTCCTACGCAAATCAACAAACAAGACGTCAGCAAAGATGGAACGCACACGCGCGCCTAACAGCGGAAAGTAAACTATACACTTACGCTGGGGGCTGCGCTGGGGGCTGCTCTGAAGATCAGTTGCCGGGTCCGGCAAGTTTGTCTCAGGCGCACCCCCTGCTGGCAAGGTGGGCTCGTCCTCGATGACAATCACCGGGACCTTGGCTCTCTTTGCCGCCCTCTGGGCCAGAGTTCTGAAAAAAGGGACAGGTTCAGAGTGAGGCAAAAGAGATATAAGACCAAACAGCAAAAATTGAAGAAATGCAAAAACAACAAAGTCTTACTCTCCTTCTTCCTCATCGGAGCTGAGCGCGGAGAAGTCAAAGTCCGGCTCATGCCCGGCGCGAGGAGGCGGAGGAGTGGGCTCCCTTGGCCGCTTGGCGGGAGCAGTGGGGGTGGTCTGAGACGACCCCGCTCCGGCTGCCGCCGTGGCGTGGGGAGCGGCAGGAGCAGAAGCGGCGGTCCCGGAAGATCCCGCTCCAGTTGCTGCAGAAGCACGAGGCGCTCCCGCGGCAACCTTGCTTGCCGCGGTGGAGCGTGTCGCGCGGCGCGGCGGCTGTTGACCTGTCTGCCGCTCCGTTACGTCCCCGGCCTTGCGGAGACACCTTCTTGGTGGGGCTGGAGGCTCTGCTGGCGGTGAGCTGCCTGAAGACGAGGAGGAAGAGGAGTCGATCTCCAGCGAGCCGCTCGCGTCCTCGGTGGGCCCACTCGACTCGACGCCCTGCTCGGCGGGCTCGCTCGACTCGGCGTCTTGCCCGGCAGGCTCTCCCTCGCCAACAAACTCCCCTCGCTCGGCAAGGCTTGCAGCCTTTGCTGCCTCTGCCTCCTCCGGGGTGAAACCGAACTCGCCTGCGGCTGCGGCTGCCGCCGCCTCTTCCAGCCTAGTGGAGATGTACGCCATCTCCTTGTCGGTGGTATCGCGGGTGAGGCCCTTCTTCTCGTTGGAGCGGATCGGCGTTTCTTCCAAGCTGTCGAAGAACGCCTGCACGGCTTCATCAGTGGGCTCTTGCCAAGTTGGGTCAATCCAGTGAGAGTCGCACAGCGGCATCATTGCACGGATGCGGCTGAGCACGGAGTTGTTGCACAGCGGGACGACACCCCTCGGCAACCTGAACACTTCAGGATGATCGGGGTCATATTTGAACAGCTCCTGGAGCATCGCGTTGAGCTCCAGGACAGTGAAGTTGTAGTTGAGGCCAGGGCGCAGCCTCATAATGTCCGCCGCGTTCTCGAACTCCCAGGCATGCCTCTTCCTCTCCTGCAAGGGGGCGATGCGGCGGCGAAGGAAATCTGCGCCAAATGCGCCTACAGTGAGCTTGGCAAGCCTGAGGCATCCGATTCGGGCAGTGGCAATCTTTAATCTACTGTCTTTCGAGGCCAAGTCGCTCCAGTCGTTGCCGCGCACTACTGGGGCTTGGCGCCGGTGAAAGTGCAACTAATCCCCGGGTGGTTTTGGTAATTAATAACAACATATATATCATTGAACTAATAGTTAGTTGAGAATCATTTCAGAGAAGTTCAGTGATATGGGTATGGAAATGACTGAAGAAGTGGACCCCTCAAAATGCTAAGGCAAGCATTGGCAAAAGCTCAAGACTCCATTTTTGGTTTAGTGATCAAAGATCACATTGAGTCCATAGGAAAAGCCAATACTATTAAAAGGGGATGAGGTTGTGTTGATGATCTGGTTGCTCAAGTGCTTAGTGATATATCTCCTTCAACTATCAGCAACTTTCACTACTATACACACTCATAAGTAATCTCGGACAAACCAATTCTTCCAACTCAGTCCCACCGAGATGAACCACCTCAGCCATAAGCCAAACCCTAGAAAAATCGGTCAATCCGAGTTTGAGTTCGGTCTCACCGAAATACAGACTGCCAACCTTCTGTAACCGTTTGACATCATATCGGAATATCCGAGTTGATAATTTCGGTCCCACCGAAACTGGCAAGTTCCTATCTTTGACTCATATCGGACAAACCGAGATGGTATTTTCGGTCCCACCGAAAACCCCAACGTTCACTATATTTGAACTTTCGGTCTGACCGAGTTTCCACTTCGGTCTCACCGAGATTGCTCAAATATGTGTGTAACGGTTGGATTTTGTGTGGAGGCTATATATACCCCTCCACCCCCTCTTCATTCGTGGAGAGAGCCATCAGAAAGAACTACCACTCCTACCTTACACTTTCTGAGAAGAGAACTACCTACCCTTGTGTTGAGATCAAGTTGCTCCATTCCTACCATATGAAACTTGATTTCTAACCTTCCCAAGTTGCTTTCCACTCAATCCTTTCTTCCACCACAGCCATATCAGTGAGGAGAGTTGAGTGTTGGGGAGATTATTATTTGAAGCACAAGAGCAAGGAGATCATCATCATCTACAACATCTATTACCTTTTGGAGGGTGGTGCCTCCTAGATTGGTTAGGTGTCGCTTGGGAGCCTCCGTCATCGAGATGTGGAGTTGAACCAAGAAGTTTGTAAGGGCAAGGAGATCGCCTACTTCGTGAAGATCTACCCCGAGTAAGGCTAGCCCTCCGTGGGCGTAGGCCATGATGGAATAGACAAGGTTGCTTCTTCGTGGACCCTTCGTGGGTGGAGCCCTCCGTGGACTCGCGCAGCCGTTACCCTCCATGGGTTGAAGTCTCCATCAACGTGGATGTACGATAGCACTACCTATCGGAACCACGGGAAAAATCATTGCGTCTCCAAATTGCGTTTGATCTTCTCCACCTCTCTTTACTACATGTGCAATTTACTTTCCGCTGCTTATACTCTAGAATTGCATGTGTAGGGTGACACTTGACTTGATCTTAATTGTGAAACTGCCAAAAACTGTTCATGATCAAAAGGCAGAATTTTTATATTTACAAGTAGTCTAATCACCCCCCCTCTAGACATACTTTCGATCCTACAAGTGGTATCAGAGCTTTGGTCTCCATTGTTTTGGTTTCCATTGCATTGGACTCCATAAGCTTGGTTTCACAACCTAGGAGAGTATGGCGTCTAGTGAGGGTAATTATCGTAGAGGTCCTTACTTTGATGGTACAAATTTTGCTAGTTGGAAGCATAAAATGAAAATGCATATTCTTGGTCATAACCCAGCCGCATGGGGCATTATTTGTGTTGGTATGCAAGGTGAATTCTTCGAGGAAGGAAAAGTTCCGGATCGCGAAGCTACACCGGAAGAGTTGCGGATGTTGCAAAACAATGCTCAAGCTTGTGCCATTCTCTTCAATGCCTTGTGTCCCGAGGAGTTCAACAAAATCAGCCGTCTTGAGAATGCTAAAGAGATTTGGGATACTTTGGTTGAAATGCACGAAGGTACGGAATCTGTGAAGGAATCAAAGCTAGATATTCTTCAAGGTCAACTTGACAAGTTCAAGATGAAGGATGGTGAAGGAGTCGCTGAAATGTACTCTAGGCTTGCTCTCATCACAAATGAGATTGCCGGCTTAGGAAGCGAAGAAATGACCGACCGATTCATCATTAAGAAGATTCTCAGAGCTTTGGATGGAAAATATGACACCGTGTGCACTTTGATCCAAATGATGCCAAACTACAAGACTCTCAAGCCAACTGAAGTCATTGGAAGAATTGTTGCTCATGAGATGACACTTAAGGATAAGGAAGAGCTTCACAACAAGTCAAGTGGTGCTTACAAAGCTACAAGTGATGCTCCCACAACCTCAAGTGACAAGTTAATTTCCAATGAAGAGATAAGCCTAATGGTTAAGAACTTCAACAAGTGCTACAAGAATAGAGGCAAAGAAAGAAGCTCAAAGTCTAGATCATATGATGAAAAGAGATCTTCTAGTCGTGATCGAAACTGCTACAATTGTGGAAGACCCGGACACTACTCAAATGAGTGTACGGCTCCCCACAAAAGAAGAGAAGAATCTCCAAGAAGAAGATCAAGAGATGAGTCACCTCGGAGAGAGAGAAGGAGTAGAGATGATCGTTATGAACGAAGACCCTCTCGGAGAAGCAAGGATTCGGAGAGGAAAGACAAGTCATCAAGGAGCTACACAAGAAGAAGACATCAAGCTCATGTAGGTGAATGGGTCTCCGGCTCCGACTCCGACAATCAATCCGATGGAAGCTATCACTCCGACTCCGACTACAGTCAAGATGAAGGTGTTGCCGGACTTGCTCTCGTATCCTCCAACTCCAACTCCTACGACTTATTTGATTCACCAAATGAGGGAATTGGAAGATGCTTCATGGCTAAAGGCCCCAAGGTAACACACCCTGAATTCATTGACTTCAATAGTGATGAGGATGACTTGCTTGGTGAAGATGAGCTCTTGCATGATAAATCTAGTGAGCTTAGTAACGATGAAAATGCTAGTAGTCTTTATAGTCGAGAAGAGTCGAATGACAATGCTATGAAGGAGATTGAGCATCTAACTAAAGAACTAAACACTCTTAAGTTAGCTCATGAAACAACTCAAGAAGATCATAGAGAGCTCCTAAGATCTCATGAGAAGCTACGCTTTGAGAAGCTCACTCTAGAGCAAGAACATGAGTTTCTAAAAGCGATCAATGACGATCTTCGAAAGAAGAGTTCTTCATATCTTGCCAAACGACTTCTCTTGTCTAATTTCTTGCCACCTATTAAGACTAAGCATGACAAGCATAAGAAAAATTCTTCCTCTAGTAGTAACAATAACCATGTTAAATCTAATATTGTTGCTTCTAGTAGTTCTCTTGATTCCACTAACAATGTTTCAAGCCAAGTTACACTTGAGCAAGAGAATAGCTTATTGAAGGAAATCATAGAGAAAGGTGTCTACAAGAGTCTTGCCGGAAGCAAGAACTTTGAGGAAATTGTTCGCAAACAAGGAAGGCACCGGAAGAATCAAGGGATTGGTTTTGAGCGAAAGTTCAACACCGAAGGTGTTGAGTGGGAAGAAGGTCAATACCCTACTCCACAGTTTGTTTCTCAAAAGGAGAAGTATGATCCTACTTCTTCCAATGTGGAACAAGCTCAAGATGACCTTCCACCACAAGACCACAAGCTAAAAGCCAAGGACAAGCTTCAAGAGGAGATTGATGCATTCATTGAAGCACCTCAAGCCATGGTCAAGTGGGTTCCCAAGGACACGTCAAGTTCTACTTCGTCAAGCTCAACTACAACCCCAAGGATTCCCATCAAGATGATGTGGATCCCAAAGAAGAAGAACTAGAAGGTTCTTGAGGGTGACTCCGCCAATATACTTCACTCATATTCATTTTGGCAACTTGTGCAATCAACTTCCACATCATGCACTAGTTCATGGAGTCACAAACCCTCTTGTTGGTAAGTCAAGGGACAAGGTAATCATTGCTTTCATGGACATCATCTATTGTGAACTTCAATCTATGTCCATGGATATTCTTGTTTGTTCCTTGTGGGACTAACCCATGTAGGTATTGAAAGTGCCCTAATCCAAAGGATAGCTCCCAACTCTTGATGATCTACATCAACATTGAGCATCCACATCTTCAACATCTACATGAAGTCTTCTACGACAACCCAAGGTTAGTTTGACCCTTTAAAAGGGGTTCTCACATCTAGGGGGAGCTTTGCTCTAAAAATTGAGCTAAAGCATCTTCAAATGATGTGAACACATCAATGCTTTATGTAAAAGTGGTAACCCCACTTGTGCTTAAACGATGAGTATGACCTATGATCAAATGTTCTCATTTGGCTCCTAAGTCAAAATACTCATACATAGATGACCTAGTCATCGACAAATTGTGTGCTAGTAGCTAGAGTTTTGGTTGTGCATGTTTGACACATATTTCATTTGCTATCTTATTGTGTGAGCATGTTGAATGCATGATTTTATCCATTCGAGGACATCCATTTGTTGTTTTGGTTGTTTTGATTTTTCTGGCCAAATGGATGGACAAGAATGCCTAAGCACCTTCCCTAGCTATCTATGCTTTCTTGTCTCAAATTATATTCATGCTCAAATCACAAACTTTGAACAAGTCATTTTCGGACCCTCCGAGTGAGGAGCACTCGGAGCCACCGATCCGTCTAAGGCTGACTTCCAAAACCTTCTAAGTCAATTTCGGTCAGACCAACTTCTCCCACTCGGTCCAACCGAAACGCTTAGACTGATCTAGGTTTCATCTCGGTGAAACCGAGTTAAAAATCTCGGCGTGACCGATATGCGTAACTGCACAGCAGTTATCCATTTCGGTGTCACCGAGTTTTTCAACTCGGTCCCACCGACAGCAAGGGGATATAAATACTGAGGGCAGCGCGCGATTTTTCCTTCAAACCGTTTCGCCCCCAAGTCCCCTGCTGCCGTCGCCCTGATCTCCGGATCGTCGCCGTCGTCGCCTGTGCGCCCTCGCCGCAGGTCTCCGACGCCGTCAACGGTTTTCTCCTCCGCGCCGTTGCCGCCGTAGAGGGACTCTACCAAGTTAGGGTGAGTCTCGATCCCTCTCGTGCTCCCCATCTGATTCATTGCATGATTGGTTTGCCCTGCATCTAGCCACGATTGAAAAACTTCCGTTCCATCAGATCGTTCTAGTTTCGAGCAAAATTCTTAGGTTTAGGTTTCCACGGAACACATCTCGGTGAAACCGAATTTAAATTTTCGGTGTGACCGATTTGGCCTCTGGCCATTGCACTGCACTTTCGGTCTAACCGAGTCGTGCAAATCGGTGTGACCGAAACTCAGTTTTAGTGAAACCCTAGTTTATCGGCAGGACCGAAACCCATTTCGGTCTGACCGAAGGTGGTGTGTAAGTTTCTGTTATACACTTCGGATTCACCGAAACTGAAAATCGGTTTGACCGAAATGCATTCTGTGAAAACTCAAAACTAAGATTTGAACTCATTTTTTTTCAAAAACCTCTGCAGTTTGTGATAACTCTTCTACTCTGCCTATACCTTATCTATTCACAGGTTGTCAGCCATGTCAGATGCCAGTGACAGCCAGAACAGGTCTGAGTCACCTTTTGCAGAGATTCCTGAGGCAGATACTAGTCCTGAGGCTAGTAGTCCTAGTGATGATGGTGAGAGGAGTACCCCTAGTGGTTTACCTCCTGCAGCCACCAGAACCAGAAAGCAGAGAAATTCTGATGATGAGGACTCTGACTTCATTGCTGAGGAAGTAACCTCCAAGCCCAAGAGAAATGTTGTTGCCAAAGAGCACCAAGGGCAGCAGTTCAAGAAAGGCACCAGCAAGGTCAAGCAGTCAGCTGTTGCCAAGAAGCTAAACTTGGGTGAGCCAGCCCCAAGTAAAGTGAAGAAAACTTCCAAGAGGAAGAGAGTTGTATATGCTGATTCTCATGCAGATGTTGCAGCCGAGGAAGAAGAAGAAGAAGAAGCACCCCAGCCTGCCCCTCAGAAGCAGAAACTCATGGGTGATGCAATTAGGGCTCAAGCCACTTCTAAGCCCAAGAAGCCTGCTCAAGCAAAGGCAGCTCCAGCAAAGCCTTCTGCCAAGCCCAAGAGGACAACTAGGAACATCCCAGCCTCTGAGAAGAACAAGGGTGATATGCCACCGTCTGAGTCTGAAGAAGAACATGTGTTGCTGAAGATCCGTCCAAAATTGCCACTCCACAACGATGCTCATCCTCAAGCCGAGGATATGAAGGCAAGGAAGGATAGAGGTCTCAGGCTATGGAGACAGTCTGATCCATATGCCGTGAGGAGAAGGACTGCTGTGGACCCTAGATTCCACACCAGAGAGCAGCAGGACTTCTATGAGACCGTGCTGATGGATAAGAAGCCTATTGTTGCAGATACCAGATACGTTGACTGGAAGTACATTGACAGTGAAGAGCACCGAGACTTCTTTCCCCATGTGCATGAGAGCTTCACTGCATGTGGAGTTGATGAGTTTGTGGGTTAGAAACTGACAGATTGGAACGATGAGATGATTATGCAGTTCTACGCCACAGCCCACTTCTATCCTGATGGGAAGATCACCTGGATGACTGAAGGTCAAAGGTTTTCTTCGTCTGTTGAAGAATGGGCAGAACTTCTGAATGCTCCAGTGCAGAGAGAGGACGACATTGATGTCTATGGGATTCCTAAGAAGAACCATGATTCCATGAAGAACATGTACAAGGAGATCCCCGCAGTAGATTTGGAAGGGTGGAAGCTTGGCTCAGTGTACTATCTCCAGGCAGGTCTAACTACCACAAACACTATTCTGAGGCATACCTTGATGCCCAAGTCTGGAGACCATCGCATGATCCGAGGCTATTCTATCAACATGCTACACATACTTGATGAGAAGGCACCTTTCAAGGTGATGGACTTAATGGTAGAGACCATTAAGAGGACTGCAGCTGACCAGAAGAGGTCGTGTGGATTTGCCCCACAAATTCAGATGCTCATCAATGCCAAGTTTGGCACGGGCAAATTCATGTTGGATAGGAAGCACTTGCCACTGCAGCCAGAGCATGAAGATAACATTGTTGTGATGGATGAGGAGGATCCAACTTCTGTTGAAGGTCAAGCCAAGATTGAAGCTGCTAAGAAAGCCAAAGCTGATAAAGAGGCAGCAGCAGCAGCAGCTAAACCAAAGAGCTTCGGAGAGCAAATTCTTGAAGCTACCCAGAGGATTGAACAACGCCTGGCCAGCATTGAACAATCTCAGGAGAGCTTGGAAAGGATTATTGACGAGAAGGTCCACGCTCTGGACGTGAAGCTGACTGAACTTCAGGTGACCGTCAACAAGCTTGAGGCGGACATGAAGGAAGCTAGGCAGGACAGGGCAGAGCTCATGCAGGATGACCTAGTCCAGGACACTCATCGCCAGACTGCTCCGGTTCCCAGAGGATCCCGATCAGCTGCTATCCCAGTGACGTTTAGCTCTATGCTTTTTTGAACTTTTTGGTAACTTGTTGCCAAAGGGGGAGAAATTGTATAGATCATAGGGCTTTGAGAGAGAGAGAGTGCTCTTTCGTTCTTTTGCCGGTTTTCTTTGAGATACATTTGGTTCTTTTGGTTCTTGAAACTTTCAGTGTGCTTGATACTATGTTTGTTGCTACCTTAATGAGTGCTTGGTCATACTATGCTTTAATGTGTGCTTAATGCTTATCATATGCTATTCCTATATTGTATGACTATTTACTCATGCCTTAGTGATTGGGTGCATGTTATTCATTCTTATCATTTTGTGCGCTCCACCAAGATGTATGTGACATGGAAGAGTGACACATAATCCTAATCGATTGTGCATTTGCATTCAAACGCAAATTTTAAATAATGCACAAATTTAGGGGGAGCTCTTGCTTATCACATACTTCTCAAAGCGACGATATTATTCATTGATTATATCTTTTGTCGAAGCTTTGATCTATATGTTGTCATCAATTACCAAAAAGGGGGAGATTGAAAGTGCAACTAATCCCCGGGTGGTTTTGGTAATTAATAACAACATATATATCATTGAACTAATAGTTACTTGAGAATCATTTCAGAGAAGTTCAGTGATATGGGTATGGAAATGACTGAAGAAGTGGACCCCTCAAAATGCTAAGGCAAGCATTGGCAAAAGCTCAAGACTCCATTTTTGGTTTAGTGATCAAAGATCACATTGAGTCCATAGGAAAAGCCAATACTATTAAAAGGGGATGAGGTTGTGTTGATGATCTGGTTGCTCAAGTGCTTAGTGATATATCTCCTTCAACTATCAGCAACTTTCACTACTATACACACTCATAAGTAATCTCGGACAAAGCAATTCTTCCAACTCAGTCCCACCGAGATGAACCACCTCAGCCATAAGCCAAACCCTAGAAAAATCGGTCAATCCGAGTTTGAGTTCGGTCTCATCGAAATACGAACTGCCAACCTTCTGTAACCGTTTGACATCATATCGGAATATCCGAGTTGATAATTTCGGTCCCACCGAAACTGGCAAGTTCCTATCTTTGACTCATATCGGACAAACCGAGATGGTATTTTCGGTCCCACCGAAAACCCCAACGTTCACTATATTTGAACTTTCGGTCTGACCGAGTTTCCACTTCGGTCTCACCGAGATTGCTCAAATATGTGTGTAACGGTTGGATTTTGTGTGGAGGCTATATATACCCCTCCACCCCCTCTTCATTCGTGGAGAGAGCCATCAGAAAGAACTACCACTCCTACCTTACACTTTCTGAGAAGAGAACTACCTACCCTTGTGTTGAGATCAAGTTGCTCCATTCCTACCATATGAAACTTGATTTCTAACCTTCCCAAGTTGCTTTCCACTCAATCCTTTCTTCCACCACAGCCATATCAGTGAGGAGAGTTGAGTGTTGGGGAGATTATCATTTGAAGCACAAGAGCAAGGAGTTCATCATCATCTACAACATCTATTACCTTTTGGAGGGTGGTGCCTCCTAGATTGGTTAGGTGTCGCTTGGGAGCCTCCGTCATCGAGATGTGGAGTTGAACCAAGAAGTTTGTAAGGGCAAGGAGATCGCCTACTTCGTGAAGATCTACCCCGAGTAAGGCTAGCACTCCGTGGGCGTAGGCCATGATGGAATAGACAAGGTTGCTTCTTCGTGGACCCTTCGTGGGTGGAGCCCTCCGTGGACTCGCGTAGCCGTTACCCTCCGTGGGTTGAAGTCTCCATCAACGTGGATGTACGATAGCACTACCTATCGGAACCACGGGAAAAATCATTACGTCTCCAAATTGTGTTTGATCTTCTCCACCTCTCTTTACTACATGTGCAATTTACTTTCCGCTGCTTATACTCTAGAATTGCATGTGTAGGGTGACACTTGACTTGATCTTAATTGTGAAACTGCCAAAAACTATTCATGATCAAAAGGCAGAATTTTTATATTTACAAGTAGTCTAATCACCCCCCTCTAGACATACTTTCGATCCTACAGCCGGGCGGTAAATGGCTGCGGGTTCTCCTCGACAATCCAACACCAATTGGCTCTCTATTCCTCCCATTTGCTGCGAAGCTCTCCCTCCAGATAAGCTTCCTTCTTGTGCGTCCTCGAGATCCAGGAGACTCCGCCGGATAAAGGCTCTCCTCTCTCAACTCGGGGCGTGAAGTAGTGGCGGAAAAGGGCGACATTGGGGTGGACTCCGACAAAGTTTTCGCAGAGATGTGCGAAAACTGCCATGGTCAGAACGGCGTTGGGGGTGAAGTCAAGGAGGTGGAACCCGTAGGTATTCATGAGGTCACAGAAGAATTCAGAGAAAGGCGGGCAGAGCCCGCAGTAGAAGAACAAGGCGAACAACGCATATCCGTTCGGAGCCATTTGACAAGCAACGGCTGGGAGTACCTTGGTGCGCAGATGCGCCCGCGTCTCCCCCGACCAGAAGAGGTAGTAGTTCTCCCTCAGCTTCCTCGCGGCAAGCTTGGGGGGAAGACAGCCTGCTCCTTTCGCAGCCTCGCGAGCCGCTGCGCCTCGGCCGACTTCGCGGCCTTCCCCTTCTCGCCTTTTGGAGCCATGGCGGAAGCCGTGAAGGAGGTCGACGGCGCTGGTGGTGCTGGTGGCGACGGGGGGTGGAGTGCTGCTCTCTTTCAAGCTTTGGGAAGAAGGGGAGCGGCGGAGGTTTTCGAGGAGTAGCAACGGGCAGATGGACGAACTGCCCCTGTTTCCCCTGCTTATAAGGAGGGAGGGGGCGGACGTTCTGCATTTCCGATTAAAGAAACCACACACGACCCCTCCCACGATGCCGCAATCAATGCGTGCCGTTAGGGGAGAGCGCGGTGGATACGGAGGGAGATTCGGCGTGAACTAGGCCGCGCGTGCCCGTGCACTGATTTGGGCCTGGCCCAACAGCGCTCGGCACCGTGTATGGTCCAGGCCCGGGGGCTCCTGTCGGTGTACTAAAGTAGGGGTACCCTTAGTATCCCGAACTTGTGCACGGGCAGTCGCAGCGTCCCGTGGCAAGGCTTGCCGGGCGACTGCCTAGGTCCTCCGTGGTTCCTTTGGAGCCATTCAAGAACAAAGTATTCAAGTCAAGGAGACAAGACCCCGGCGAGAGGAGCTTGCCGGGAAGGCCAACCAAGGCATCTCAAGGAACTTGCCGCGACGCGCCACGTGTCCCGGCAAGGCCCGGTGAGCGACAAGCTCCCGGACGCGACAAGACATCGGCCGCGGCAAGGCGCTTGCCGCGGCAAGCTGCCACTCTGTACCCGCGCTCTAGCGCATCCACCCACGCGTCGCTCTGGGACCCTTCCAGGCGTACGTGGCGGGAGGCTATGCAGCCAGGGGTACGCGGTGGCAAGCGGCGCTGACAAGGTTGCCATCGTGGCGAACGGTGGCGCCCCTGACGGCCCTTTTTGCACTATTTGGGCGACGGCGATGGGCATTTAATGCCCTTGTCCCCTGTCGTCAGGGTTAGGTGCGATGCACTGTACAAGTAGGTGTACCAACCACACATTTTCCCTTTTTACCCTCATCTGCGTTGCCACCTGTCGGTGACCCCTTGAGCCTATAAAAGGAGGCCCATGCGCAACGTAGAGGGAGGTTCGAACACTCTCACGCTCGGTCCCGTTAGCTGCTGAAGGGTACTGTAGCTCTCAGCGCTCCCGAGCAAGAACTCAATACAAACCAAAGCAGGAGTAGGGTTTACGCATCCGTGCGGCCCGAACCTGGGTAAACTGCTCGTGTGCCTCGCCTCGATCTGCTCTTCGCGCGATCTCCGCCCCCTGCCGTATACCGAAAAGGGGCTCCGTCCCCATAGGTGTTCGTGGGTGGATCAGTTTCCCCGACAGGGTACATAACTAGTTGTATTGCTGAACATCTTCTTAAATGGTTAAGCTTGCAGTACCTAATTTTATTTTGTTTACTTCTTTTTTGCATAGGTTCTTGCTTTGTAATGTAACGAACCAGACCATGCCTTGCTTGAACTAAGTATGTGAAAGTTAGTTGGCTAAACTTATGAACTTCTACTATGGGTGCATGTCTTCTTGCTTTGTAATGTAATCAACCAGACTATGTGCTGCATTTGAACGAAGTAGGTGTAAGTTAGTTGGCTGGACTTGAACTTCTGTTGTGTGTGCAAGTCTTCTTGCTTTGTAATTTAATGTACTCGACCATGTCATGCATTTAAAAATGCAGAACACACTACATATTTCTTTTTTGTATTCAAAATGGAACTATGCATCTTAGATCTCGGTATCTCACTGAATGTACGTGTACTTGAGAATTTCAATTTGTTCGGAGAGAGAGACGAGTTCAGTTAAGTTTGTCTCTATATTTATGCATTAGAAAATGATGAATGAAAAAAAAATAGTTTTCAGTTATGGAAGGACCAGTGCATAAACTACAATTACTTGTTGGAGAACTAATTCGTAATTTCCAGTGGTATGAGTTTTTCCCTAGTTGTATTCGTGATGAAACTTGATGTCTTCCTTTTTGTAACCTTTTATGTTGAAAACTTGGTGTTCTTATTCTGGTCTGCATGTAATCCTTCTGCTATGGATTGCAGTGTCGTGGTTGTTGAGAAATGTGTCACGTCAGCGATGTTGGTAATTTTGCATCTCCATTCGTCAATATATTATTGTTCCTGTCAAATACTAATTCATACTATTGATATCTCATGGTTGTAGAATAAGTGATGAGGTTGATACCCTTCCATTCGTTCGCTTGTCTTATTCTTGAACAGAACATGGTATTGTTTTGTACTGTATTTGTTGGCGCTTTGAGATGAACTTGCAGCATAAACATCGAGTGAAATGAAAAATCCTTCGGTGCCAATTTTGATTTAAAAGTTGAGTTAATATAGTCCACAACATTACATATTTTTATTTGAACTTGACCTATGTTTATGCCCACTTTGTGTTAATTATCTTGAAGTTAGTCTCTGTTACTCGTTTACCGTCGTTCTTGTTTGTTATGGAATGGTGTGGTACAATGTATATGCTGGCAGAATTTTCTCTAGCAAACAACGCTGATGCAAGTACATCTTCATTCTGCTGTACTCACTGTTTCTCTAGCAGCCAGCATGCTAATATTTTTCTGATTGCTTCTGCTTTGTTCAAATAGATGAGTTCTTAATATAGTTGTATAAATAATCCTTATGTTTCAACGATTACCTTGAAATGAACTTCATTACTGCCTTCTTGTCTAATTCAATGATTGCCTGACTTCTTCATATAGTTGTATAAATAATCCTTCTGTTTTCCCTTCTTCTTTGGGTTTGCAAGCTAACAATTTAGTTGATGTTGAGTTTTTTCGCTTATTATTGTACTACTGTATTTACAGAAACGCGTGTACACAGAATTGCAATCTGAAGTAGCGATGGAAGTGAAGATTGTACGCTTTTATTTAAGATTACTAATAGTAGATGGTATATTTTTGCTTCAGATTTAGGAGTGTTCAATCGGCTCCGTAGTGCATTTGTTAAGTCTCAATTTTTCAGTGTTATTACTAGCATATTATCTAATTCTCGGTATAATTCAACATCTTCTATGTCTCAATTCTTTATCACATCTCCTATTGAAGTGTGGATCATTTAATTTTCTAAATTGGTCTTGCCTTTGAGTGTTCTTATTTTACATTACACGCAAAAAGAAGTTTATTGATAGAAATTAGCTTTAGTTGATGAAGTATGCCTACGGTATAACTTTTTCATGTTTTATTAACTCTGAACTACATTGTATTGTATGCAATCATCCATTTTGATATACAAGCCCTGTCATGTGCATATAAACTTTATTTTGTTGTTGTACTTGATGAATATTAAATGATTTGTCCATCCTTTGTTTGAAAATGAAGTTGACCTTTCTATGTTTGGATGATAAAATGCAACATTTATAAACAGTTTTTTGAACTTGTAACTAGTCTGATTTTCTTCACATGTGTTGCGCACATTTATGTGGTACCTTAATATAGTAGTGGTGTGTATATTATTACTTTCTGGATTCATTTGGGAGATGGCTTTTATAACTTAATATAATTTTGTATGTGTTTTGATTCTATGCAGGTTTGGAAGAGTTAATCCGTGTTACTCGAGATTGAAGTTTTTTAGGAGTTATTTGGGTCTGGATAGCTCCTTGAGGCGGTAGCGTAGTATTGGAGATTAAAATCAGCTAGTAGTGAATTTACTTTGAAGTCATGTTACTCAATTTTTTTAAATTCTTATAGCGCTTTCTAGATATGCTTGTCATATTACTCGATTGTTGGAACTCTGTATTGTCATGTGAACAATTGCTATTTTTTGAATGAATATAATTTGGTTTTCTTGTTGTAAATTGTGTTGCATGATGAAAACAGGCTGGACAAAAAAAAGGGGCTAATGGGTTGGACCCAAAAAATAGGTAGGCTAATCGGTTGGACTGTCCACCAAAAATATTGGGCCAAGTTCCTAATTGGGCTGGTTATAACATGGGCCATGTTATCCTCCACGTCAGATCCACATAGGCGCCATGTTGCACCCATGTCATGTAAATCGGTGATGGTTTGTTCCGTCACTGCCTAGTTTGGGCTTGGCGGGCCTGGGGCAGATCCATGACGGCCAAGAACCGTCATGGAAGGTACGATGTCAAATTATGACGCGATATACATGACGAATTTCAGATCCGTCAAGGATGGTCACGCGTGACAGTTTTTGGCTGATCTGTGACAGACTAGGACTGTCATGTATTAACAACTTTCTTGTAGTGTAAAGAGTAGCATCATACATTTCAATCAAAGAAGCTATTTCATAAGCACCCTTAAAAGCAACAAATTCTTCAATTTGTTCAACATCATAGTAATTATAAACACCCTTAGCATAAGAAGATGGAACTCCATTGTCACTAAACTCACATTGGTAGGGAAGTTGTTTCTTAGGGTCTTCAGAACAACAAGTAAAATCATATATTTCACATAAATTCCAAGCATAGCACTCCAAACGATGAATTTGATCCAATAAAAGTTTCCCTTTTCGAGACAAGTGGTCTCGCACAAAATAAGCATGCTCATCTAATGATTTTGCCTCAACTAATCTAGTTGGGTTTTCAGCACGAGCACAAATGGATCGAAGATGATCCAAGTAAAAAGCTTCAAGAGTGTGATAGATTTTGAGTGGTTCTTCAACCATTGGTGTAGTAGGTACAACTTTTTTTTTGGTATTTTGTGTTTCCTACCCATAACTAAAGATAGAAAACAACTTAGAACAGAAAATAAAAACTAAGTGATAAAGCAAACAAGCACACACAAGAATATTCACCACACGCTATTGCTCCCCGGCAACGGCGCCAGAAAAAGGTCTTGATAACCCACAAATATAGGGGATCAATTGTAGCCTCTTTTGATAAGTAAGAGTGTAGAACCCAACGAGGAGCTAAAGGTAGAACAAATATTCCCTCAAGTTCTATCGACCACCGATACAACTCTACGCACGCTTGACGTTCGCTTTACCTAGAACAAGTATAAAACTAGAAGTACTTTGTAGGTGTAATGGGATAGGTTTGCAAGATAAGAAAGAGCACGTAAATATAAACTAGGGGCTGTTTAGATAAAGTCACAACTAAGTTAGTTTTAGTAGAGAGATTTTTGTCACAAGAAAGTTATTTATCCCTAGGTAATTGATAACTAGACCGGTAATCATTATTGCAATTTTATATGAGGGAGAGGCATAAACCTAACATACTTTCTCTTATTGGATCATATGCACTTATGATTGGAACTCTAGCAAGCATCCGCAACTACCAAAGATCATTAAGGTAAAACCCAACCATATAGCATTATAAGGTATCAAGTCCTCTTTATTCCCATACGCAAACAACCTACTTACTCAGGTTTAAGCTTCTGTCACTCTAGCAACCCACCATAAGCGAATCATGAACATATTGCAAACCCTACAATGGGGATCCCTCACGCTTGCGCGACACGAAGAGCACCATAGGACAACACCAATAATAAAACATGCAACTCAAACCAATCATGATCATCAATCAACCCATAGGACAAAACGGATCTACTCAAACATCGTAGGATAGCCATACATCATTGGGAAATAATATATAGCGTTGAGCACAATGTTTAAGTAGAGATTACAGCAGGTAGAAGAGGTGTTACACCGCTGCATAGAGGGGGAGAGTTGGTGATGACGGCGGCGAAGTTGTTGGTGTAGATCGACATCACGATGATGGCCCCGACGGCGTGCCAGTGCCACCGGGTGAGAGGGGGAGAGATCCCCCTCCTCCTTCTTCTTCCTTGACCTCCCCCTAGATGGGAGAAGGGTTTCCCCTCTGGTCCATGGCCTCCATGGCACTGGAGGGGCGGGATCCCCTCCGAGATTGGATCTCTCTCTGTTTCCTTCTGTTTCCGCGCTCCCAGATTCTGGCCTTTCACCGTTTCTTATATTCCGGGAGATCCGTAACTCCGATTGGGCCTAAATTTTAACATGATTTTTATCCGGATATTGGATTTCTTGCGTCAAAAGAAGGGAACCAACAGCCTTACGGAGTGGCCACAAGGGTCAGAGGCGCACTCCATCCCCCTGGGCGCGCCCTCCATCCTTCTGGGCCCCTCGGGCATCATCTCGTGTTGATTCCTTTTCCCGAAAATCACATATATTCCAAAAAAAATCCCCGTAAGTTTTCATCCCGTTTGGACTCCATTTGATATGGATTTTCCGCGAAACAAAAATACATGCAACAAACATGAACTGGCACTAGGCACTGGACAATATTTTAGTGCCATAAATAGTATAAAAAGTTGGCAAAGGCATGTAAAAGTTGTAGAATATTGGCATGGAACAATAAAAAATTATAGATACGGTGAGACGTACCAGTTACCGCTTTGCTCAGCCCCTCTTATAGAGTTGCTAGTTGCAGGTGCAGTTACAAGTTGTTCCATGGATATGTTTGAATATCACAACATCTCTTATATTAATTAATGCACATATATACTGGGTAAAGGGTGGAAGGCTCGATCTTTTGCCTGGTGTTTTGTTCCACTTTTTCCGCCCTAGTTTCCGCTAAACCGGTGTTATGTTCTTTGATTTTGCGTTCCTAACGCGATTGGGGTTTATGGGCCCCCCTTAACAGTCCGCTTTGAATAAAACTCCTCCAGCAAGGCCCAACATTGGTTTTAACATTTGCCCAACCTAATAAACATGATATTAAATTCGACATGTAGGGAGTTAGCGCTACCCGAGGTTCGTTATTCCACTTAATACAGGGGGGCCAGTGTTGATGGTGTTGGTCCAAACTAGAGCACTATGCGGGCTACCTGGGTCAACCCGAGACTTTAGTTATTGTACGCATATCTCATCCGTTGTGTCCTGAGAACAAGATACGCAGCTCCTATCGGGATTTTCGACACGTCGGGAGGTCTTGCTGGACTTGTTTTACCATTGTTGAAATGTCTTGTGCACCGGGATTCCGAGTGTGATCGGGTTGTCCCCAAGATGGAGGTTTTACCTCTGCTGGTCGTGAGAGCTTGTGACGGGCTAAGTTGGGACACCCTCCAGGGTTTGATCTTTCAAAAGCTATGCATGTGGTTATGTGGCAGATTGGAATTTGCTAATATCCGGTGGTAGATAACTTGACACTAAACCCGAAATAAAATACACCAACCGTGTGCGTAACCGTGATCGTCTCTTTTCAATACGAGAAGAGAACACGATGGGTTATGTTTGACTCGTTGGTAGTTCAGGATCACTTAGTGATCATTACTAGTTTGCGACCGTTTGCGTAGCTTCTCATCTTTCTCTTGAAAATCGTAAGTTCGCCACCATACAAATGCTTAGTCGCTTGCTACAACCTCACCGCTTATCCTTTCCATACCCATTAAGTTTTGCTAGTCTTGATACCCATGGTAATGAGATTGCTAAGTCTTTGTGGCTCACAGATACTACAACAATAGTTGCAGGTACAGGTAATGCGATGACATGACGTGAGAGCGATGTTTGCTTGTGTTGGAGTTCTTCTTCTTCATTCAGGGGATAGGTTCCTGGTCGGCAGCCTGGGCTAGCAGGGTGGATGTCATTTGTGCTTTTCATGTGTTTTCATCCATAGTCGGATGTGTCTCTGTTGTGTATGATGTTTGTTGTATTCGTGTGGCAATTGTATGCCTTTTGTATGTATCCCCATCTATTTGTAATGTTACGATGTAATGATATCCATCTTGCTAAGCACCTGAAATGTGGTTGTCCCCAATCACGAGTTCATCACGTGATCGGGATATAATCACATCTTGGGCGTGACACTACCACTTTCCGCTTAAGTATCTTTTGAAGATCTCGCTCGCTGGTACTAAGGAGGCGAAGATCTTGAGCCACATCCAAGCGAAGAATAACTTCGGGGGTGTAGGATCGAAGTAGGTCTAGAGGGGGGTGATTAGACTACTTGACAATATAAAAAATCTGCCTTTAGATCATGCAAAGCTTTTGGCAGTTTCACAAACAAGATCAATTCAAGTAACACCCTACACATGCAATTCTAGAGTATATGCAGCGGAAAGTAAATTGCACATGTAAAAAGGAGGTGGAGAAGATCAAACGCAGTTTGGTGACACGGAGATTTTTGTCGTGGTTCCGATAGGTGGTGCTATCGTACATCCACGTTGATGGAGACTTCAACCCACGGAGGGTAACGGCTGCGCGAGTCCACGGAGGGCTCCACCCACGAAGGGTCCACGAAGAAGCAACCTTGTCTATTCCATCACGGCCTACGCCCACGGAGGACTAGCCTTACTCGGGATAGATCTTCACGAAGTAGGCGATCTCCTTGCCCTTACAAACTTCTTGGTTCAACTCCACATCACGACGGAGGCTCCCAAGCGACACCTAACCAATCTAGGAGGCACCACCCCCCAAAAGGTAATAGACGGTGTTGATGGTGATGAACTCCTTGCTCTTGTGCTTCAAGTGATAAACTCCCCAACACTCAACTCTCCTCACTGATATGGCTGTGGTGGAAGAAAGGTTTGAGTGGAAAGCAACTTGGGAAGGCTAGAGATCAAGTTTCATATGGTAGGAATGGAATGGCTTGATCTCAACACAAGGGTAGGTGGTTCACTTCTCAGAAAGTGTATGGTAGGAATGGTGGTACTTTCTGATGGCTCTCCTCACGAATGAGGAGGGGGTGGAGGGGTATATATAGCCTCCACACAAAATCCAACCGTTACACACATATTTGACCAATCTCGGTCAGACCGAAGTGAAAACTCGGTCAGACCGAAAGTTCAAATATAGTGAACGTTGGGATTTTCGGTGGGACCGAAAATACCATCTCGGTGAGACCGAAGTGAGTCAAAGGTTAGGGTTTGCCATTTCGGTGAGACCGAAAATATAAACTCGGATATTCCGAATTGATGTCAACTGATCACAGAAGGTTGGCAGCCCTTTTTCGGTGAGACCGAAACTCAGAATCGGTTTGACCGAGAAGCTAGGGTTTGGAGAAACAACTGAAGTGGTTCATCTCGGTGGGACTGAGTTGGATAAATCGGTGTGACCGAGATGTTAGGGTTTGTAGAGATAACTTCATCTCGGTGAGACAGAGTTGGTTTGACCGAGATTACTTATGGGTGTGTGTTAAGTAGTGAATAGTGCTGATAGTTGAGGGAGTTAGATCACCAAGCACTTGAGCAACAAGAACATTAACACAACCGCATCCCCTTTTAATAGTATTGGCTTTTCCTATGGACTCAATGTGATCTTTGATCACTAAACCAAAAATGGAGTCTTGAGCTTTTGCCAATGCTTGTCTTAGCATTTTGAGGGGTCCACTTCTTCAGACATTTCCATACCCATATCATCGAACTTCTCTGAAATGATTCTCAAGATAATATTAGTTCAATGATATATATGTTGTTATTAATTACCAAAACCACCCGGGGATTAGTTGCACTTTCAATCTCCCCCTTTTTGGTAATTGATGACAACATATAGATCAAAGCTTCGACAAAAGATATAATCAATGAATAATATCGTCGCTTTGAGAAGTATGTGATAAACAAGAGCTCCCCCTAAATTTGTGCATTATTTAAAATTTGCGTTTGAATGCAAATGCACAATCGATTAGGATTATGGGTCACTCTTCCATGTCACATACATCTTGGTGGAGCGCACAAAATGATAAGAATGAATAACATGCACTCAATCACCAAGACAAGAGTAAATAGCCATACAATAAGAAATAGCATAGGATAAGCAATAAGCACGCATTAAAGCATAGTATGGCTAAGCACTCATTAAGGTAGCATCAAACGTAGTAGCAAGCACACATACAGTTTCAGGAACCAAAAGAAACCAATGTATCTCAAGGAAAACCGGCAAAAGACGAAAAAGACGAAAGACGAAAGAGCACTCTCTCTCTCTCGAAGCCCTATGATCTATAACAATTTCTCCCCCTTTGGCAACAAGTTACCAAAAAGTTCGAAAGGGTATAGAGCTAAACGTCACTGCGGGCTCGGCTGGCTGCTCCCGTCTGGGTCGATGTCGGTGTAGAGATAGCTGCATCTGCGAAGACCTCTGCTGATGTCTGCGGTGGAGGAGTGGATGCTGGAGCTGTAGGAACTGCTGGAGCTGTAGCTGGTGCTGAAGTGGTAGCCCTGGAGTCTGTCACTGGGATAGCTGCAGATCTGGATCCTCTGGGAACCTGAGCAGCCTGGCGATGAGAGTCCTGGACTAGATCATCCTGCATAAGCTCTGCTCTCTCCTGCCTAGTCTCCTCCATGTCTGCCTCAAGCTTGTTGACAGACACATGAATCTCAGTCAGCTTCACGTCTAGAGCGTGGATCTTGTCCTCGACAATCCTCTCAAGGCTCTCCTGAGATTGCTCAATGCTGGCCAGGCGTTGTTCAATTCTCTGGGTTGCTTCAAGAATCTGTTCTCCAAAGCTCTTTGGCTTAGCTGCTGCTGCTGCTGCCTCTTTGTCAGTTTTGGCTTTCTTTGCAGCTTCGATCTTGGCTTGCCCTTCAACTGAGGTGGGATCCTCTTCATCCATCACAACTACGTTGTCCTCATGCTCTGGCTGCAGTGGCAAGTGCTTCCTATCCAACATGAATTTGCCCGTGCCAAACTTGGCGTTGATGAGCATCTGTATCTGCGGAGCAAACCCACACGACCTCTTCTGGTCAGCTGCAGTCCTCTTAATGGTTTCTACCATCAAGTCCATCACCTTAAAAGGTGCCTTCTCATCGAGAATGTGCAGCATGTTGATAGAATAGCCTCGTATCATCCGGTGGTCACCTGACTTAGGCATCAAAGTATGCCTCAGAATAGTGTTAGTGGTGGTCAGACCTGCCTGGAGATAATACACTGAGCCGAGCTTCCATCCCTCCAAATCAGCAGCTGGGATCTCCTTGTACATATTCTTCATGGAATCATGACTCTTCTTAGGAATCCCATAGACATCAATGTCGTCCTCTCTCTGCACTGGAGCATTCAGAAGATCTGCCCATTCTGCAACAGTCGAAGAAAACCTTTGACCTTCAGTCATCCAGGTGATCTTGCCATCAGGATAGAAGTGGGCTGTGGCATAGAACTGCATGATCATCTCGTCATTCCATGCTGTCAGTTCTTGACCCACAAAGTCAGCAACTCCACATGCAGTAAAGCTCTCATGCACATGGGGAAAGAAGTCCCGGTGCTCTTCACTGTCAATGTACTTCCAGTCAACATACCTGGTGTCAGCAACAATGGGCTTCTTATCCATTAGCACGGTCTCATAGAAATCCTGCTGCTCTCTGGTGTGGAATCTGGGGTCCACAGCAGTCCTTCTTCTTACGGCATATGGATCAGACTGTCTCCATAGCCTGAGACCTTTGTCCTTCCTTGCCTTCATGTCCTCAGCTTGAGGATGAGCATCATTGTGGAGTGGCAACTTGGGACGGAGCTTGAGCAACACATGCTCTTCATCTGATTCAGACGGTGGCATCTCACCTTTGTTCTTCTCAGAAGCTGGAATGCTTCTGGTTGTCCTCTTGGGCTTCGCTGGAGCTGCCTTAGCTTGAGCAGGCTTCTTGGGCTTGGAGGAGGCTTGAGCCCGAATGGCATCACCCATGAACTTAGCTTTCTGAGGAGGAGGCTGGGGTGCTTCTTCTTCTTCTTCTTCAGCAACATCTTGAGGTTCAGCATATACAACTCTCTTCCTCTTGGAAGTCTTCTTCACCTTGCTTGGAGCTGGCTCTTCCAAGATGAGCTTCTTGGCAACTGCTGATTGCTTCACTTTACTTGTGCCTTTCCTTGTTTGCTGCCCTTGGTGCTCTTTGGCAACCACATTCTTCTTGGGCTTGGAGGTAACTTCCTCAGCAACAAAGTCGGAGTCCTCATCATCAGAGGTTCTCTTCTTCCTGGTTCTCGTAGCTGCAGGAGGCAAACCACTAGGGGTACTCCTCTCACCATCATCACTAGAGCTGCTTGCAGGACTTGTATCTGCCTCTGGAATTTCAGCAAACGGTGATTCAGACCTGTTCTGGCTGTCACTGACATCTGACATGGCTGAAAGACCTGTGAAAAGATAAGGTATAGGCAGAATGGAAGAGTTATCACAACTGCAGAAGTTTTTGCAAAGAAAAAAATGAGTTTAAAAACTTAGTTTTGAGTTTTCACAGAATGTATTTCGGTCAAACCGATTTCAAGTTTCGGTGTAACCGAAGTGTTCAACAGAACCTACACACCACTTTCGGTCAGACCGAAATGGGTTTCGGTCCTACCGAAAACTTAGGGTTTCACAGAAACTTCAATTCGGACATTCCGATTTCCACAACTCGGTCAGACCGAACTATGTAGTGCAATGGTCAGAGACCAAATCGGTCAGTCCGAGTTTCAGGAATCGGCTTCACCGAGATGCATTCCGTGGAAACCTAAACCTAAGAATTTTCCTCGAAACTAGAAGATCTGAACAATGTATTGGGATCATATCAAACGTGGATTGAATCAGGGCAGTCCTATCATGCAAGAATCAGAAGTGGAGCATGAAAGGGATCGGGACACACCCTAACTTGGTGGTGTCCCTCTACGGCGGCAACGGCGGAGAAGATTACCGTTGACGGCGGCGGAGACCTGCGGCGAGGGCACACAGGCGACGACGGCGACGATCCTTAGATCAGGGCGACGGCAGTAGGGGTCTTGGAGGGCGAACGTTTGAAAGGAATAGATCGCGCGCAGCCCTCAGTATATATAACCCCGTGCTGTCGGTGGGACCGAGTTGAAAAACTCGGTGTCACCGAGATGCATAATTGCAGTGCAGTTACGCATATCGGTCAGACCGAGATTTTGAACTCGGTTTCACCGAGATGAAACCTAGATCAATCTAAGTGTTTCGGTTGGACCGAGATTGGGAAGCCGGTCAGACCGAAATGGACTTAGAAGGTTTTGGAAGTCAGCCTTAGACGAATCGGTGGTTCCGAGTGCTCCTCACTCGGACTGTCCGAAAAAGACTTGTTCAAAGTTGTGATATAAGCATGAATAGAATTTGAGACAAGATAGCATAGATAGCTAGGGAAGGTGCTTAGGCATTCTTGTCCATCCATTTGGCCAGAAAAAGAAACCAAAACAATCAAAACCACAAATGGATGTCCTTGAATGAATAGAATCATGCATTCAACATGCTCACACAATAAGATAGCAACTGAAATATGTGTCAAACATGCACAACCAAAACTCTAGCTACTAGCACACAAATTGTCGATGACTAGGTCATCTATGTATATTGACTTAGGAGCCAAATGAGAACATTTGATCATAGGTCATACTCATCGTTTAAGCACAAGTGGGGTTACCACTTTTACATAAAGCATTTATGTGTTCACATCATTTGGAGATGCTTTAGCTCAATTTTTAGAGCAAAGCTCCCCCTAGATGTGAGAACCCCTTTTAAAGGGTCAAACTAACCTTGGGTTGTCGTAGAAGACTTCATGTAGATGTTGAAGATGTGGATGCTCAATGTTGATGTAGATCATCAAGAGTTGAGAGCTATCCTTGGATTAGGGCACTTTCAATACCTACATGGGTTAGTCCCACAAGGAACAAACAAGAATATCCATGGACATAGAGTGAAGTACACAAGAGATGATGTCCATGAAAGCAATGATTACCTTGTCCCTTGACTTACCAACAAGAGGGTTTGTGACTCCATGAACTAGTGCATGATGTGGAAGTTGATTGCACAAGTTCTTGCCAAAACGAATATGAGTGAAGTTTGTTGGCGGAGTCACCCTCGAGAACCTACTAGTTCTTCTTCTTTGGGATCCACATCATCTTGATGGGAATCCTTGGTGTTGTAGTTGAGCTTGACGAAGTAGAACTTGATGTGTCCTTGGGAACCCACTTGACCATGGCTTGAGGTGCTTCAATGAATGCATCAATCTCCTCTTGAAGCTTGTCCTTGGCCTTTAGCTTGTGGTCTTGTGGTGGAAGGTCATCTTGAGCTTGTTCCACATTGGAAGAAGTAGGATCATACTTCTCCTTTTGTGAGACAAACTGTGGAGTAGGGTATTGACCTTCTTCCCACTCAACACCTTCGGCGTTGAACTTTCGCTCAAAACCAATCCCTTGATTCTTCCGGTGTCTTCCTTGTTTGCGAACAATCTCCTCAAAGTTCTTGCTTCCGGCAAGACTCTTGTAGACACCTTTCTCTATGATTTCCTTCAATAAGCTATTTTCTTGCTCAAGTGTAACTTGGCTTGAAACATTGTTAGTGGAATCAAGAGAACTACTAGAAGTAACAACATTTGATTTAACATTGTTATTGTTACTACTAGAGGAAGAATTTTTCTTATGCTTGTCATGCTTAGTCTTCTTCTTGTGTAGCTCCTTGATGACTTGTCTTTCCTCTCCGAATCCTTGCTTCTCCGAGAGGGTCTTCGTTCATAACGATCATCTCTACTCCTTCTCTCTCTCCGAGGTGACTCATCTCTTGCTCTTCTTCTTGGAGATTCTTCTCTTCTCTTGTGGGGAGCCGTACACTCATTTGAGAAGTGTCCGGGTCTTCCACAATTGTAGCAGTTTCGATCACGACTAGAAGATCTCTTTCCATCATATGATCTAGACTTTGAGCTTCTTTCTTTGCCTCTATTCTTGTAGAACTTGTTGAAGTTCTTGACCATTAGGCTTATCTCTTCATTGGAAACTAGCTTGTCACTTGAGGTAGTAGGAGCATCACTTGTAGCTTTGTAAGCACCACTTGACTTGTTGTGAAGCTCTTCCTTATCCTTAAGTGTCATCTCATGAGCAACAATTCTTCCAATGACTTCAGTTGGCTTGAGGGTCTTGTAGTTTGGCATCATTTGGATCAAAGTGCACACGGTGTCATATTTTCCATCCAAAGCTCTGAGAATCTTCTTAATGATGAATCGGTCGGTCATTTCTTCGCTTCCTAAGCCGGCAATCTCATTTGTGATGAGAGCAAGCCTAGAGTACATTTCAGCGACTCCTTCACCATCCTTCATCTTGAACTTGTCAAGTTGACCTTGAAGAATATCTAGCTTTGATTCCTTCACAGATTCAGTACCTTCGTGCATTTCAACCAAAGTATCCCAAATCTCCTTAGCATTCTCAAGACGGCTGATTTTGTTGAACTCTTCGGGACACAAAGCATTGAAGAGAATGTCACAAGCTTGAGCATTGTTTTGCAACATCCGCAACTCTTCGGGTGTAGCTTCGCGATCCGGAACTTTTCCTTCTTCAAAGAAATCACCTTGCATGCCAACACAAATAATGCCCCATGCGGCTGGGTTATGACCAAGAATATGCATTTTCATTTTATGCTTCCAACTAGCAAAATTTGTACCATCAAAGTAAGGACCTCTACGATAATTACCCTCACTAGACGCCATACTCTCCTAGGTTGTGAAACCAAGCTTATGGAGTCCAATGCAATGGAAACCAAGGCAATGGAGACCAAAGCTCTGATACCACTTGTAGGATCGAAGTAGGTCTAGAGGGGGGTGATTAGACTACTTGACAATATAAAAAATCTGCCTTTAGATCATGCAAAGCTTTTGGCAGTTTCACAAACAAGATCAATTCAAGTAACACCCTACACATGCAATTCTAGAGTATATGCAGCGGAAAGTAAATTGCACATGTAAAAAGGAGGTGGAGAAGATCAAACGCAGTTTGGTGACACGGAGATTTTTGTCGTGGTTCCGATAGGTGGTGCTATCGTACATCCACGTTGATGGAGACTTCAACCCACGGAGGGTAACGGCTGCGCGAGTCCACGGAGGGCTCCACCCACGAAGGGTCCACGAAGAAGCAACCTTGTCTATTCCATCACGGCCTACGCCCACGGAGGACTAGCCTTACTCGGGGTAGATCTTCACGAAGTAGGCGATCTCCTTGCCCTTACAAACTTCTTGGTTCAACTCCACATCATCAAGACGGAGGCTCCCAAGCGACACCTAACCAATCTAGGAGGCACCACCCTCCAAAAGGTAATAGACGGTGTTGATGGTGATGAACTCCTTGCTCTTGTGCTTCAGATGATAAACTCCCCAACACTCAACTCTCCTCACTGATATGGCTGTCGTGGAAGAAAGGTTTGAGTGGAAAGCAACTTGGGAAGGCTAGAGATCAAGTTTCATATGGTAGGAATGGAATGGCTTGATCTCAACACAAGGGTAGGTGGTTCACTTCTCAGAAAGTGTATGGTAGGAATGGTGGTACTTTCTGATGGCTCTCCTCACGAATGAAGAGGGGGTGGAGGGGTATATATAGCCTCCACACAAAATCCAACCGTTACACACACATTTGACCAATCTCGGTCAGACCGAAGTGAAAACTCGGTCAGACCGAAAGTTCAAATATAGTGAACGTTGGGATTTTCGGTGGGACCGAAAATACCATCTCGGTGAGACCGAAGTGAGTCAAAGGTTAGGGTTTGCCATTTCGGTGAGACCGAAAATATAAACTCGGATATTCCGAATTGATGTCAACTGATCACAGAAGGTTGGCAGCCCTTTTTCGGTGAGACCAAAACTCAGAATCGGTTTGACCGAGAAGCTAGGGTTTGGAGAAACAACTGAAGTGGTTCATCTCGGTGGGACTGAGTTGGATAAATCGGTGTGACCGAGATGTTAGGGTTTGTAGAGATAACTTCATCTCGGTGAGACAGAGTTGGTTTGACCGAGATTACTTATGGGTGTGTGTTAAGTAGTGAATAGTGCTGATAGTTGAGGGAGTTAGATCACCAAGCACTTGAGCAACAAGAACATTAACACAACCTCATCCCCTTTTAATAGTATTGGCTTTTCCTATGGACTCAATGTGATCTTTGATCACTAAACCAAAAATGGAGTCTTGAGCTTTTGCCAATGCTTGTCTTAGCATTTTGAGGGGTCCACTTCTTCAGACATTTCCATACCCATATCATCGAACTTCTCTGAAATGATTCTCAAGATAATATTAGTTCAATGATATATATGTTGTTATTAATTACCAAAACCACCCGGGGATTAGTTGCACTTTCAGGGGGCCATATGAATTTGCACCTTCGAGTGTGCGAACATCGTCCTGCTCCATTTCCTTAATTTTTTGCCAGAATCTCTTAGCTTGTGAAAGAGGTTGAGGTATTGGTCAGAGTGACCAGAATTCTTGCTCCAAGCTCCCTGGACTACGTCTTTAAAACCGAGCATTTTGATCCAAAAGTTTTCAAAGCAGAAGGACTTTGACCTCTGCGGGCCTTTGTCGTTTGCAAGGAGGAGAGGGTAGTGGTCTGATAAGGATGACGAGAGGGCATGAGGGATGTGAGTGCCAAAGTCTAGATCCCAATCTTCGTTGAAGAAGAAAGAGTCGAGTTTGTTGAGAGTTGGGTTGCTTTGCTCATTACTCCAGGTGAATTTTCTGTTTTGCAATTGGATCTCTTTGAGCTCACAGAGATAAAATGTGTTTTTGAAGCGGACGATACGGCCCCGGTCGACATTTGTTTTATTCTTGTCTTGCGCCCGGTAGATTTGATTAAAATCGTCGGTGGCCAACCACTTTGAACCTGGGGGGATTCTCATTGATAAAATCTTGGAAGAAAGCATCCTTGAGATTGCCTCTCGTTGGGCCATAAACGGTGGTGAGCTTGAAGGTTGTGGTCGAGGAAACAATCATGACTTTGCAGGAGAGGAAGAAGGTGCCAATGCACACATCCTTCACATCCACGACATTGTCGTCCCATAGCAACATGATGCCACCACGAGTGCCTAAGGTTGGGCGATGTGCAAAGTTCTTTAGTTTGTGGCCACCAAGGAACGAAGTGACGAACGGGTCGACGAGCTCCAGTTTGGTCTCTTGTAGACAGACTATGTGGCATGGAGTAGCAGTGATCGTTTCTCTGATGGTTGCTCGACGATCTGGGCAATTTAAACCCCGTACATTCTAGTTGAGGATACTAACATTTTGTTCTAACATGGATAACCTAAGTTACAACAGAGATGGAGCTGTATAGAGCACACATGCATCTAGCGACTAACACTAGCAGCTTAGAAAAGCTAAGAGAAAACTCAAAAGCCTCGCCAAGGCAGCAGGGAGCAGTCATCAACATGGACGGATGCAAACAGGCATTTAGGCACACATACGTAGGGGTTACATCAATCATGGAAATAAGATGACGTCTTCAATGTGAGCCTGGAGACTGCTCCATCATGCCGCATCACTGGCCACATCCACGCTTGTTCCCTGGAGCTCGATTCCCGCCTGTCCACCATGCTCGAGTAGTGCAGCTTCAACAATGTTCGTCGGGTCGCAGTCGAGGTTGACCAGAGCCCGGAGAGTTGACACCGCAATATCAGGCAACTGGCCTTGGAACATGGCCACAAACTTGTCTATTCCTCCTCAGTGACTTGTTGCCCTTCGTCGATGACCCCCATGCGCCGGCACAACAACTTCTCAGCCAGCTTGGCAATCGACAACTTCCTCTGCCTGGCCTGGAGACGCGGACTAGAGCGGCGGAGGTTGAAGCCCACCGCTCCAGCTAGGATCTTTCTTCTCTTCGTTAGTGGTCGTGGCCTTGGCGATGGTGATTGAGACGCAGCAAACAAAGGTGGATGGCAGGCAACTAACAGAGGGGTGCAAATCTGCAGTTCTGGTGCCGAGTCGTGGACCGGGGTGACCGGCGCAGGCTCGGATCCCACAGAGGGAGCATGGGTAAGTGTGGCAGTGACCTCATCATATTGTGCCGTAGCGGACAAGGCCGGGACGATCTCAATCACATCCAACCTGGTCGAGCGTGTCGATGCCGAAGCCTGCATGGGTGAGTCCGGGCACACAGACACGGGGCGGGGGCTGGACTCGAAGCAGGGGGCGATCCAACACGGCCAAGTGGCCTCGCCAAAAGAGGAGTTGAGTTGTACCACATCACAGGAGGTCATCCGCGGCGAGGAAGGGGGCGAGCGTCCACGGGTGTCCTCACAGACCGGGCTTCGGCACCTCCAGAGCGTCCATATCGTTCCTGGCAGACATCGGGGTGACGACGACGCGCCTACCGGAGGCCAGGATGACAACACCATCCGGCAGTCGATGCACCAGCTTGAAGTCGATGCGGCGCGCGTCTTGGGTCTTGGGGCGGCGGCGACGTCCATCACGGTCGCGGTCATTGCGACGAACATCTCTGTCATCACATCGGCCATCCCGCGGGTTACGCCGGGCCGAGTCATCACGGTGCTCCAGAGCGAGCGAACGGCTCCTGAAGAAATGGTTCCTCCAGGAAGAGGGGTGGTCATCGCGGCCACGGCGCCCGCGGTTGCGGTCATCATCATGCCGGTCCCTGTCTTGGTCATCCTCACCGTGGCGCACAACCACCTCAGACATGTCTCGCATTCTGGACTCGCCATCGATGACCCCCAGGGTGATGGAGAATGGGTGCGAGGAGCGGGGGCGTCGAGGGATGTTGCCGTTGATGTCAAGTGTGAAATCCTCCACCAGGTCGAGGTGCACGAGGACACACCGCTTGAGACCGCGCCGGCCAACAACATCACTTGGCCCATTGCTGTAACCGGCTGGCTGGTTGCCGGTGATCGTCAGACACAACACCTTTGGGATGGCGGAAGGGTTGGCAAACCACGCCCAAAGGTTGAGGGTGGAGGAGTGGGGGAGGAGTCCTCTCTCTGCACGGTGGCGACGTCGAAGTAGTGCAGAAACGTGTCGGGCCGAGCACCTGCGCGGCCACCTCGTCGCACCATGCATCAAGCGACACATTTTCGATGCAAAGATGGACGTGGTAATACGCCTCCACTAGATCGGCGTTGGCCTCCGGCCTCCACTTGACGATGTGGATGTCTAGGCCACCATGGCTGAAGTGAACAGGTGAGGCGGTGGCGATGTCGCAGTGACGCGGGTGGGTGAAGAGGGCAAAGAAATCCTCCGGGTAATGCAGCACCACCTTGATGTACTTGTGGTCGATTATGAACTTGCTGGCGATGGCGTTCCTGATTCCAGTAGTGTTGGCGCGTGGGCGGTTCCCATCGATCCATACCAACGCACCTAGGTTGGACAGGGAGGCGGCGCTGGCCTCCATTGCCGGCGTGGAGGTGATGACCACATGGGCCTCCTCTGGGCGCAGCGAGGGATCTCCAACGTGCGACATCACAGACGCAGGGGCTCTGGGGTCGGGGATGACAGGAGCTGGAACTGCGTCAATCTTGGGGATGCAGGGAGCACAGTAGGCATTGATGAAGCACTCCTCGAAGACAGGGCATGGAGACGGGCAACACGGTGCAGTCACGAGCGCGGTGGCCACATCGTCTACACACCCAACACTTGAACGGGTTCTGGCAGTCGGCTTTGCAGTGACCAACGTCAAGGCAACGGTGGCAGGTGCGGAACCGGTGGTGAACAAAGGATCTATGCGATGGAGGGGAATAAGAAGCAGATGCTTTCCCCCGACTTGAATGCTGGTAGCTGGGCAGAGATCGCCACCAGTATGTCGCCTTGACGAGCTGCGAACCATCCTCGGAGCTTGCGCCAGGAGACACGGCCGGCTCAGGGCTCGAGCGACGGGACGTCCGCGCCGCGCGTCGGCGGGTCTTGAAGGCGCATGTAGGAGTCGTCTTGAGGCAAGGTCGATGCGCACCTTGATTGGAAGGGGCGGGGTGGAATCCAGCACTACCGCACTGAATGCAAAGCTGACCGAGCGCTGCCATCCCGCAGGCACATCCCTCGTGGAGCCCTCTAGCTGGGAGGCAACGAAGAAGGAGGAGCTTGAGTCCGCAGCCACGCGGCAGGCATTCCGGATCTGCAGAGGCCGCGGCCACCAGATGCAGTGAGGAAGGGGTCGTGGGCATCCCCCGCAGGAAGAGAGGTCGTGGGAAGCCCGGCGAGTGAAGCAGGGATGGCGGGGAGCTGACCTGGGGGCGGATTCGGGGAGGGGAAGTGGCGGCAGCGGTGGCTACGCGCGCCGGAGCGGCGCGTCGCAGGAGCGTGGGCGTGGTCATGGGCTTTTAGTCTTTCCTTCGTTCGGACGGAAGATGTGAGAGGCCGCGACGACGGTGCGGATGTGTGAGGAAAGATGGATCAACGAAGAGCTAATGCAAACATGCCAAAAGTGATTGTGGCATCCATCATTGATTAGTGTGAGTTGGGTGGCATGTTAGATATTGTTTATACATAGTTTCTGTATATACGTGTGTATCTTGTATTTGTACACTTTGTGTATCCTTATATATATATTTTTTAAAATAATATAATTTTCAAGATATTTTTGAGAAATATTACACCAATCTTTTTTTCAAATAATACATAGTCAGCCATCTGGTGGTCGACTGGATCGAGTCGGCCAAGAGTACTGTGTCGTGCAGCTGTTGAGCATCGTATCGGTGGGTGCCGGCATGCTGCCGGGGGACATGGTGGACAAGCCGCCCGGCGGGGCGGCAGACGCAGATGGCGAGGTGGCGTACATACGCGCGGGGTCCGACAGGGTTACTGGGAGCAAGGACTCACATCATCTGCAGCCATTGCCCCCCAAGGAGGCGTAAAAATCTAAGGAGGCGTTCTATCTATGGAGTAATCTATCTATGGATTGTAGCAGAAAATCAAAATTTTTCTCACGCATCACCAAGATCTATCTATGGAGTAATCTAGCAACGAGGGAGAGGGGAGTGCATCTACATACCCTTGTAGATCGCGATGCGGAAGCGTTGCAAGAATGCGGATGAAGGAGTCGTACTCGTAGCGATTCAGATCGCGGTTGATTCCGATCTAAGCGCCGAACAACGGCGCCTCCGCGTTCAACACACGTGCAGCCCGGTGACGTCTCCCACGCCTTGATCCAGCAAGGAGAGAGGGAGAGGTTGGGGAAGCCTCCTTCCAGCAGCAGCACGACGGCGTGGTGGTGGTGGAGGAGCGCGAGAATCCTGCAGGGCTTCGCCAAGCACCGCGGGAGAGGAGAAGGACTTGGGAGAGGGGGAGGGCTGCGCCAGAACTTGCGGTGCGGCTGCCCTCCCACCCCCCACATATATATAGGGGCAAGGGAGAGGGGGGCCGGCCCCCTCAGATCCAATCTGAGGAGGGGGCGGCGGCCAGGGGGGTTGCCTTGCCCCCCAAGGCAAGGGGGGCGCCCACTTTAGGGTTCCCCCCACAACCCTAGGCGCATGGGCCCTGGGGGGGAGGCGCCCAGCCCACTAAGGGGCTGGTCCCTCTCCACATACATCCTATAGGGCCCTTCGGGGCAGGTGGACCCTCCCGGTGGACCCCCGGAACCCCTTCGGTGGTCCCGGTACAATACCGGTAACCCCCCGAATTATTCCGGTGACCGTATGATGACTTCCCATATATAAATCTTTACCTCCGGACCATTCCGGAACTCCTCGTGACGTCCGGGATCTCATCCGGGACTCCGAACAACATTCGGTAACCGCGTACATACTTTCCCTATAACCCTAGCGTCATCGAACCTTAAGTGTGTAGATGTCTATCGGCATAGTACTTGCCCGAGATTCGATCGTCGGTATACCGATACCTTGTTCAATCTCGTTACCGACAAGTCTCTTTACTCGTTCCATAACACATCATCCCGTGATCAACTCCTTGATCACATATTGTGCACATTATGATGATGTCCTACCGAGTGGGCCCAGAGATACCTCTCCGTCATACGGAGTGACAAATCCCAGTCTCGATTCGTGCCAACCCAACAGACACTTTCGGAGATACCTGTAGTGCACCTTTATAGCCACCCATTTACGTTGTGATGTTTGGTACACCCAAAGCATTCCTACGGTATCCGGGAGTTGCACAATCTCATGGTCTAAGGAAAAGATACTTGACACATAGAAAAGCTTTAGCATACGAACTACACGATCTGTGCTAGGCTTAGGATTGGGTCTTGTCCATCACATCATTCTCCTAATGATGTGATCCCGTTATCAACGACATCCAATGTCCATGGTCAGGAAACCGTAACAATCTATTGATCAACGAGCTAGTCATCTAGAGGCTCACTAGGGACATGGTGTTTGTCTATGTATCCACACATGTATCTGAGTTTCCTATCAATACAATTCTAGCATGGATAATAAACAGTTATCATGAACAAGGAAATATAATAATAACCAATTTATTATTGCCTCTAGGGCATATTTCCAACAGTCTCCCACTTGCACTAGAGTCAATAATCTAATTCACATCGCCATGTGATTAACACTTACAGGTCACATCACCATGTGACTAACATCCAAAGAGTTTACTAGAGTCAGTAATCTAGTTCACATCAATATGTGATTAACACTCAATGAGTTCTGGGTTTGATCATGTTCTGCTTATGAGAGAGGTTGTAGTCAACGGGTCTGCAACATTCAGATCCCTATGTACTTCGCAAAACTTTATGTTATATCGTAGATGCTGCTACCAAGCTATTCCAAACTATTGCTCCATTATACGTATCCGGTATCTCTACTCAGAGTTATCCGGATAGGTGTTAAGCTTGCATCGACGTAACTCTTTACGTCGAACTCTTTATCACCTCCATAACCGAGAAACATTTCCTTATTCCTCTAAGGATAATTTTGACCACTATCTAGTGATCTACTCCTGGATCACCTTTTGTACCCTCTTGCCACACATGTGGCAAGGCACACATCAGGTGCGGTACTCAGCATGGCATACCATATAGAGTCTATGACGAAAGCATAGGGGACGACTTTCGTCCTTCCTCTTTCTTCAGCCGTGGTCAAGCTTTGAGTCTTACTCAACTTCACACCTTACAACTCAGGTAAGAACTCCTTATTTGACTGATCTATTTTGAACTCCTTCAAAATCATGTCAAAGGTGTGTGTTCCTTTTGAAAGTATCATTAGGTGTCTTGATCTATCTCTATAGATCTTGATGCCCAATATGTAAGCAGCTTTATCCAGGTCTTCCTTTGAAAAACTCCTTTCAAACAACCCTTTATGCCTTCCAGAAATTCTACATCATTTCGGATCAACAATATGTCATTCACATATACTTATTAGAAATGTTGTAGTGCTCCCACTCACTTTATTGTAAATACAAGTTTCTAACAAACTTTGTATAAACCCAAAAACTTTGATCACTCCATCAAAGCATATATTCCGACTCCGAGATGCTTGCTCTAGTCCATAGAAGGATCGCTGGAGCTAGCATATCTTTTAGCATCCTTAGGATCGACAAAACCTTTCTGATTGTATCACATACAACCTTTCCTTACGAAAACTGGTAAGGAAACTTGTTTTGACATCCATCTGCCAGATTTCATAAATGCATCTAATGCTAACTTGATTCCGACAGACTTAAGCATCGCTACGGGTGAGAAAATCTCATCGTAGTCAACTTCTTGAACTTGTGAAAAACTCTTTGCCACAAGTCAAGCTTCATAGATGGTGACATTACCGTCCACGTCCGTCTTCTTCTTAAAGATCCATTTACCTCAATGGCTTGCCGACCATTAGGCAAGTCCACCAAAGTCCATACTTTGTTTTGATACATGGATCCTATCTCGAATTTCTTGGCTTCTAACCATTTGTCGGAATATGGGCCCACCATCGCTTCTCCATAGTTCATAGGTTCATCGTTGTCCAGCAACATGACATCTAAGACAGGATCACCGTACCACTCAGGAGTAGTACATATCCTTGTCGTCCTACGAGGTTCGTAGCAACTTGATCCGAAACTTCATGATCACTATCATTAGTTTCCTCTTCAGCAGTCGTAGGTTCCACAGAAACATCTTTCTGTGTTGCACTACTCTCCGGTTGAAGTGAGGGTTCGACAACCTCATCAAGTTCTATCTTCCTCCCACTCAATTCTTTCGAGAGAAACTCCTTCTCGAGAAAAGGACTCGTTTTTAGCGACAAACATTTTTGCCCTTGGATCTGAGATAGAAGGTATACCCAACTGTTACCTTTGGGTATCCTATGAAGATGTATTTGTCCGTTTTGGGTTCGAGCTTTATCCGGCTGTAGCCATAAGCATCGCAGCCCCAAACATTAAGAAACGACAACTTTGGCTTCTTGCCAAACCATAGTTCATACGGCGTCGTCTCAACGGACTTAGATGGTGCCCTATCTAAAGTGAATGCAGCTGTCTCTAATGCATAACCTCATAGATCGCACCATATCTCATAAGATTCGATTAGGATGTCCGGACACACCATTACGCTGTGGTGTTCCAGGTGGCTTCAACTACGAAACAATTCCACAATGTCTTAAGTGATTGCCAAACTCATAATTCAGAAAATCTCCCTTTGATCAGATCGTAGGAACATGATCTTCTTCTTATGATGATTCTTAACTTCACTCTGAAATTGCTTGAACTTTTCAAACGTTTCAGACTTTTGCTTCATTAAGTAAATATACCCATATCTACTCAAATCGTTAGTGAAGATGAGAAAATAACGATATCCACCACACGCCTCAATTCTCATTGGATCACACACATCAGCATGTATGATTTCCAACAAGTCACTTGCCCGTTTCATTGTACCTGAAAATGGGATCTTAGTCATTCTGCCCATGAGGCATGGCTTGCATGTGTCAAGCGATTCAAAATCAAGTGACTCCAAACATCCATCAACATGGAGTTTCTTAATGCATTTTATGCCAAAATGACCTAAGCGGCAGTGCCACAAGAAAGTGGTACTATCATCATTAACTCTACATCTTTTGGCGTTAATATTATTATCATGTGTATTACTATGATCGAGATTCAATAAACCATTGGGTGCATGACCATAAAGGTATTATTCATGTAAACAGAATAACCATTATTCTCTAACTTAAATGAATAACCGTATTGCAATGAACATGATCTAATCATATTCATGCTCAACGTAGACACCTGATAACATTTATCTAGATTCAACACTAATCCCGAAGGTAGAGGGAGCGTGCGATGGTGATCTTATCAACCTTGGAAACACTTCCAACATACATCGTCACCTCGCCCTTAGCTAGTCTCCGTTCAGTCCGTAGCTTTTGCTTCAAGTCACTAATAATAGCAACTGAACCGGTATCCAATACCCAGATACTACAAGGAGTACTAGTAAGGTACACATCAATAACACGTATATCAAACATACTTTGTTGAAGTTGCCAGCTTTCTTATCTACCATGTATTTGGGGTAGTTCCGCTACCATATGACTTTCCCCTTACAATAGAAGCACTTAGTCTCAAGGTTTGGGTTCAACCTTGGGTTCCTTCATTAGTGCGACAACTGGTTTGCCATTCATGAAGTTTCCCTTCTTGCCCTTGCCCTTTTGAAACCAGTGGTCTTGTTAAACCATCAACACTTGATGCTCCTTCTCGATTTCTACTTTTGCGGTCTTAAGAACCGCTAACAGCTCCGGGATCATCTACATCCTTTGCATGTCATAGTTCATCACGAAGTTCTAGTAGCTTGGTGATAGTGTCTAGAGAATACCGTCAACCACTATCTCATCTGGAAGATTAAATCCCACTTGGTTCAAGTGATTTAAGCACCCAGACATTCTGAGCACATGCTCACTAGTTGAGCTATTCTCCTCCATCCTTTTGGCAAAAGAACTTCTCAGAGGTCTCATACCTCTCAACACGGGCATGAGCCTGAAATCCCAATTTCAGCTCTTAGAACATCTCATATGTTCTATGGCGTTCAAAACGTCATTGGAATCCCGATTCTAAGCCGTAAAGTATGGTGCACTAAACTATCAAGTAGTCATCGGGACGTGTCTGTCAGGTGTTCACAACATCCACAGATAACGTTGTAGGGGTCTGCACATCGAGCGGTGCGTCAAAGACGTAATCTTTCTGTGTAGCAGTGAGGACACTCCTCGGACTACGGACCCAGTCCGCATCATTGCTTACAATATCTTTCAACTTAGTCTTTCTCTAGGATCGTATTAAACAGGGAGCTACAACGCAGTTATTGGTCTACAACATAATTTGCGAAGACAACTTAGACTATTGTTCATGACAACTAAGTTCATCTAATGAACTCCCACTCAGATAGACATCTCTCTAGTCATCTAAGTGATACATGATCCGAATCGACTAGGCCGTGTCCGATCATCACATGAGACGGACTAGTCATCAACGGTGAACATCTTCATGTTGATCGTATCTTCTATACGACTCATGTTCGACCTTTCGGTCTTCCGTGTTCCAAGGCCATGTCTGTACATGCTAGGCTCGTCAAGTCAACCCTAAGTGTATTGCGTGTGTAAATCTGGCTTACACCCGTTGTATGCGAACGTTAGAACCTATCACACCCGATCATCACGTGGTGATTCGGAACAACGAACCTTAGCAACGGTGCACAGTTAGGGGGAACACAATTCTTGAAATTTTAGTGAGAGATCATCTTATTCACTACCGTCATTCTAAGCAAATAGGATGCAAAACATGATAAACATCACATGCAATCAAATAGTGACATGATATGGCCAATATCATTTTGCTCCTTTTGATCTTCATCTTCGGGGCTCCATGATCATCATCGTCACCGGCATGACACCATGATCTCCATCATCATGATCTCCATCATCGTGTCTTCATGAAGTCGTCTCGCCAAACATTACTTCTACTACTATGGCTAACGTTTAGCAATAAAGTAAAGTAATTACATGGCGTTATTCAGTGACACGCAGGTCATACAATAAATAAGACAACTCCTATGGCTCCTGCCGGTTGTCATTCTCATCGACATGCAAGTCGTGATTCCTATTACAAGAACATGATCAATCTCATACATCACATATATATCATTCATCACATCCTTTTAGCCATATCACATCACACGGCACATGCTGCAAGAACAAGTTAGACGTCCTCTAATTGTTGTTGCAAGTTTTTACGTGGTTGCTATAGGTTTCTTGCAAGAACGTTTCTTATGTACGTCAAAACCACAATGTGATATGCCAATTTCTATTTACCTTTCATAAGGACCCTTTTCATCGAATCCGATCCGACTAAACTGGGAGAGACAGACACCCGCTAGCCACCTTATGCAACTAGTGCATGTCAGTCGGTGGAACCAGTCTCACGTAAGAGTACGTGTAAGGTCGGTCCGGGCCGCTTCATCCCACGATGCCGCCGAATCAAGATAAGACTAGTAACGGCAAGAGAATTGACATGATCTACGCCCCACAACTACTTTGTGTTCTACTCGTGCAAGATACTACGCATAGACCTAGCTCATGATGCCACTGTTGGGGATCGTAGCAGAAAATCAAAAATTTTCTTACGCATCACCAAGATCTATCTATGGAGTAATCTAGCAACGAGGGAGAGGGGGGTGCATCTACATACCCTTGTAGATAGCGATGCGGAAGCGTTGCAAGAACGCGGATGAAGGAGTCGTACTCGTAGCGATTCAGATCGCGGTTGATTCCGATCTAAGCGCCGAACAACGACGCCTCCGCGTTCAACACATGGTGACGTCTCCCATGCCTTGATCCAGCAAGGAGAGAGGGAGAGGTTGGGGAAGCCTCCTTCCAGCAGCAGCACGACGGCGTGGTGGTGGAGGAGCGCGGGAATCCTGCAGGGCTTCGCCAAGCACCGCGGGAGAGGAGAAGGACTTGGGAGAGGGGGAGGGCTGCGCCAGAACTTGCGGTACGGCTGCCCTCCCACCCCCCACATATATATAGGGGCAAGGGAGAGGGGGGCCGGCCCCCTCAGATCCAATCTGAGGAGGGGACGACGGCCAGGGGGGTTGCCTTGCCCCCCAAGGCAAGGGGGTGCCCCCTTTAGGGTTCCCCCCACAACCCTAGGCGCATGGGCCCTAGGGGGGAGGCGCCCAGCCCACTAAGGGGCTGGTCCATCTCCACATACAGCCCATAGGGCTCTCCGGGGCAGGTGGACCCCCGGAACCCCTTCGGTGGTCCCGGTACAATACCGGTAACCCCCCGAATTATTCCGGTGACCGTATGATGACTTCCCATATATAAATCTTTATCTCCGGACCATTCCGGAACTCCTCGTGACGTCCGGGATCTCATCCGGGACTCCGGACAACATTCGGTAACCGCGTACATACTTTCCCTATAACCCTAGCGTCATCGAACCTTAAGTGTGTAGACCCTACGGGCTCGGGAACCATGCAGACATGACCGAGACAACTCTCCGGCCAATAACCAACAGCGGGATCTGGATACCCATGTTGGTTCCCACATGTTCCACGATGATCTCATCGGATGAACCACGATGTCAAGGATTCAATCAATCCCGTATACAATTCCCTTTGTCTATCGGTATAGTACTTGCCCGAGATTCGATCGTCGGTATACCGATACCTCGTTCAATCTCGTTACCGGCAAGTCTCTTTACTCGTTCCGTAACACATCATCCCGTGATCAACTCCTTGATCACATATTGTGCACATTATGATGATGTCCTACCGAGTGGGCCCAGAGATACCTCTCCGTCATACGGAGTGACAAATCACAGTCTCGATTCGTGCCAACCCAACAGACACTTTTGGAGATACGTGTAGTGCACCTTTATAGCCACCCAGTTACGTTGTGACGTTTGGTACACCCAAAGCATTCCTACGGTATCCGGGAGTTGCACAATCTCATGGTCTAAGGAAAAGATACTTGACACATAGAAAAGCTTTAGCATACGAACTACACGATCTATGCTAGGCTTAGGATTGGGTCTTGTCCATCACATCATTCTCCTAATGATGTGATCCCGTTATCAACGACATCCAATGTCCATGGTCAGGAAACCGTAATCATCTATTGATCAACGAGCTAGTCATCTAGAGGCTCACTAGGGACATGGTGTTTGTCTATGTATCCACACATGTATCTGAGTTTCCTATCAATACAATTCTAGCATGGATAATAAACAATTATCATGAACAAGGAAATATAATAATAACCAATTTATTATTGCCTCTAGGGCATATTTCCAACAGCGTACCTACGCGCGGGGTCCGACAGGGTCACCGGGAGCAAGGACTCACAGCATCTACAGCCGTTGCCCCCCAAGGAGGCGTAAAAATCGCCACCTGGGGGCGAGCCGGCGCTTAAATCGACGCTGGGGCGATTGGGTTCCCAGCCGCCGCCCCCAGGTCGCCCCCAGGCGCCGATATTGGCCCAATTCAAGCGCAAATCAGCCCCGTTTCAGCGTAAATTCAGCCCGATATCGGCGCAAATCGGCCCATACTCGCCGTGGTTCAGCGCAAAATTTAAGTAAAATATTTTTTATCACATAGTTCATCACAAAAAATCAATATAAATCAAATAGTTCAACCACAAATAGTTCAATACAAATTATATAGTTCAACAGATAAAATCTCATATTTCATCACACGTCGAGCTAGGCGTTGCCCTTGTGGGTCTCGGATCTCCTGCTGCTGTTGTTGATGCACATGTGGGTCTCGGATCTCCTGACACATATTGAGGAAGGCAGTTCAGGTTGCCGGTAGCTGGTGATCTACTTGCCCAAGAGGACCGTGCCTGTAATATGGTTCAGTGTCAAACATTGGCTCTTCCTGCTCGCTCTCAATGATCATGCTGTGCAAGATGACACAACAAGTCATGATCTCCCATATTTGATCTTTCGACCAGGTTTGAGCGGGGTACCGGACAACAACAAATCGAGATTGGAGCACACCAAATACCCACTCGACATCCTTCCTGCAAGCCTCATGAACCTTCACAAAGTGGGAGTTCTTGCCACCTGCCACAGGATTTGAGATAGTCTTCACAAATGTGGACCATCTCGGATAGATGCCATCAGCTAGGTAGCACCCCTTGTTGTAGTGCCGGCCATTGACCTCGAAGTTCACCGAAGGAGCATGACCTTCAACAAGCTTGGCAAAGACAGGGGAGCACTGCAACACGTTGATGTCATTGTGAGTTCCTGGCATACCAAAGAAAGAGTGCCAAATCCAGAGGTCATGTGTGGCCACTGCCTCTAGTACCACACTGCAATGGCCTTTGGCGCCTTTGTACATCCCCTGCCAAGCAAATGGAAAATTCTTCCATTTCCAATGCATGCAGTCAATGCTTCCAAGCATCCCAGGAAATCCTCTTTTCCGCATTCTGTGCTAGGATCCAAGCAGTGTCTTCAGCATTGGGTGATTGCAAGTATTGCGGTCCAAACACTGCCACCACTGCCCCTGCAGAACTTGTAGAAACACTCAACGGTCGTGGACTTGGCCATGCGCCCGTAGTCGTCGAGTGAATCACCGGGAGCTCCGTATGCAAGCATCCTCATAGTTGTCATGCACTTCTGGATTGAGGTGAATCCAATTGTGCCAGTGCAGTCCTTCTTGCACTTGAAGTAGCTGTCGAACTCACGGATGGAATTCACAATCCTGAAGAAAAGCTTTCGGCTCATCTGATGACGACGCTGAAATACTTTGTCGCCGTGCAACGGAGCGTCGGCGAAGTAGTCAGAGCAGAGCATGCAATAGCCTTCCAGACGATGTCGATTCTTTGCTTTCAGCCGCCCCGACGCCGAGCCTCCTCGCCGCGGCTTTTCATTGCTCGCGAGCAGGCCGACGAGGGCGGCGAGGACCATGAGATGCTCCTCGTCCTAGACGTCGGCATCGGCTTCCTCCTCCATCAACGCCGTGACGGCCGCCACATCGTCCGAGCAGGCAAATCACCGAATACCTGGCGGGCGCAATGGGCGCGCAGCCGCCGGTACACCGTCCTGCGTGGCCGGAGCGCTGGAAAACTCGCCCGGAAGGTGGTAGAGAGGTTGCCGCGGCGAAACCTTCTCTCTTTTCCGACGGGCGATGGCCTATCTAGCAGTGTTGGGCGGTGGGCGGCGCCGGAATCGGCGGGGTGGTGGTCAAGCGCGCGGGGTGGGGGACGAATCTGGTCGATTGTCTTCGCTTTTCGCCTGACAGCTGGGCCTAGGCGTGTTTTTCCCTGACGCCGGAGCCCCCGAGCGCCCCATTGCTGGCGGTAGGAGTTGCTAGTCGTCGTTGCTTCTATCTTCGGAGACGTCAGACGCGGCTACATTCGTGTAACAAGTGTGTGACGCTGTGTTTGTGTGTGTTGGTTCATCATTGTGTGGCCGTGAATAACCTTGTATGTATAGACTGTGTAAACTGAATCTATACATGGAGAAATCATCATCCTATAAATTCCACCGAAGATTAACTGGATTCTCCGTGAACAATACTCCCTCATTCACAAATATAAGATGTTCTTCTAACTTTTTTTGAATATAACACCCCAGCACACCCAGGTATCAGCCGGTTTGTGCAATCTCTTGGGTGCAACAGGTCAAAAAGAGGCATCAAAGGTGCAGCGATTTTTTATGCGGCCATTGAACATATAAACTCTCCTACGTTACCCGCCGTTCTAGCGCACCTGCATCGTGCGATGGATCTGGTTCACACGATTCATCTCGCTGTCCAAATTCTGCTCGTTTTTACCTCCCTGTCAAAGATCTGGCCGTATGTTTTACTACACATCGTGGCTTCTAATCTCAGTGTATGACGACTGGGCCGTCGTTGCGCACGGGCCCAACGTTCCAGTCACGGCGCGTGTGTCCGAGTTGTGCAACGATGGTGGGCGAACCCGAGAGCGAGGTGAAAACCTAGCCCCCAATCCCCTTCCTCCCTCGAGCCCCACGCCCCACGCCCCCCCACCCATTCTCCTCTCCCCTCTTCCGCCGCCCCTCCCCCTCCCTTCGCTTCTCTCCCTGCCTGCTAGCCCGTGGTCGCCGCTGCCTCCCCTCCACCTCGCCTTCCTTCTCTTCCCTGTCCACTCGGCCATCAACGACGCCATGGAAGGACAGGGCAGTGGGATGTTCAGAGATGACCGGATGAGGGCAAGGAGGAAAGGACCCCGTCGATGAAGGGAAGAAGAAAGGGAGCCCGGCGGTGGGGAGGAGCTCGAGCCGAGGAGCGCGGCCTCGATCCAGACTCAGCAGGAGCAGAGGAGCAGCAACCGCGCCAGCCGGCGCGCACCTCGTCGCAAAGCGTGCAGCAAGCTGAAGATGCGGCCAGAGCGGTGGTCTTGACGGCGGCGGCGGCCCTGCATGGGAGATAGAAGATGAGGAAGAGAGAAGGAAGGGGAGGAGGGACAAAGAGAGGACAGAGGAGAGGGAGGTGCAGCGGCGGGAGAAGAATACTGCAGGGAAAGAGGAGGAGGTCAGTCGTATCCCTAGGGTGCCGTTGGAGCTGCTCCTCCATGTTTGGCCACAGAGAGAGCCGCGGTAGCAGCACACACCCGCCCACTCTGCCACAAGAGATCAACTCACCATTTTCATTGAACGGTACTTATCTTTTCCTATGGTGTCACGGTTTGCCAAAAGGCTTTGTATAAATTCATATCGGCATAGTTCCTCATGCTGCTTCCAGCCTTCCAGACCTGAGAACCTGTACCTCTGAATGAAATCTTCACGACGAGCAGATTGTGAGCCTCCAAGGTGTCGACGTCCATCTGCTGCATCATTAATTGGAGGGTGCCCCTGCTCAAATCCGATGATAGTTTTCACATTGACGCAGGTAAGCAACCTTGCATCTTTCATTTGAATATAGAAGAGGGGGTTCACATACACAAGTCAATAAGTGTGCATCTACTTTTGACATGTGTGATGCTTGAAAGATGAGTGTGCTAAGTACATCGTGACCATAGGCTTTTGACATCACAAGACTAGAATTTACATCCAGACTAAGCTCCCTAAGAGATTTGTTTACCATATACTCCTATGTTATATTTATTCTGATGTAGTTGATTCTAATGTTGCTTTATTAAAAGCGTAGAACTGATTTCACAGATATGTTATCCTTTTGTTTTCCCAAATCAAATCTCACATGTTTCTTTTTTGCTCCTGACTCAGACCTTATGTATTATTTATTACGAGCATATACTTAGTGATTCAGAATTATAAACTTAAAGTGGCCATCGCTGATTTTAGTGTTTATCTCGGCTGTTGAATAGTAAATCCTACATTTTTCCCCAGGATTTTGATTTATTTCCTTTAATAAGATCTTGGTCTTATGTGTAGGGACGCTTCTCGATACTGATAGCGCTGCTTCCTTCCAATGAAGAAGATGTTATTGTTCAAGATATTGTATCTCTCTCCATCGTCGAAGCTAAATTCATGCTTCTTCTGTAACTGATGTACTGTTGAGACTTTGAATATCATAGGAAACTGATTCGTGGCTTGATGAACAGATTTGTTTGCACTGCCTATTTCCTCTAAGAAAATGTAAGTCTTTAGTCAGAAAATAAATAGTAGGTCTATGGGTTCCATTTAATCAGCAATAATAGATTCGTACATAAGGTGTCTTTTGAAAAGAAAAACTGATTTGGTTCCTTGATGGCAGATACGTCGTTCGTCCTTCTGTCATTGGTCATTGATTTTGCTGAATAAGTCTGATAACTTTCATCCTCCTATTTCTTACACCTTTCTACCAGAGTTCAGATAATGTACTTCATTGTATTATGTGCCCACAAATGGGTGGAACCACTTGCCGATAATGATGATGAATGGAAATTGGTCAGTTTGGTTCCAGTTGGAATCATGTGTATATTTGGCAAATTGACAAAGCTGCAGAGTAGTTCCAGTTTAGATTTCTCAGCTGTGCATATTATATTTTAAAGTAGTATTGTCTCATGCTTTACCTGTCCTAATTTGTTCTATGTACAATTTGTAAATTCCAAGTACAGATAACTGATGGTTGCATGTCGTTGTTTTGCACGTGAGGTCGTGCCATATATATTAGCAATTACGCCTCACAGAGTTGTGTTGTTTAAATAGTTTTTGTTATTATTTCTACCATACTAAGAAATAGTACTACTCTCTAAGGATTGTCTTCTAAAACCATAAATTCTACTTGTATATCTGTGCGCTCTTTATAATTAGCTTGCATTGATCTTGATATCTAAAATATGGTTCTAGATAGAAAAATCGTAAGCGGTGGTTTGCACTTAATATACCAGTAAAATGGAGATCTAAACACACCAAAATGGGATGGGGCTGGAAAAGCCATGTGCCTTAGAAATCCAAGGAAGTGAAAAGAAGATGACATCGTTGGTTCCTAATGCTTATTTGTCTTTTTTGTTAGCTGCACACAGCTGAGTTATTTCCAGTTATCTATATGAATCACAATGGAAGAAGAAGAGTGGAGGGAATGTCAATGCGTCTTCCTGAGCATCTATCGATGTTTTAAATGACCGATGGAGCTGCTCCTCCATGTTTGGCCACGGAGAGAGCCGCGGTGGCAGCACACACCCGCCCACTCTGCCACAAGAAATCAACTCATCACTGGGTTAAGGTGAGTCGCCGCTAGCCCCCCCCCCCTCTTCTTCTCACGCATGCCTTTCTCTGTCACCAAGCTCACGTTGGTACTCTGGTTGACTTCTTCCTCCTCGGTGCTAATAGGTGAAGCACAAACAGCCCCCATCCTCGCCGTATTTGGCCCTCTCAAGCAGGTGCGCACACTCTTGTCCTCTTTGTGCTTTTTTTCCTGCTTCCAGTGCACGCTCCCTAAACTTCTCATATTTGTTCGTGCAGATTTTGTTTATGTACGCCTACAAGATGTTCGATGAAAGTTCCAGAAGGCCGGAGGGGATGAGTGATCTATGTAAGCCATGTGATTTCATTCTTCAAAAAATTAGTTCCGGTCAATCTTAAGTTGTACCAAGATGAATTTCATGGGCTATAATCTCCAAATGGTCTTCACATGATGTACTCGAATGACTTCTTATATCTTACCTTCAGACTTTTATTCAATCTTGGTATATTTACAATCTCCAGTGTCATTAGTCGTTTTAGACCAAAAACAATGGTTTATCATATTCTTGTTCCTGATTTAGTAGTATATCAGATTAATGCTTTCTTTGTAGATAATAATTAAAGTACTTCCAGGTGAAGCCGTGTGTTATATGTGCTCATGCTTGCCAATGCTAAATTCTCTCCTCTCGGTAAAACTGATTGCTTTATTCTTAGATATCTTCGTTAGCATCACACCTACTTTCAGAATTCACGGTGCATGATGGATGCAAGTTTTTTTTCATGTATTCACTGTGTATTCATGAATACCTTGCTGCTTGAATATTCACTATGCACTTAGATAATCCATTGATGGTTGATCTTGTTAAGTACATATGCTACCCCTTGTTTGTTTATATTGCTAGCTGAGATAGGATTACAGTTTATTTGCTTGATTATTGGCCGCGTTTACTTAGATAATTCATTGATGGTTGATCTTGTTAGCTACAGATGCTACCCCCTGTTCTGAAGAAGCTTTAATTTTGGTGGACTAATCCCAGTTTGAAGTAGTAGCTGGTCATCAACAAAAAGCCGACCACATAATCCTGTATTTTATTTCAAAGACGCAAAGTATCAAGCATCAAGAGAGGTTAAATCAAATAGTATATTGCCTTAACCAGTGGGCTAATGCAAACATAAAAGTGTGGCGGGTATGTAGAAACATCAAAGGCTCTATCATGATTCTTCTTGCCTATGTTCAGAGTGGTCGTGATTGACGATTCTCTAATTGCTTTCTTTTATTTTTCGGAGATGTGCTTGCGGTTAAATTCAACATACAAATTGTTGCCCCTATATTCATTTCTGGTACGATTCGTGTGGAGCTTGCAGCCAGTATATTACATACCATGTCTGCTGTATTTTTTTTTAAATTTCAGTTTGCAAATTAGCATGCAAGGTACGGCTGTTTACAGCTCACGAAAATTCACACTATCTTCTTTCAACGTTTTACTCGTGTGTTCGTGCATTCTTCTGATGTACTATATAGACCTTCAGTACATAACTGGCATACGTTGGGGACCTACTATGACACCTCGACTTTACTGATCCATGCTCAAAGCTTTGTTTTCTATGCTGCTTCTTGCTTGAATTCAGTTTACAATTTTGCATTTTTTGTTTAGTTGAGAAGGAAACTTAAATGCTAATTTTCTTCGTCTGGTTTAGCTAATGTCTTCAAGCCTGACAATAGTTTAAATTTGTACCTTTGTTTCTCTGCTCTTTTTTCTCGGCACATCATGCAAGAAGTTAAGAGAGGTGTTTTCTCGACATTTATGTTAGCAGCTTCATTTTTTATGTGTCTCTTTTGTGATAGTTTAAGGTTAGAACAGTGTATTTATAATATCTGCCTGGCTTTAGTTGATACGCCTACTGTATTTAATGGGTGTTATTTTTTCTTGAATAAATTGACAGATGTTTGTTTTGAAAAGGAGGAATACCCCTGGCCTCTGCATCTGAATGATGCATGCTGCCATAAATCTTTAGATGCTTGCTTCTATTAATGAAAGATCTTGCATTACAAGGTACTGCGCTGTGCTTGAATGCAATTGTCTTGATTTAGACAGCAACCGAGCTTAGTCAACAATTAGTTGAGGTAGTTAAGAGATGAGGCAAAGAGCAGAGAGGGCCAGCCGTAGATGCATGAAAGTCGTTGTTTATTCCTTTCAAGTTTCAAATAATAATAGTTGTTGATTCAATTCATAGTGATTACAAGCATAGTTGACCTATCATCTGTGTAGTGTGGTTGTTATACACACTCTTTTCATTTGTGTTTTTGCCTCCTAAGCCATTTATTCTGTCTAGCGCAGGTTGCTTCTTGTCACTTCATCCTACTTTTCTATCTGCTACATAGCATTAAGAAAGGCCATAGGTAATTAACAAGAATAACAACTGAGGCATTTCCTTGCAGAAAATTTATAATGCTATTTGCGTCAGTGATTGATAAATAATATGCAATCTCCTGATTGATAAATTTACCAAGTGAGTTACTCACTGTACGTACTTTTCTAGCTGCTACATAGCATAAGAAAGGCCATAGACCAGAATAACAACTGAGGCATTTCCTTGCAGAAAATCTACAATGTTATTTGCGGCGGTGATGATAGCGGGTCTTCCGAATCGCTTCGTCAGCCTAACAACGCAGCCTACAAACAAGCTGTTATCAACATCAGTAATGATGCTGGTAAGCACCCCACGCCAGATTTACTTTTAAAACCTGCTGCTTATACTCACCTGTTAAACCTCTTACTGTTTACAACTCTGTAGGCCCTTCACACCGTCGCATGAAAGCCAAGAAAAACAAGAAAAAGGAGCACACGTCGCATGGTACAAAACCGTCTACCATTGCCATTGTCATGCAATTATACCTGATTTTATTTTCCTTCATGTACATACTAATCTTTCAAACCCTCTTCATGATTATCATCATACATCACCTAGCTACAACTAAATCCATAAAACCGAAGAAGGCTGAACTCAAAACCTACATAACCCATGCGTTCAAACAATGTTTACATTTGCTCTACTAATACCAGTACATGCATATGCTTACACCAACCATTTTATATACCATTGCATAGGGGCACCCGACACTATCTACTTTCTAAGCTTTGATGGTCATTGCAGATGGGGAAACAAAGTGAGGCTATACAGGAAGCAGCTCACAAATTTGAGGCGTCTCATCGCTACAAGGAAGACCTTTGCCACCCAAAGAATGGCAAGACCCTATATACACATCACCTGCAATTATATATATCATTCTTCTTAGTGTTGTTACCTTTCAATTCCAATATCTATTTTCTTAGTGTTGTTACCTTTCGATTCCAATATTTCTTTTCTTAGTGTTGTTACCTTTCATTTGCAGTATTTCTCAGTCAGTTGTACCGAGAAATATCTCCACCGCTATATTGACCCAAAGCTTTATGACTTGCCAATAAAATCTGGAGATGGAAATAGCATCAAAGCCCGTCTAATAAAAGGAGTCGATAACAGGGCAACAATTACCAGAGGCTGGAAAGACTTCTTCCACACAGTTAATACGAAAGAGAAATATATGTCTTCATCTTCAAGTGCAACTACAAGCGCCTGCATTTCACCGTGCATGCCCTCTGAGCACCGTGTTCAGTCTACTAACCTACCTAATTAGCCTATGAAGTTCTGTGTGTATAGCTTCACCCTAAGAATCCGCTGTGTGTATAGCTTCACCCTAAGAACCTGTTTGCTTTTGGCAATACTCTCTGGTCATGTATAAATTTGGAATGCATGATGCTATGTTAGATCCGTGCAATATATCTATTCCAATTGCGTTCTTATATTTAGGTGACAAGCTTTCTGCTTCTGTGACCAATATAGATAAGAAATTCATTTACATAGCTCCATATATGATCGTCAATGAATATCCCAGAAGACTTAAGGGAAATAAATACTCTATGGAATCCAAGTTTAACACTATTATTGTATCTGCCATCATATCCACATTGGCTTACTTCCTCTTCTAAACATTCCATTTTTTTCATCTGAAGATCAATTTAAGACATCCTATTATTTGCAATACAATCCACAACATTATATTTTCATCTATATCTCCCTACTTACGCACTACTAACATTGCTTCTAATTGGCTTCTTGCGCCATTGGCGCAACCGGGTCATCTAGTACACATTAAGAGCAAAAGTAATTGAACAAAATACGAGTAAGAGAGACCAAGGGCAGTAGGAATTTTTTTTTAGAATCAAGAGCAACAGTCCTTTTTTAGCAGCTCAAGAGCAATAGTAAATGTTATTTTTTGAGGATCAGAGCAATAGTACATGAACAGAAGAACACTGGGAAAAAGCTAATAAGGCTTTTTTTTTTTGAGAATCTCTACTATGGCTCTTAAGGCCCAGACGCCAATCTTTCGCCATTCAGCCCATGTAGGAGCAAAGTCAAGCCCACCGAGACGCAGTACCTCCCATACTGCGCGCCTTCCCGTGACTCCCTTCAAGGCCCGACGCTGCTGCTGCGCTTCGGTTTTTAGTACCACCTCGCCCAGCGGAGAGCAACGAGCGGGGAGAGCTGGCTATAAGAGGAGGGCGAGGTGCAGCGTTGTTCCATACTTACCTGGACGGGGTCGACGGGCGATCAAGAAGGCCCGTGGCCTGGGTCAATGGCCCACATTGCACTTGGTGGGTGCGTTGGCCCACCATCTCCCCAAGTGGGAGAGTGGACGTCATAATTTGTGGTAGAGGGGGTACGCGTTCGCGCGGCCCCTGCCAATTCTTTAAAATTAAATTTTGGTCCTCTGTTTGGCCGTCTTACGAAGTCTGCTTTCACAATCCAGTCCGTCGTTTGGTTCATCTTCTGCACATAGAGGCCGAGTAGTAAAGTGTTCTCTGAAGTCTGAACCGAGAAATAGAAGATTTCAGCATAGGCTGGAAGGGTTCTGAACTTGTGATCCAGGTTTTCCTGAGCAACATGAACGGCAATCTTGGGCTGTCAGATTGTATATTCTGGTGTTCTTCACCTCCCGCTTACAACTAAGTAAATTTTTGCAACATATTCACTTCTGCAGTAGTAGACAGTTTTGAGCTTATTATATAACCTGTCAGTTCAGACAGAGACGAGTCAAAGCTTTTAGCCTGAAACTAAGTGAAATGCCAACAACTTCACAATCATACGTGCCACCAACCAAGTTTGCCTGCTACCAATTCTGTGGTGTACTGAAAAACCAACACTCTGCAAACTCATATGCATCTGGAGTTGAGACACTAAACACCAGTGAAGACATCCATAACAAGACATGGTTGTTTTTGATTGAAAAACAAGACGAGACAATTAATTTCACCAGTTTTTTTTAAAAGAGAATTAATTTCATGTGGTCATGAGCTAAAGCATCTCCAGTGCATCAAGTGTAAATCAAATGCTTGGCAGCATTTCGCGCAGGTCAACAAGCGTACCACAAAGGAAATTGTAGACCGTTGAAGAAAAAACACGCTGTTCAAGAGCTTAAATCTGCCACGGAAGGAAAGATAACACGGCTGGGTGGTGGATAAGGTGAGTGCTACGCGGCCGAAAGGCGAGGGAGTGAGTGCTATAGGGTGCGTGGTGCATGAGGCAGGACAGCTCTTTTCCTCCTCCACACAGACCAACCCAGCAACAACCACCACCATGGCCCTCAGGGTTGCTCCGTCGCCACTCCTCGCCTCCGGCGCCGCCTTCGCTACCGCGCTTACGCCGAAGAAGAGAAGCGCCGGCCTGCTCCTCGTAAGCAAGCGCTCCAGGATCTCTGCGCAGCTCGGTACCCACGATTCCTCCTCAATTTCCCTTATGTTGCACTTTGTTTGAGTGCATACGCTACGCGTGTATGTGCAGGAGGCGGCGGCGGTGGAGATGGGGAGACCAAGCCTGACGGCAAGAAGTTCATCACCAGAGAGCAGGAACCAGAGCAGTAAGCAAGCGTGCATCCATCAGTTCTCATGGTCATATTATGAAGTTCATGTGTGTGTGGTCTGTGGTCAATTGCTGTGTGTGGATAAAATGGGGATGATGTAGGTACTGGCAGACTGCTGGGGAGAGGAAGGGGGAGAACCCCATGATGACGCCGCTGCCCTACATCGTCATCTTCGGCTTCTCCACCCCCTTCATCATCCTCGCCATCGCCTTCGCCAACGGATGGATCAAGGCGCCCCTCATCCGCTGAGCTCCGGTCGAGCTCACCTCCTTCCCCTTCCAGCGAGAGAGATGGCTTGCTTCCATTCTATAGAGATTGATGTAAAGCTGTATGTAAATCATTTCTTCAGAGATCTTTATATAGTGGAGTCACCAGTTGCTCTGCATTCAGGACTGCATCTGGTTCTGCATAAAAGTGAAAGCCCTTCCCACAGTTCAAGATCGATTACACATGAGCACATACAGTACAACATGACACCTCTACAGATTCATCTCAAGTCAGACATGCAAGAAACAACTAAACGGCATTCTAGCAAGATTCATGAGATTCTAAATACCATAAAATACCATTGGCTATTTCTTCTCATAAACTTGCAGATAACAAAGACATGTTTTTCGGGCGTAGCCAATAGCCCACAGCAGTATACAGTTAAAGCTTTTGCGCAAAAGGAGACATCATATGGCAGCCACCTAGCTACGCGGTTTCCTATCAAACTCCGACTCGCGACAGTGTGGGTCAAGCCAGTCGCGACGAGAACTTTTCGCCATGCCCCTACTATCTGTTGTTACAGCCCCCATGAGCTCTCTTAGGCTTTCCACCTTGTTCTCCTGAGCATTGCCACTGGATTTCCTATCTGCTTCCTTCAGCTTGTTTCTGAAACTCTGCTTCCGGCCAACTGTGTTAAGTTGCTGCTGCTTTGCTCCTGATGGTGGCGCCCCATGAGGTCCCAGGTATATCTTCTCCTCTTTAGCCTGTTCATTCAAATACGAATTTACATCTCAATGAACAAATTCACACCACTGCGCTATCCAAGTAGTTGTTCAAGTAGCATGAACTGAAAGTCAAATCTCATGATGGACACTGCGGCGAAAAGATCTGGAACTCGCCTGTTGAGGTTCAGGATCCCTTGCTTTGGGGACACTCTGTGTAGTAACATCATCATCATCGTCATCTCGAATAGTCACATCAGGAATAACAAATCCATCCGCATCTGTAATTATACCATCGACATTAGAAAAAACTCAAATAAACCTCATGTTTTGAATGCAGAACAGTTAGCACATGTATGTTTGATTTCAATCCGTGGAATAAATATGTGTAAAACAGCTCCTCTGCATCAGTGCCACCTTCTGTGGTATTCAAGTAATGAGCCACAACTACTATCCAAAAATAGTGCAAGCAAATTCCATGAGACATATAGTGCAAGCAAGTCACTAGCATACCAGACGGTTGAAGGGAGTTAGTAGCACACAAGTCTCTTGATGGTTATCATTAATGAACATCCTAAAGCATGCCAAACATTCATATCAACGGTTTGAGAAAAAAAAAATCTTAAGTAAAAATACCCACAAAGAGATGAAACCTGGTTTAGGTATCTCTGTGAGCACATCCTGATTAAATATAGCTATGATGGGCATGAACAACTTGTGACTATCACTAGAATATATTAATAACATTCCTATTTCCATTCAATGAGGATTGTCTGCATTGCCTCCTGCCATATAGGAAGGGATCGTATTTAAGCATGGATCATCATGAGAAACAAATCACACCCTTCAGTTGGCATCACTCATATTATTATATTATCAGAAAAGAGTTATGAAGGTGAATCAAGAGGGACTCCTCATAATGCACCAAGATATATCAAGACCGATGGCTCAGTGTTAGTAAACTTGGTCCTGGGTTGGTTCTTATGCACAACAAATGCAGGCATATACTTTTTTAATCTATTCTATATCAAGACATGCATGAAGTTTACACATTGTTTTCTTCAAACCAGCAGATGTTTTTTACATCTTGTAACCTTAAGCAAAATATTGCCCAGAGCAATAAGCTTTTCGATTCCACCTCAAATATCTCAAAATTGCTCCAGCACAGCTAGTTTCAACCAGTTTGTGTATATTGTCCCACAAAGATAGGCATTAACTTCAACATACCAGGTCTGTTCAAACCTAGTATGATTATGTCCCAGTTAATGCCTAATTTTCTTGAATTAATACAACTGCTGTGACTCGTCAAAAATGGCACATTTGCTGCTCCCGGGAAATTGATATATGTCCCAAGCAAACTCCTCTATTTAGTTGTGTTGATATATTTTGTTCAATCTTTTTTTACACGTTGTTTTCTTTAAACTAGCAGATGTTTTAAAAATTTACTATAACCTAAGCAGTAAGAAAAATATCGCCCAAAGCAATAGTAGGCTTTTCCATTCCACCACAAATTCCTCAAAACTGTTCCAACACAACTGGTTTCCAACCAGTTTGTTGTATATTAATAGCATTCTTATTTCCATTCAATGAAGATTTTCTACATTTTTCTCCGAACCTTGTGCGGATTGTCTACATTGCCTCCTGTCATAGAGGAAAGGGCTGATATTTAAGCATGAATCATCATGAGAAACTGTTGAGCAGAGAGGGAGAGCAGAGAGGGAGAGAGAGAGGGAGAGAGAGCAGTACGTGTGTGTGTGTCTCTGGCGGCTCAGCTCGGGAACGGGAGGACTGAAGCCCCCTTCTAGGTCAGCTCCACCTCATGGGCTTGGACCCTAAGTGACAGATGGGCCAAGCCCATACCGGTTCAACACTCCCCCTCAAGATGGGTGGTAGATATCTATCATCCCCATCTTGTCACATGCCAAGTTACAGTCCTTCGTTCCCAGTCCCTTTGTCAAGCAATCTGCAAACTGCTGCCCAGAGCTGACGTGAGTGATACTGATGATCCCAGCATCAAGTTTCTCCTTAATGAAGAAGCGATCAATTTCCACATGTTTTGTCCTATCATGCTGAACTGGGTTATTAGCAATGGCTATAGCTGACTTATTGTCACACCACACCTTCAAGGGTCCCTTCCTCAGAAGTTTCAACTCGCTCAGTAGGTACTTCACCCAGAGCATATCACATAACCCTTGAGATAAAGCTCTATACTCGGCTTCTGCTGTTGATCTAGACACAACAGCCTGTTTCTTGCTTCTCCACGACACCAAGTTTCCTCCCACAAACACACAGTAGCCAGAAGTTGATCTTCTATCATCTTGACAACTGGCCCAATCAGAGTCGCTATAGCCATCCACCTCAAGATGTCCACTCTTCGCAAACCACAACCCTTTACCCGGAGTCCCCTTCAAGTATCTCAGAATTCTGTGCACAATATCAAGATGCCCACTCCTTGGTTCATGCATGTATCTGCTCACCACACCCACAACATACGTAATGTCAGGCCTGGTATGACACAAGTACAATAACCTCCCAACCAGTTTCTGATAATCTTCTTTATTCACCAGCTCGCCTGACTGAGCTGTCACTTGATGATTTTGTTCAATCGGCGTAGGGGCTGAACGGCATCCCATCATGCCCATGTCACTCAAGAGATCCAAGGTGTATTTCCTTTGGCACAAAGATATTCCCTTCTCTGTCCGGGCCACTTCAATCCCAAGGAAGTATTTTAGGTTGCCCAAATCCTTCACCTCAAACTCATTTCTCAGACACCCCTTCAATCTCTTTATTTCCTCCTCATCATCTCCGGTGATGATAATGTCATCTACATAAACTGCAAGAATGGTGATCTTTCGATTAGAGAGTGAGTGTCTATAGAACACCGTGTGGTCACCATTACATTGACCATACCCCATAGCACGGACAGCACGTCTGAACCTATCGAACCAAGCCCTCGGCGATTGCTTCAGTCCATACAAGGATTTCTTCAGCCTGCATACCTTCCCCGTGGTCTGTGAAGTACCAAAACCTGGTGGTATCTCCATGTACACTTCTTCCTGCAACTCACCATGCAAGAAGGCATTCTTGACATCTAATTGATGCAATTTCCATCCAAAGTTTGCAGCACAGGAAACCAATATCCTTACTGTGTTCATCTTCGCCACTGGAGCAAACGTCTCGTCATAGTCAATTCCATAAGTTTGACTATATCCTCTGGCGACCAATCTGGCCTTATACCGTTCCACCTTCCCCTCAGGATTCTGCTTCACTGTATAGATCCACTTACAACTCACTGCTTTCTTTCCTGCCGGCAATGTGGTTAGCACCCACGTCTTGTTTTTTCTCAGTGCTTCCAACTCTTCTATCATCGCTTCACGCCACTTCGGATCTTGCTTTGCAGCCTTCCAATCCTTTGGGATTGACACAGTTTGAAGAGAGGCAACAAACACACTATACGAAGGAGACAAAGCCTCATAAGACACAAAATTTCCAATGTCATGATCATCAAAAACCTCCGGTGGTAAAGCCTTCTGTGCCGCTTTATGTGTCCCCTTTCGCAACGCAATAGGCAGTTCCACTGTGTCAGATGAGCTTGCACCAGTGCCTTGCTGCTCCCCCTGCACTGACTGCTCCCCCTGCACTTGTTGCTCCCCCTCCTGCACAAGTGGCTGCCGCCGAGAATATACCAGACGAGTGTCAGATGAGTCATGCACCTGTGGCACTTGTGGCTCTCGTCGAGAGTACACTAAGGGGGTCTTCTGCCACCGATCTCGAACAGGGAGCTGGAGATTACCAATCTGAATGGAACCCACTGTTGGCTGGACCTGAACCTGCACATCACCATCAGTGAGAGTACCAACCGGAATTGTACCCACAATTGGCTGGACTTGAACCTGCACATCATCATCAATGTTAGTGCCCACAGAATCCTCCTGAGTGTGAGATACAGCCTTCTCCCCCTCTTGACCATCCTGCACAGAGTGTAAATGGTCAAGCTCTTGAAACAACACACTTAGATCTGTTGGGTCACCATAGAATGGCTCAGACTCCCTGAAGGTTACATCCATACTGACAAACCTGCGTTTCTCTGAGGGACACCAACATTTATACCCCTGCTGACTAGAAGAGTAGCCCAGAAAAATACACTTCACCGCCCGCGGATCAAGTTTTCCAACAGAAGGACGGTGATCTCGAACAAAACAAGTACTGCCAAACAGCTTTGGGGGAACAACAAACTTAGTTTCTCCATATACTAGCTCACACGGAGATTTCATGCTTAGTATTCTTGATGGTGTCCGGTTGATCAAGTATGTGGCTGTCAGAACTGCTTCACTCCACAAGAATTTGGGCACATTCATCGTAAACATCAATGACCGAGCAACCTCAAGAATATGCCGATTTTTCCTTTCTGCCACTCCATTCTGAGGAGGGGTGTCTGGGCATGAAGTTTGATGAAGAATACCTTGAGCAGACAAGTAGGCCCCAAATGTGTTGTTCACATACTCTGTCCCATTGTCAGTCCTGATCACCTGCACCTGCACCTGAAACTGATTCTTCACCAAGGCATGGAAACTCTGAAAACAGCTAAACACCTCATCTTTGTGACGCATCATATAAATCCAAGTCATACGAGAATAGCAATCGATGAATGTAACAAAGTATTTCAATCCATTCATTGATACAACTGGGCTCTTCCATACATCCGAATGAATAAGCATAAAAGGAGAGATGCTCCTAAGCCCCTTGCTCACATATGAGGCTCGCGTGTGTTTGGCATATTCACAAGCATCACATGTCAACTTGCCCTTGCCAATCCCACACATAACATCCGGAAAGATTCTACTCATCTTATCAAAAGATACATGTCCCATCCTACAGTGATGGATCATCGCCTGCTTCTCCTTGTCCTCCATGGTCGCAGCACACACCAAGTCCGGCTGCACCTCCTGGTCCATGTACCAGAGCCCCCTACGCCTGGTGCCAGTCCCAACCGTCTGGCTCGTCTGTCGCTCCTGAATCACGCAACCGAATTTGTCAAGGATCACACGACAGTCAATTTGATCAATTAGAGCACTGAAAGAGACCAAATTGACAGGAAAAGCTGGCACATGTAACACTGAGGATAGGGAGATGGTCGGAGTGCACTTGACTGTGCCAACCCCTATGACAGGCTGGTTTGTGCCATCAGCAGTTTGCATTGTGCCCGTGTGAGACGGAGGGTGCTTATGGTAAGACTCAAACACGCAGGAATTACTAGCAACATGCTTAGATGCTCCAGAGTCAAGAACCCACTCTGGAGCACTCTCATTAGAAGCAAGAGATGCCTTATCCGGATTACCTTCATCAGTGGAGGCCCAGAGAGCAAAGTCTCCATAGTCAGCATCATCTGCATCTTTGCCTTGTGACGTCCCAGTGTCTCCTGCCACTGTCATGTGAGCCCTCTGATCCCCTGAGTGTCCTGAGTAGCCACCTCTGCCTCTACCACGCCTGCCTCTGCCAGGTCCCCCTCTGGTGTATCCCCTGCCTCTGCCACGAGTTGGACACGCCCACTTCCAGTGACCTACCTCCCCACAGATATGACATTTGTTGGGATCGCTCCACTCCCTGCGCTCAGTGACTGCAAATGTCGAAGCTGGCACAGCCTTCATGTCTGCATGCTCAAGAGAGAGCCGCACCTCCTCTTGAGACATTGCAGCAATAGTCTCCTCAAGAGAGGGCAGGAGAGGTTGGTGCAACAGGGATGCCCTCCTGCCATGAAAGCAACCTCTAAGCCCCTCCAATAGTTTCAGCACACGCCTGCGTGCAATCCACTTGCGCCCTGACTCGATGCAAGCCGCATCATAGAGTTCCAGAGGGTCGCAGTTATCCTGCTCTGCCCACAAAGCCTGCAGCTCTGCCACATATGTCATCACTGACATGTCATCACCTTGATGCAGCCGACTGATCTTCCCCTCAATCTGAGCAATTAGCATGACATTGCCCTTACCTGAGTACAAGGTGGACAGAGTCGTCCATATAGCAGCGGATGTGGATAGCCCCTCCACAGAGCGGCCAATGGGGGGCACCACCGAGTTCAACAACCAGCCAATGAGCACAGAGTTTATGACCTTCCATCTCTTTCCCTCCACAGTAGTCTTGTCTCCTGGTTCAGCAACAGCACCCAACAAGTGCCCATCAAGCTCCTTCTGTTCCACAGCCAGCAACGCCCTTCGGGACCAGCCCAGATAATTGGTAGCCCCCTCTAACTTCATGTCCATGGGCGACAGTTCGATCTTCTGAGCCACTTCCTGTCGAGGAACGATGGCCCCAGATGGCGACTCCTCGAGGATCTTAGCGAGCCTTGCGAGAGCCTCAGCAAGGCCTGTTGGCTCTCCCATCCTCGGTCGGAGGAGTGGAAGCAGCAACCCTCAACAGCAGTGCAGAACCTTCAGCAAGCAGCAACACTTCAGACTTCCTCTCCTTTGCAAACAACAGCAGCAGAACAAAAAACCAGCAGCTCGCAGACCAAATCCTCCACGCTGGCCGCCCCTGCTCCTTCCCCTTCCTTCTCTTCTTCTCCTCAGCACGCAGCAGCCGCAGCAGCTCGCTGAGCAGCAGCACCACAGCAGCAGCAGTCACTTCATCCTCTCGTCTTCTCCTGTGCCCGCAGGCCCTTCTCCTAGCTCCGTCGCCGCCAGCGGCACCCGCGCTGCCCCGCCGTGTCTCAGCCCCGCCGCCACGCGCGCGCACGCAGCAGCCCCGCCGGATCCCCGTCGCCGCCTCAGGCCCCGCCGTCGCTGGCCTCTGATACCATGTTGAGCAGAGAGGGAGAGCAGAGAGGGAGAGAGAGAGGGAGAGAGAGCAGTACGTGTGTGTGTGTCTCTGGCGGCTCAGCTCGGGAACGGGAGGACTGAAGCCCCCTTCTAGGTCAGCTCCACCTCATGGGCTTGGACCCTAAGTGACAGATGGGCCAAGCCCATACCGGTTCAACAGAAACATATCGTGCCCTTCAGTTGGCATCACTCATATTATTACATTATCAGAGAGTTTTGAAGGTGAATCAGGACAGGAGTGACTCCTCATAACGCACCAAGATATCAAGACCGATGGCTCAATGCTAGTAAACATGGTATTGGGTTGGCACTTATGTGCGACAAATGCATACATTTTACACGGTGTTTTCTTCAAACTAACAGATGTTTTCACATTCTATGGCCTAAGCAGTAAGCAAAACATCGCCCAAGGCAATATGATTTCGATTCCACCTCAAATTTCTCAAAAAAATAAAAAAATCCAACACAGCTAGTTTCAACCAGTTTGCGGGTATTGTCCCATAAAGATAGGCGTATAACTTCAACACACCAGGTCTGTTCAAACCTAGTATGATTATTTCCCAGGTATACTTTTCTTGAACTAATAATACAACTGCTCAAAAAGGGCATGCTTGCTACAGTAATTAATCTATGTCCCAGGCAACTCCCAGATAATACGATGGGTACGAGCAAGGGAATAACAGTCAAAGAAAGCATGACACATCTAGATTGAACTCCTCTTCAAGACAATCACGGCAGAAGAACATGAGTGGAATAAGCAAGCTAGACGCGTAGCAAGATACAAGGGCACGGAGCAGAGGCGGGTGATAGTTAGTTACTCCACTCGCCGTCGGAGGCAGAGGCGTCCAGGGGCGGCGGGACGCTTCCGCGACGAAGGTTTGGTATTGGGTTGTTATTTATGTCCAGGGGCGGCGGGAACGCTTCCATTCGTCCGGTGGCTCAATACTAGTAAACTTGGTACTGGGCTGGTATTTATGTGCGACAAATGAAGTCATATACTTTGTTCAGTCTATTTAATATCGAAACATGGATGAAGTTCACACGTTGTTTTCTTCAAACTAGCAGATGTTTGTACATTTTTGTAACCTACAAGCAGTAAGCAATTCCACCTCAAATATCTCAAAATTGTTCTAACACAACTAGTTCCAGCCAGTCTGGTCGACACTGCCCCATAAGGATAGGCATATAACTTCAGCATACCAGGTCTGTTCTTCAAACCTAGTATGATTACTTCCCAGGTAATGCATACTTTTCTCGAATCAACACACCTACTGCGATTCGTCAGAAAGGGCATGCTTGCTACAGTAACTGATCTATGTCCCAGGCGACTCCCCGATAATACACGGATGGGTACGAGCAAGAGCATATCAGTCAACGAAAGCATCGCGCATCTAGATCGAACTTCTCCTCAAAAAGAAGAACAAGAGCACGATGCGCTGGGGGCTTTAGTTAGCCAGCTAGAGGCGCAGCAAGGAAACAAGGGCGCGGAGGAGAGGCGGGAGGGAGTTGGTCAGTTACCCCACTCGTCGTCGGAGGGAGAGGCGTCGAGGGGCGGCGGGGACGCTTCCGGCGGCGAGGGGGCGGGGGCGGGGGCGGCCGCCATGGAAACCGGAGCGGCGAGGAGGATCCCCCTCCCCCTCCTCCAAAGGATACCTACCTCCCTCTCGGTTTTGGAATTGGATTCCGATTCCGGTGCTCCTTGTCGCCGCCCGTCTGGGACTAATAACGCATACCGACCCTAGGTACTGGGCCGGCCCATTCTTTTCGTGCACCGCCTTCAGCCGGTTTTCGTCTGGCTTTCGAATAAAAATGCTCCCCCTTTTTCCTTTTTCTTTTATCTTTTCCTGGTCTGGGTTTTCCCCCTTTTTAGGCCAAAAAAACAAGCGGATGCTTTTTTCAAGTGCATGTGAACATAAATATAAGTTGTTTGTTGGCACAACCAGAATTGTATTTGAACATTTTTATATTCTAAAAAGCATAACAATTTAAAACCCTGAACATTTAAATAATATATAGGAAAATTTTATTCAAACAAGAGCATTTTCCAAGCACGTGATTTTTAAAAAATACACGATCATTTTTAACACAAATATAAACATTTTTTCCAAGTATGTGATTTTTTTATGTTGTAATAAATATACGAATAAAAATTATTAATTTAAAAATATCAATTAATTATTTTTGTTATTTTAATATATGACCATTTATTTTCCCTTAGTACTTTTATTTCTAATAATTTTTAGTTGAATGACATAGTGGTGCTTTCTAGCTTGATTAGAAACCACACCTACCACGACATACTACGTATTATAAAATAGTATGCCACTTTGATTAATGTTGTGTTTCATAGCAATCAATGCTTTCTACCCCTGCAACATTCCTAGTCTAGCTCTGCCACCGGTAGCAATGCACGGGGCACTTTGCTGGTTCGTCTGTTGTAGTATAGACTTTATACTAAGTTTTATTGAGAATGATTGTTTTGAGTCACAACACATGGAAAATGGACACTTCTATCCTATCTGGTATGACATGAAAGAACTATCATCGATTAATGTTGAAACGTCGTCGAGAAGTGAAACCTCACCGTTAAGGGCTTTCAACACGCCCGAACATCCACACTTGGTCACATGCTCCACAACAACCGTAATTGAAGAGTGAAGCCAAGAAGCTCCGACATCCGGGCAAGCTCTAAATATGGGGGGTCACTCCCTCAACTAGGTTCAATAAGAAAGAGATATTCTCATGTGTGTGTGAATGATGAGAAATTTGGGAGGGGGAGGGCCAAATACAACAAGAAGAAATACATGCTCAGCGCTCAAATCATGTTCCTCCGGACGTGGAGGAAGTAGACAAGAAGAACCATCGAAGGACTGCCAAATTAATAAATAAAGGATGAGGAAGATCAAATTTGGAAACTAGAGAAACCAATGCTAGGTGATTTAATTTAGGAGTAAAAAAAATTAACATATGCACGTCTGTCATCGAATAGGGGTGCTACCACCACGGCCACCTCGCCAAAGACAAACAAGAGCGACAAGGGATAAAAGAACTGGCTCTCAAAGATCTAGACCGGAGGGACCTGGGCTACCCCCCGTACCCCTCGAGAAAGGCGATCACATGTACGTAGGCTTTTCCAACTAGAATCCACCAAAGGGTTGGAAAATCGAATTGAAGGACAAAGACCAACATTAGGCGAATGCCAACGACGAGAACTTCCTAACTTGAGAAACTGTCATAAATGACATAATCAAGGAACAAAACCTAACTACACAAGTAGGGGAGCAAGGGGTCGCCCTACTCACCACCGGTGAAAGCCAAGCAAGAGAGAGGGGCGAAGGGGGTCTGGAGGTGGGAAGAATGAGGAGGGTGTTAAAACACCCCCTCAATCTTCTCATCAATGCATGTGAAACTGTTTTTTTCTATCGCTGGGAGCCCATGATCTACCCGCACTGCATCATCAGCTATAGTGACACCATGTGCATATGCAACCGTTCCGACGACGATACATATATTGGTACATATAAATCAATGATGCTCGGGTGGATCGCTTAAGGCACATTTAGCCACTTGGTGGTGGTACAATTGAAGGAAATATGCCCTAGAGGCAATAATAAAGATGTTATTTGTATTCCCTTATATCATGATAAATGTCTTTTATTCATGCTAGAATTGTATTAACCGGAAACTTAGTACATGTGTGAATACATAGACAAAACAATATGTCCCTAGTATGCCTCTACTAGACTAGTTCATTGATCAAAGATGGTTATGTTTCCTAGCCATAGACATGAGTTGTCATTTGATCAACGAGATCACATCATTAGGAGAATGATGTGATGGACAATACCCATCCGTTAGCTTAGCACTATGATCGTTTAGTTTTACTGCTATTGCTTTCTTCATAACTTATACATGTTCCTATGACTATGAGATTATGCAACACCCGAATACCGGAGGAACACCTTGTGTGCTATCAAACGTCACAACGTAACTGGGTGATTATAAAGATGCTCTACAGGTGTTTATGAAGGTGTTCGTGGTGTTGGCATAGATCAAGAATATGATTTGTCACTCCGAGGGTCGGAGAGGTAACTCTGGGCCCTCTCGGTAATACACATCATAATAAGCCTTGCAAGCAAATGACTAATGAGGTAGTAAAGAGATGATGTATTATGGAACGAGTAAAGAGACTTGCCGGTAACGAGATTGAACTAGGTATTGAGATATCGACGATCGAATCTCGGGCAAGTAACATACCGTTGACAAAAGGAACAACGTATGTTGTTATGCGGTTTGACCGATAAAGATCTTCGTAGAATATGTAGGAGCCAATATGAGCATCTAGGTTCCGCTATTGGTTATTGACCGGAGACGTGTCTCGGTCATGTCTACATAGTTCTCGAACCCGTAGGGTCCGCACGCTTAAAGTTTCGATGATGGTTATATTACGAGTTTATGAGTTTTGATGTACCGAAGGTTGTTTGGAGTCCCGGATATGATCACGGACATGACGAGGAGTCTCGAAATGGTCGAGACATAAATATTGATATATTGGACGACTATATTCGGACACCGGAATGGTTCCGGGGGTTATCAGATATATACCGGAGTAACGGGGGGTTACCGGAACCCCCCAGAGGTTATTGGGCCTCATGGGCCCAATTGGTAAAGGAGGAGAGGCGGCCAAGGGGCAGCCGCGCGCCCCTCCCACCCCCCCAAGTCCGAATTGAACAAGGAGGTGAGGGGCGGCGCCCCCCTTTCTTTTTCCTTCTCCCTCCTTCCCTCTCTACTCCTAATCCAACAAGGAAAAGGGAGGGAGTCCTACTCCCGGTGGGAGTAGGACTCCTCCTAGCGAGCCCTCCTGGCCGGCCGCCTCTTGATACGTCTCCAACGTATCAATAATTTTTGAATGTTCCATGCTATTATTTATGAAGTCTTGGATGTTTAATGGGCTTTATCATTCACTTTTATATCATTTTGGGACTAACCTACTAACCCAAAGGCCCAGTCCAGATTGCAGTTTTTTTGCCTATTTCAGGGTTTTGCAAAAAAGGAATATCAAACAGAGTCCAAACGGAATGAAACCTTCGCGAGAGATATTTTTGGAGAAAATCACGCACGGGAAACTTCAGGACCAAGTCAGGGGACAGAAGGGCTGCCCTCGAGGGTGGGGGACGCGTCCCCCTTCCCAGGGCGCGCCCCCCTGCCTCGGGCTGGCCCGTGTGGCCCCCGACGCCCTCCTTCTTCCTATATATACCTACGTACCCCAGAAACTCCATACGCAGAGAGAAAACCCTAATTCCACCGCCGTAGCTTCTGCTCCCGTGATCCCATCTTGGATCCTGTTCTGGGAGGGGGATCCATCACGGAGGCCTTCATCATCATCATCATCATCATCATCGCCCTCACCATGAGTTGTGAGTAGTTTACCACAGACCTTCGGGTCCATAGCTAGTATCTAGATGGCTTCTTCTCTCTCTCTGGATCTCAATACAAAGTTCTCCTCGGTCTTCGAGGAGATCTATTCGATGTAATCTGTTTTTCCGGTGTGTTTGTCGAGATCCGATGAATTGTGAGTTTATGATCAAGGTTATCTATGAAAGATATTTGGTTCTTCTCTGAAATTTTTATGTGTGCTCATAATATCCTTGCAAGTCTCTTCGAATTATTGGTTTGGTTTGGCCTACTAGATCTATAGTTCTTGCAATGGGAGAAGTGCTTGGCGTTGGGTTCAATCTTGCGGTGTCCTTTCCCAGTGACAGTAGGGGCAGCAAGGCACGTATTGTATTGTTGCCATCGAGGATAAAAAGATGGGGTTTACATCATATTGCTTGAGTTTATCCCTCTACATTATGTCATCTTGCTTAAGGCGTTACTCTGTTCGTATGAACTCAATACACTAGATGCATGCTGGATAGCGGTCGATGTGTGGAGTAATAGTAGTAGATGTAGGCAGGAGTCGGTCTACTTGTCTCGGACGTGATTCCTATATACAATGATCATGCCTAAATAGTCTCATAATTATTCGCTTTTCTATCAATTGCTCGACAGTAATTTGTTTACCCGCTGTAGAATATCGCTATCATGAGAGAAGCCACTAGAGAAAACTATGGCCCCCGGGTCTATTCTCAACATATCAATCTACATCAACTTTACTTTTCTTGCTTTTATTTGTTGTTTTATTAAACCCAAAAATACCAAAAATATAATTATCATCTCTATCAGATCTCACTTTCGTAAGTGACCGTAAAGGGATTGACAACCCCTTATCGCGTTGGCTGCGAAGTTCTTATTTATTTGTGCAGGTGCGAGGGACTGGCGTGTGGTCTCCTACTGGATTGATACCTTGGTTCTCAAAAACTGAGGGAAATACTTATGCTACTGTGCTGCATCTTCCTTTCCTCTTCGAGGGAATACAACGCAAGCTCAAGAGGTACCAAGAAGAAATTCTGGCGCCGTTGCCGGGGAGGCTTACGCAAAAGTCATATACCAAGTACCTATCATAAACCCTTATCCTTCGCATTACATTTATTTGCCTCTCATTGTCCTCTCCCCCACTTCACCCTTGCCGTTTTATTTGCCCTTCTTCCGCCGTGTGTTCATCGTTCGCTTGCTTCTTGTTTGCTTGTGTACTTTGTGCCCTCAATTAGCTTGCATCTTCGCTTGCTAAGTTATGGATCCTCATCCACTTGCTAATCTCTTTAAGAGATCCAATTATGTTGAACCTATTTCTAGTGAGTTGGGTGCACTAGATTATCTTTATGGGGTTTTGCTTGAAATTTATGAATCTGAAAATTGTGAAGAATTGTTGAAAGAAAAAGTGATTCATGTTAACTCCTTGAATGAAAAGCATGATTGCAATGATGTTATTGTAAATTCTATTAATGTCAATTGTGCTAATAATATGCAAAACTCTAAGCTTGGGGATGCTAGTATTGCTATGTCCACTACTTGTTGCAATGATCATGCTTGGGGTGATTCTTCTTATGATCTTGAAAATTTATTTAAACCCCATCATGAATATGAGATTGATAATAATGTTTGCCATAATATTGAAAGTGGATTTGAAAGAGTGTCAACTTTTGATCCCACTACTTCAGATATTGATCAATCTTATGATTTTTTGATAAAAGTGGGTTGGGAAAGGTCATGACCTTAGTTAATGATAATCTCACTATTTTGGAAGAGTGTCAACTTTGCATGCATGTGGATCGTGTTGAGAATATGTTATGTGATAGCTATTTTGTTGAATTTGATCATGATCCTACATGAAATTATTATGAGAGAGGGAAATATGGTTGTAGAAATTTTCATGTTACTAAATTACCTCTCGTTATGTTGAGATTGCTATTGTTTCTTTCTCCTTCCTTGCATATGCTAGATCTTGCTTGTCTTGGTAATTTGTTTTCCTATAAGATGCCTATGCATAGGAAGTATGTTAGACTTAGATGTTTTTGTCACATGCCTTATGATGCTCTCTTTGTGCTTCAATTCCTGTCTTCCATGTGAGCATCGTTGAATTCTGAAGCCTATCTTAATGGCTATAAAGAAAGCGCTTGTTGGGAGGCAACCCAATTTTATGTTTTTTGTTTTTGTTGCTGTTAGGGAATAAATATTTCATCTAGCCTCTGATTAGATGTGGTTTCCTGTTTTGTTTAGTGTTTGTGCCAAGTAGAACCTTTGGTAAGACTTGTGTGAAGTTTATATGATCTTGCTGTGAAAAACAGAATCGTTAGCGCTTGCTAAAGTAGTCGTGGGATTTTACTGGAGCGTGCTTTTTAGTTGATTCTTTTTGCTTCTGATTGGCAGACAAATTTCGCAAATTTACCAATTTAGTTTGAATTTTTTGGAGTTCCAGAAGTAGGCGAACCCTGCAGATTACTACAGACTGATCTGTCTTTGACTGATTCTGTTTTTCGTGTGTTGTTTGCTTATTCCGATGCATCTATGAGTAATATTGGAGGATATGAACCATTAAGAACTTGAAGTACAGTAGGTTTAACACCAATATAAACAAAGAATGAATTCATTGCTGTACCTTTGAGTAGTGGTTTGCTTTCTCATACTAACGGAGCTCACGAGAATTTTTGTTTAAGTTTTGTGTTGTGAAGTTTTCAAGTTTTGAGTATTGCTTTGATGGACTATGGAACAAGGAGTAGCAAAGGCCTAAGCTTGGGGATGCCCATGACAACCCAAGTAAATTCAAGATAATCAAAAGCCTAAGCTTGGGAATGCCCCGGGAAGGCATCCCCTCTTTCGTTTTCATCCATCGGTAACTATACTTGGAGCTATATTTTTATTCGCAACATGCTATGTGTTTTTGCTTGGAGCGTCTTGTATAATTTGAGTATTTGCTTGTTAGTTTTCCACAATCATCCTTGCTGGACACACCTATTTGAGAGAGTTAAATATACCCTAGAAATTATTAGAACACTCTATGTGCTTCACTTATATCTTTTGAGTTGAATAGTTTTTGCTCTAGTGCTTCACTTATATCTTTTAGAGCATGGTGGTGGTAATATTTTGTAGAAATTGTTGAACTCTCATGCTTCACTTATATCTTTTTGAGAGTCTATTAGAACAACATGGTAATGTGTTTAGGCTAAAGAAAATAGTCTTCACATGATAAACATCCAATGTCAATGTAGTAAAAAAATCACATCAAGTGCATTGAATAGAATGAGATGTTGGATACTTGATAATTGTTTTGAGACATGAGGATGGTGATATTAGAGTCATGCTAGTGGAGTTATTATGAAATTGAGAAATACTTGTGTTAAGGTTAGTGATTCTCGTATCATGCACGTATGGTGAACCGCTATGTGACGAAGTTAGAGCATGAGGTATTTGTAAAGTGCCAACCTTTGTGTGGAGGTCGGGGGCGAGCGATGGTTAACTCATACCAACCTCCCCCCTAGGAGAATGCATTGATTGCTTTGTTTTGATGACTCATAGATTTTTGCAATAAGTATATGAGTTCTTATGACTAATGTTGAGTCCATGGAGTATACGCACTCTCACCCTTCCACCATTGCTAGCCTCTCTTGTACCGCCCAACTTTCACCGGTGCCATAAATCCACAATATATCCTTCCTCAAAACAGCCACCATATTGTTCCTCAAAACAGCCACCATACCTACCTATCATGGCATTTCCATAGCCATTCCGAGATATACTGCCATGCAACTTTCCACCGTTCCGCTTATATGACACGCATCATATTGTCATAGTGCCAAGCATTATCATGTAGTTGACATCGTAGTTGTGGCAAAGCCACCATGCATAATTTTTCATATATGTCGCTCTTGATTCATTTCTCATCCCGGTACACCGCCGGAGGCATTCATGTAGAGTCATACTTGTTGTAGTATCGAGTTGTAACAAAAAGTATGATGATCATCATTATTAGAGCATTGTCCCATGTGAGGAAAGGCCAATAAAAAAGGGATGGCCCAAAAAAATATAGAGGGGCTAATAAAAAAATAAAAATAGAGAGAGAAAGCCCCTCCAAAAAAAATGAGAGAAAAGAGAGAAGGGACAATTGCTACTATCTTTTTCCACACTTGTGCTTCAAAGTAGCACCATGTTCTTCATTGTAGAGAGTCTCATGCTTAGTCACTTTCATATACTAGTGGGAATTTTCATTATAGAACTTGGCTTGTATATTCCAACAATGGGCTTCCTCAAATGCCCTAGGTCTTCGTGAGAAAGCAAGTTGGATGCACACCCACTAGTTTCTTTTGTTGAGCTTTCATTCATATTTAGCTCTAGTGCATCCGTTGCATGGCAATCCCTACTCACTCACATTGATATCTATTGATGGGCATCTCCATAGCCCGTTGATACGCCTAGTCGATGTGAGACTATCTCCCTCCTTTTTGTCTTCTCCACAACCACCTCTATTCCACCCGTAGTGCTATATCCATGGCTCACGCTCATGTATTGCGTGAAATTTGAAAGGTTTGAAAAGATAGAGTATGAAAACAAATGCTTGGCTGAAATCGGGGTTGTGCATGATATGAATATTTTGTGTGATGAAGAGGGAGCATAGCCAGACTATATGATTTTGTAGGGATAACTTTCTTTAGCCATAGTATTTTGAGAAGACATGATTGCTTTGTTAGTATTGCTTGAAGTATTGATATTTCTTATGTCAATATAGACTTTTATCTTGAATCTTTCAGATCTGAACATTCATGCCACAATGAAGAGAATTACATTGAAAAACTATATTGGTTAGCATTCCACATCAAAAATTCTTTCTTTATCATTTACCTACTCGAGGACGAGCAGGAATTAAGCTTGGGGATGCTTGATACGTCTCTAACGTATCTATAATTTTTGATTGTTCCATGCTATTATTTATGAAGTCTTGGATGTTTAATGGGCTTTATCATTCACTTTTATATCATTTTCGGGACTAACCTACTAACCCAAAGGCCGAGTCCAGATTGCAGTTTTTTTTCCTATTTCAGGGTTTTACAGAAAAGGAATATCAATCGGAGTCCAAACGGAATGAAACCTTCGCGAGAGATATTTTTGGAGAAAATCACGCACGGGAAACTTCAGGACCAAGTCAGGGGACAGAAGGGCTGCCCTCGAGGGTGGGGGCGCGCCCCCCTTCCCAGGGCGCGCCCCCTGCCTCGAGGCTGGCCCGTGTGGCCCCCGGTGCCCTCCTTCTTCCTATATATACCTACGTACCCTAGAAACTCCATACGCAGAGAGAAAACCCTAATTCCACCGCCGTAGCTTCTGTTCCCGTGGAGATCCCATCTTGGATCCTGTTCCGGGAGGGGGATCCATCACGGAGGCCTTCATCATCATCATCATCGCCCTCACCATGAGTTGTGAGTAGTTTACCACAGACCTTCGGGTCCATAGCTAGTATCTAGATGGCTTCTTCTCTCTCTCTGGATCTCAATACAAAGTTCTCCTCGGTCTTCGAGGAGATCTATTCGATGTAATCTCTTTTTGCGGTGTGTTTGTCGAGATCCGATGAATTGTGAGTTTATGATCAAGGTTATCTATGAAAGATATTTGGTTCTTCTCTGAACTTTGTATGTGTGCTCATAATATCCTTGCAAGTCTCTTCGAATTATTGGTTTGGTTTGGCCTACTAGATCTATAGTTCTTGCAATGGGAGAAGTGCTTGGCTTTGGGTTCAATCTTGCGGTGTCCTTTCCCAGTGACAGTAGGGGCAGCAAGGTACGTATTGTATTGTTGCCATCGAGGATAAAAAGATGGGGTTTACATCATATTGCTTGAGTTTATCCCTCTACATCATGTCATCTTGCTTAAGGCGTTACTCTGTTCGTATGAAATCAATACACTAGATGCATGCTGGATAGCGGTCGATGTGTGGAGTAATAGTAGTAGATGTAGGCAGGAGTCGGTCTACTTATCTCAGATGTGATGCCTATATACAATGATCATGCCTAGATAGTCTCATAATTATTCGCTTTTCTATCAATTGCTCGACAGTTATTTGTTTACCCGCCGTAGAGTATCGCTATCATGAGAGAAGCCACTAGAGAAAACTATGGCCCCCGGGTCTATTCTCAAGATATCAATCTACATCAACTTTACTTTTCTTGCTTTTATTTGCTGTTTTATTAAACCCAAAAATACCAAAAATATAATTATCATCTCTATCAGATCTCACTTTCGTAAGTGACCGTAAAGGGATTGACAACCCCTTATCGCGTTGGCTGCGAAGTTCTTATTTGTTTGTGCAGGTGCGAGGGACTGGCGCGTGGTCTCCTACTGGATTGATACCTTGGTTCTCAAAAACTGAGGGAAATACTTACGCTACTGTGCTGCATCTCCCTTTCCTCTTCGAGGGATTACAACGCAAGCTCAAGAGGTAGCACCTCTCCCCCCTTGCTCCTTTATATACGGGGGCAGGGGGCACCCTAGAGACGCAACAATTGATTTGATCTCTCAGCCGTGTGCGGTGACCCCCTCCGCCATAGTTCACCTCGATAATACTATAGCGGTGCTTAGGCGAAGCCCTGCGTCGGTAGAACATCATCATTGTCACCACGCCGTCGTGCTGACGAAACTCTCCCTCAACAATCGGCTGGATCGGAGTTCGAGGGACGTCATCGGGCTGAACATGTGCTAAACTCAGAGGTGCCGTGCGTTTGGTACTTGATCGGTCGGATCGTGAAGACGTACGACTACATCAACCGCGTTGTGCTAATGTTTCCGCTTTCGGTCTACGAGGGTACGTAGACACACTCTCCCCTCTCGTTGCTATGCATCTAGTAGATAGATCTTGCGTGATCGTAGGAATTTTTTTGAATACTACGTTCCCCAACAGTGGCATCATGAGCCAGGTCTATGCGAAGATGATATGCACGAGTAGAACACAAGTGAGTTGTGTACGGTACTAGTCATACTGCTTACCAGCATGTCATACTTTGGTTTGGCGGTATTGTGAGATGAAGCGGCCCGGACCGACATTACGCGTACGCTTATGCAAGACTGGTTTCACCGTTATGAGCACTCGTTGCTTAAAGGTGACTGGCGGGTGTCTGTCTCTCTCACTTTAGCTGCATCGAGTGTGGCTACTGATACGTCCATTTTGCATCATGCTTATATGTTGATATTTATTGCATTATGGGCTGTTCATACATGTTTTGTCACAATACTTATGCCTTTTCCCTCTCATTTTGCAAGGTTTACATGAAGAAGGGGGAATGCCGGCAGCTGGAATTCTGGGCTGGAAAAGGAGCAAACTCTGGAAACCTATTCTGCACAACTCCAAAAGCCCCAAAACTCCACAGAACATTTTTCCGGAAAATATAAAAAATATCTGGCGAAAGAAATCCACGAGAGGGGCCACTGGCTGGCCTCGAGGGTGGGGGGCGCGCCCCCCTTCCCAGGGCGCCCCCCTGCCTCGAGGGCCAGCCGATGGGCCCCAGATGCCCATCTTCTCCTATATGAAGCGTTTTGACCTGGAAAAAATCAGAAGGAGGCTTTTGGGACCAGACACCGCCGTCTCGAGGCGGAACCGAGGCGGAAACCAATCTAGGGCTCCGGCAGAGCTGTTCTGCCGGGGATACTACCCTCCGGGAGGGGGAAATCGTCACCGCTGTCATCACCAACAACTCTCCCATCTTGGGGAGAGCTATCTTCATCAACATCTTCACCAGCACCATCTCCTCTCAAACCCTAGTTCATCTCTTGTATCCAATCTGTGTATCCAAACCTCAGATTGGTACCTGTGGGCTGCTAGTAGTGTTGATTACTCCTTGTAGTTGATGCTAGTTGGTTTATTTGGTGGAAGATCATATGTTCAGATCCATTATGCATATTAATATACCTCTGATCATGAACAATATTATGTCTTGTGAGTAGTTACTTTTGTTCCTGAGGACATGGGAAAAGTCTTGCTATTAGTAGTCATGTGAATTTGGTCTTCGTTCGATATTTTGATGAGATGTATGTTGTCTCTCCTCTAGTGGTGTCATGTGAACGTCGACTACATGACACTTCACCATTATTTGGGCCTAGAGGAAGGCATTGGGAAGTAATAAGTAGATGATGGGTTGCTAGAGTGACAGAAGCTTAAACCCTAGTTTATGTGTTGCTTCGTAAGGGGCTAATTTGGATCCATATGTTTCAGGCTATGGTTAGGTTTACCTTAGTACTTATTTTGTAGTTGCGGATGCTTGCATTAGAGGTTAATCATAAGTGGGAGGATTGTCCAAGTAAGGGCAGCACCCAAGCACCGGTCCACCCACATACCGAATTATCAAAGTACCGAACGCGAATCAGATGATCGTGATGAAAACTAGCTTGACGATAACTCCCATATGTCCTCGGGAGCACTTTACCTTGCATAAGAGTTTGTCCAGGCTTGTCCTTTGCTACAAAAAGGATTGGGCCACCTTGCTGCACCTTATTTACTTTTACCGTTTGTCACTTGCTACCAATTATCTTATCACAAAACTATCTGTTACCTATAATTTCAGTGCTTGCAGAAAATACCTTACTGAAAACTGCCTATCATTTCCTTCCGCTCCTCATTGGGTTCGACACTCTTACTTATCGAAAGGACTACAATAGATCCCCTACACTTGTGGGTCATCAAGACTCTTTTCTGGCGCCGTTGCCGGGGAGTGAAGCGCCTTTGGTAAGTGGAATTTGGTAAGGAAAAATTTATATAGTGTGCTGAAATTTATTGTCACTTGTTACTATGGCTCAAAATCCTTTGAGGGGCTTGTTCGGGGTATCTGCACCCTGAGCAGAAGAGCAAAGAGTTTCTCCTCAACCTACTGCACCTATTGAAAATGTTTGCTTTGAGATTCCTTCGGGTATGATAGAGAAACTGCTTGAAAATCCCTATACAGGAGATGGAACACTTCACCCCGATTTACACCTAATCTATGTGGATGAAGTTTGTGGATTGTTTAAGCTTGCAGGTATGCCTGAGAATGTTATCAAGAAGAAGGTCTTCCCTTTATCTTTAAAGGGAGATGCATTGACATGGTTTAGGCTATGCGATGATACGGGATCATGGAACTATAATCGTCTGAAGTTGGAATTTCATCAGAAGTTCTACCCTATGCACCAGGTTCATCGTGATCGTAATTATATTTATAATTTCTGGCCTCGCGAAGGAGAAAGCATCACTCAAGCTTGTGGGAGGCTTAAGTCAATGTTATATTCATGCCCCAATCATGAGCTTTCAAGAAAGATGACCAACCAAAAAAATTATGCTCGGCTTTCTCTCAATAATCGCACCATGCTCGATAATTCTTGTTCTGGCTCTTTTATGATGAAGACTATTGACTTCAAATGGGATTTATTGGAAAGAATTAAACGCAACTCTGAAGATTGGGATCTCGAAGAAGGTAAGGAGTCAGGTATGACCCCTAAGTTTGATTGTGTTAAAGCTTTTATGGATACCGGTGTTTTCCGTGAGTTTAGCACTAAATATGGACTTGACTCTGAGATAGTAGCTTCTTTCTGTGAATCTTTTGCTACTCATGTTGATCTCCCCAAGGAGAAGTGGTTTAAATACCATCCCCCTATTGAAGTAAAAGTAGTTGAACCTATTAAAGTTGAAGAAAAGACTATCACTTATAATGTTGATCCCGTTATTCCTACCGCTTATATCGAGAAACCACCTTTCCCTCTTAGGATAAAGGATCATGCTCAAGCTTCAACTGTAGTTCGTAAGAGTAATACTAGAGCACCTACACCCTCTGAGCAAATTAAAGTTGAACCTAGTGTTGCCATGGTTAAAGATCTCTTGGTAGAAGATTTAGATGGACATGTTATTTATCTCCAAGAAGAGTCTGCTAGAATAGCCAAACCCAATGCTAGGAATAAACATAAACATGTAGTAGGCCTGCCTGTCATCTCTGTTAAGATAGAAGATCATTGCTATCATGGTTTATGCGACGTAGGTGCTAGTGCGAGTATTATCCCTCTTGACTTGTATAACGAAATTATGCATGATATTGCACTTGTTGAGTTAGAAGGGATTGATGTTACTATTAAGCTTGCTAATAGAGATACTATTTCACCAGTTGGGATTGTTAGAGATATTGAAGTCTTGTGTGGGAAGGTTAAATAGCCTGCTGATTATCTTGTTCTTAGTTCCCCACAAGATGCTTTCTGTCCCATTATATTTGGTAGACCCTTCTTGAATACCGTTAATGCCAAGATAGACTGTGTGAAAGATATTGTCACTGTCGGATTAGGGGACACGCCTCATGATTTTAACTTTACTAAATTCCGTAGACAACCCCTTGAAAAGGCACCACCCAGTAAGGATGAACTTATTGGTCTTGCTTCTACTGCCGTGCCACCTAATGATCCTTTAGAACAATACTTGCTAGACTATGAAAATGATATGCATATGAATGAGAGAAGGGAGATAGATGAAATATTCCTTACACAGGGACCCATATTGAAAAATAACTTGCCTGTTGAAATCCTAGGGGATCCTCCTCCACCCAAGGGTGATCCCGTGTTTGAACTTAAACCTTTGCCTGATGATCTTAAGTATGTTTATCTTGATGAAAAGAAGATATATCATGTTATTATTGTTGGAAATATGCCCTAGAGGCAATAATAAAAGGACTATTATTATATTTCCTTGTTCATGATAATTGTCTGTTATTCATGCTTGAATTGTATTGTACGGAAACAGCGATACATGTGTGAATACATAGACCACAACGTGTCCCTGGTAAGCCTCTAGTTACTAGCTCGTTAATCAACAGATGGTCACGGTTTCCTGACCATGGACATTGGATGTCATTGATAACGGGATCACATCATTAGGAGAATGATGTGATGGACAAGACCCAATCCTAAGCCTAGCACAAGATCGTGTAGTTCGTAATGCTTAAGCTTTTCCAGTGTCAAGTATCTGTTCCTTAGACCATGAGGTTGTGCAACTCCCGGATACCGTAGGAATACTTTGGGTATGCCAAACGTCACAAAGTAACTGGGTGGCTATAAAGGTACGCAACGGGTATCTCCGAAAGTGTCTGTTGAGTTGGTACGAACCGAGACTGGGATTTGTCACTCCGTATGACGGAGAGGTATCTCTGGGCCCACTCGGTAAGACATCATCATAATGAGCTCAATGTGACTAAGGAGTTAGTCACGGGATGATGGATTACGGAACGAGTAAAGAGACTTGCCATAACGAGATTGAACAAGGTATCGGTATACCGACGATCGAATCTCGGGCAAGTATCGTACCGATAGACAAAGGAAATTACATACGGGATTAAGTGAATCCTTGACATCGTGGTTCATCCGATGAGATCATCGAGGAACACGTGGGAACCAACATGGGTATCCAGATCCCGCTGTTTGTTATTGACCGGAGAGTCGTCTCGGTCATGTGTGCGTGTCTCCCGAACCCGTAGGGTCTACACACTTAAGGTTCGGTGACGCTAGGGTTGTAGAGATATATGCATACGGTAACCCGAATGTTGTTCGGAGTCCCGGATGAGATCCCGGACGTCACGAGGAGTTCCGGAATGGTCCGGGGGTAAAGAATGATATATAGGAAGTCCAGTTTCGGCCATCGGGAAGGTTCCGGGGGTCACCGTGTTGGGGAACGTAGCAGAATTCAAAAAATTTCCTACGCTTCACCAAGATCAATCTAAGGAGTCATCTTGCAACGAGCATAATGGAGTGCATCTACATACCCTTTGTAGATCGCTTGCGGAAGCATTCGAAGGAACATGGATGGAGTAGTCGTACTCTTCGTGTTCCTCGTCACCGATGATCCCAGCGCCGAACGGGCGGCACCTCCGCGTTCAACACACGTACGGTACAGTGACGTCTCCTCCTTCTTGATCCAGCAAGGGCGGAGGAGAGCTTGTCGAAGATCCAGCAGCACGACGACGTGGTGGTGGATGCAACAGGAAATCCTGCAGGGCTTCGCCGGCGCCCTGCGTAAGGAGTAGGAAGTGTGACGGGAGGGGGGAGAGGCGCCAGAGGCTTGGGTGCGGCTGCCCTCTCCCCCCCACTATATATAGGGGCCAGGGGGCGCCGGCCCTTGGGAGATCAGATCTCCAGGGGGGCGGCGGCCAGGGGGGTAGACTTGCCCCCCAAGGCATAGGGGGCGCCCCCTCCCCCTAGGGTTTCAACCCTAGGCGCATGGAGGGGGGCCCATGTGGTGCGCCAGCCCACCAAGGGCTGGCCCCTTCCCCCTTGCGGCCTAGGGGACCCACCGGGATGGGTGGCCCCACCCGGTGGACCCCCGGGACCCCTCCGGTGGTCCCGGGACACTCCCGGTGACCCCCGGAGTTCACCCGATGGCCGAAACTGGACTTCCTATATATCATTCTTTACCTCCGGACCATTCCGGAACTCCTCGTGACGTCCGGGATCTCATCCGGGACTCCGAACAACATTCAGGTTTCCATGTGCATGTATCTCTACAACCCTAGCGTCACCGAACCTTAAGTGTGTAGACCCTACGGGTTCGGAAGACACGCAGACATGACCAAGCCGACTCTTCGGTCAATAACCAACAATGGGATCTGGATACCCATGTTGGTTCCCACGTGTTCCTCGATGATCTCATCAGATGAACCACTGTGTCAAGGATTCACTCAACCCCGTATGTTATTCCCTTTGTCTATCGGTACGGTACTTGCCCGAGATTCGATCGTCGGTATGCCCGATACCTTGTTCAATCTCGTCATGGCAAGTCTCTTTACCCGTTCCGTAATCCATCATCCCATTACTAACTCCTTAGTCACTTTGAGCTCATTATGATGATGTCTTACCGAGAGGGCCCTGATGTCTACACACGCTTCTATTCTTGTAGACTATGTTGGGCCTCCAAGCGCAGAGGTTTGTAGGATAGCTGCAATTTCGCTCAAGTGGATGACCTAAAGTTTATCGAACTTAGGTAAGTGGAGGTTGAACGCTGTCGGGACCCCGATCCTAAGTCACACAGGTCTAGCATGTAACACATCATATCACTTTGCGGCCTCACGCACGGTATTCCCACTGGTGCCACCTTACCTGGCCCGGGACCGTTTGCGCATTTTGGCACACGTATATGATAGTGTCGCTAGCATCCATATGACAGAGAACCCGGGCCGACATGACCAGTTATAAACCAAAAGTGGCACTAAATTACAGAGACAGGCATACATGACCCAGCAACGAACGTGTCGGTCATCAACGTATGAACCCAAGTCGTAGCAAGCTACAAGGACTTAAAGGAACAACGCGTGACATTTCCCCTAAGGGACAGACACAGGAACGAAGAAGGACACATGCCGGTCAGCCAAAGTGTTCCGGAGCAGTAGCAAGCTACCAAGGCTCAGTGGAAGCACTAGGAGACATTTCCCTGTAAGATAGGCTACCAAAGGTAAACAACTAGGTGTCGGATCCCACACATAGCAATACACATTACACGTACGCATAACATGTAAGTATGTGCTGTACAACATGGCATCACAACATAACTCAACAACTCATATAGATAAAGGCCCAGAGGAGCCATCATAGCATTTATTACAATCAGAGGTCACATGACCCAACATTCAGAGCATACAGGCAACGGAAGCATAACATGTCTGGGTACAGACAACTACAAATGAAAAAGGCTGGGAAGCCTGACTATCTACAAGACCCTCCCAAGGGTACAAGATCGTAGCTGAGGTAACAAGCTAAACGTCGAAGTCCACGCGGAACCACTAGCGAGACTGAAGTCTCTCTGCAAAACATAAATTAAGCAAACGTGAGTACAAAGGTACTCAGCAAGACTTACATCAGAACTAGCTACATATGCATCAGTATCAACAAAGGGGTGGTGGAGTTTGACTGCAGCAAGCCAACTTTGACTCGGTGGCTATCCTAAACTACGACTGCAAGTAACTCTTTTGAAGTGGCGCACACGAGTCCACATATTCACCAATCAATACACCACTATGGATCCGCTCCCGTCTCCCTACGAGAAGGCCATCCATAGCACTCACGCTTATCTTGCGTGTTTTAGAGCATCCACTTTCACTTGTCTATGTACCAAGTAAGCATCCAAGAAGTCCATAACCGCGGACCCGGCTATTCGAATAGATCATGTTAACCATGCAGGGGTGTACTTCTTCACACACGCTCTCTCCACTTACCGCCATGTACACGTCATGTATCTCGGCAACCTTCAAGCGGAGGCCTAGCGAGGGTGTCGGCCACGACCTGACTAACCACACAAGTCTCTCGTCCAGGTTTATCGCCTATTCGGGTTCCATCCGTGGGGAGATCCGGCCGTGGTGTCGCTCACGGCCCCAAATGATGTGCGCAGGGTTCCCAAGCCCACCTCGACGGATGGATCTACGCTTGGTACACCGTGCCACGGTGCCTAGTCTGACCCAAGCCCACATGTACCGTGTGCCACTTGGTAGACTACTAACACTACCTACAAACACCAGAAACTAGTTGCAACTCCTGGACAGAGATCTAGTTGATTAATAAGTCGAGAGGGGTCGAGTTACCGGAACCCAATGTGTGGTAGTAACTAGTCATTGGACAACTTACACAGAACTCAGTTCTTAAGGACGGTTCCAGTGAGACAACCCACCATGTACTCCTACATGGCCTCTCACCGCTACCTTTACCAAATCGTGTTCACACACTTAGATCTCAACAGTAGGGCATGTTCACCACATTCCAATTCATCCCCGATGAATCAGACCTGACTCAACTCTAAGCAATAGCAGGCATAACCAGAAAACATGAATGAGTAGGCACAACATGGCTCAAACAACTCCTACTCATGCTAGTGGGTTTCAACTATTTACTGTGGCAATGACAGGTCATGCAGAGGAATGGGGTTCAACTACCGCAGCAAAAGCAGTTCAATCGTTGTTGTCCTAATGCAGTAAAAGAGAGCAGGAGCGAGAGAGTGGGATTGTATCGGGATGCTTAATGGGGGTTTGCTTGCCTGGTACTTCTGAAGATAGTAAAAGTTCTTCATCGGTGTCATCGAACTCATCGTCGGAACGTCGTCTACTAAGAGGGGACAAAACCGACAAACAGAGAAAGAATACAATCAATGCAATGCAACAATATGATGCATGAATGTGACATGGCAATATGATGTTTATTGAGCTAATGCAACTAGCAACACAATTAAATGAAGTTGGTTTGAACCAAAGGTTCAAATTCAAACTCCATATGTGATTAATCAAATGCCATTTATTCAAATTGTCCTAAACAGCAGCCATAAGTTGTTCTAACATGCATGAAAATGCCATAAACAGATTCCTTGGATTTTTTTGATCAATTTTCATATATAAATTATTTCCATCTGAGCTACGGTTGATTTTATATGATTTTTAGAAGTTTAAAGCATTTTCTGGAATTTCTAACCCTTTTCTGATTTATTTTAATTCCAGAAAGGCTTTATTGCGTCAGCACTGTGTCAGGCTGAGGTTAGCAGGTCAACTGACCGGCGAGAGTCAAACCTGACGTGTGGGGTCCACACGTCTGTGACACATGGGCTAAATCCGGTCTAAACCAGCGCTGACTGGGGTTTGACCAGGGCTAGGGCCCACTGTTAGTGGCTGTTAGGGTTGTTTAGCGGCAGGGGTTAGCACTAATGACAGTGCCAAGTCAGCAGTCGCCGGAGTTCGGCCGGCGGCGACCAAACCGACGGCGGCGCGCGTCGGAAAAACGCTAGGGGGCTCGGTTTTAGGAGCGGTTTGTTGCTATGGCCTGCTGGAGCTCTTGCGCATCTAGTGGTGGCATCAGCTCTCGCCGGAGTGGAGCAAAACTACGGCGGCGACAACTTTTGCGGGGGCTGGAGTTCGGGCAGGTGCGGGTGCGGCACTAGGGGGCTTGGGAGGGAAAAATAGAGGTGGCTACGGGCTCCTGGAGGAACACTGAGTGCAGTGACGCGCTCAGTTTTGAGCGTGCGTGGATGTGGCCACGGCGGCGGCATCGCTGGCGGATCAGAGCTCTCGGGCTCGTCGGCGACAGTGGTTAGAGGGCTACTCGGATGGAGTGACTAGGGGGGAAAAGAGAGAGGAGCTCACGACGGTTGCGGCGGTGGCCTCGGTGAGCTCGGGGAGGCGACGGACGTTGCGAATCGACGACGAGGTCGACGGCGGCCGGAGGTTGAAGACGAGCGCGATGACGACGAAGCAGGGCCTCCCGGCGTCCCGTAGCTTGGTGGAGAGGACGAGAAGGACGCAACGGAGCTCGTTGGCGCGTCGGGGAGGCGAGGGGGTCATGGTGGCTACGACTATGGTAGCGGCGGCGACGGTGGTGTTCGGCCATGTGTGGAAGGGAGTGAGGGAGAGGCGAGGGGAAGGACTGGAGAGGCCGGCTCGATCCAGACGTCAGCGGCGAGACGATTCGCGGCGTCGCGCGGGCGAGGGGAGGGCCAAACAGGCAGGTGGCATGGAGGCACGGCCGTGCGCGCGCGCCGGCCACACGCCTGGCCGACTGGCGCCAGGAGGACGACGGCGGTGGTGGGCTGGGCCGGCCACTTGGGCCGCCAGGTGGGCTGCACAGGTAAGTGCTCTCTCTCTTAAATTCTAAAATAGTTTCTGTTTTCTATTTTCTGCTTTTGTTTTGATTTAATAAAAATGCCAGAACATTTTCATAAATCTTGGGAATATTTGTGGGCACTGTCTGGATTAATCCCAACAACCCTCATTTACTTCCAAGATTATTTGGGCATTTAAAATTATCTATAGGATTTAAATGTCCAAATGCAAATATCTATGATTTAATTCAAGGATCCAAAATGGCTCCCAAAATTATGAAACCATTTTTGGCAGAGGTTTTAGCCAAGACCAAAAATGATGAACATTTTGTGAAGGGCACTTTGGATACATTGAAAATTATTTAGGTTCAACCTAGTTGAGTTCCTTTGGTGCTAGGGTTTGAACAATCCCCATTTCAAGTTAACAAAATTTAAAACATGATGCACAGGCAAAAACTATCCTAGGGCAAATTAAAGCTAGGGATGTGACAACTCACCCCCACTAAAACAAGAATCTCGTCCCGAGATTCAAGCGTAGGGTAAGAAATCAGAGGGGACACAAGCTAGCACAATCTTCAGGATCCAAATTTCCTTCTCGAAGATATTGATTTATTGCATCATATTGATCTTGTCATCCTTGCTTTGAGATCTTTATCCAACCAGATGATAACGGAGACAAACTCTGTAGGAATCGATCTTCCGAAGATCGAGGAACTCAAGATCAACTCAAGGAGTGAGACATTGAAACATCTCTTGAGCTAAGACACGGAACACACATCCGGAGGGATAGAGTGAAACAGATGATGAAGGTTCACTTGGCAGACAACCAATTCCACACCTAAGGAAGATGGTGACCAATGTCACCAGACGGGACACCTTGGAGAAGGTGACTCGTAGAGTTATTCCCTTAAGTGGCAAAAAGAATTACTTTTGATATAGAGATCATTGAAATTCCCTATACCAGCCTGAGGTGGATCACAATCGATCGTTTGACGGAGTCTGAAAGAATGACATTCTCGGGCCGGAATGGATGATGTGGACTACCTTGTTGAAGACAACACAAGGGATGATTTTGGTTATCATCGGGAATGGATGGAACCCATGGTGAACAGACACATTGGCGGTGCAAGCTGGGAACAAAATGCAAATGCTGGGAATGATTCTGGTAACTGGGGTGAATCCCAACAGTAGAGAGTAAATCTACTCTTGAGGGGTTATAGCATAAACGAAGGGACTAGGAGCAATCCCAGTTAGTGCCGGTGATAACACCTAGTGCTTGTGCGTGCTCTCAAGAACTTGAGCATTCCCATATCCATCAAGGTTTTACCAATATCCATGAAAAGGATCCTGGCAACACAACATACGACCATGATGAATAGCGATGGACGATGCAGATGCATGGGAAGATAACACCTTCTTAGATTTTTCCTTAGCAATGCCAAGAAACAAATCCGGATGATCGACCGAGAGACATTTAGCACTCCGCTTCTAATGTTCTCCTTGATGTGCTAGCACAACCCATTTATTAGAATGGTTTGGTACCTAGAACGTCAAGTAAAGGTCGAACTTCAGGAGCACAAAAATCCATAAGGGACAACTAGGAAGTAAATCCTACGAAACCCTTATGGGGAAGTGGCCAACTTCGTCAATCAATATACTACAACAATAGGTAATCCGGCTAGGTGTGTTGACCACGGCATCCACTTTACCGGTAATCGAGAGACCAATATTATAGTTCTTGGAAAATGTTCCAACCATCATATCTGCCTGAGATTCAGTTCTGGTTGGTGTCAGGACATTCCAGACTCATCGAGTCTAGGAAAAATGAATGTTTGCAACAAAAATCGACGAGACGGCGTTGCGAGATTCTTGGGGAGTGAACTATGATAGCAAGCTCCAAAACATGAGCTAGTTCTGATACATACCTGTGAACACGTTGTACAAGACAAGCATGACCACATAGCAGTCTTATGATAAAACACTACCGAGTTCTGGTTGGGAACCATCGTCTAGGATATCAAAGTCCTTACATAAGTCATATGATTAGCTCTTATGATGGAACTTTTCTCCTTGAACAAATCAATCAGTGGCTTGGTGTGCTAGGGATACATATAGAGTGAAGGTTGCAAATCTCCAAACCACAGAATACTTCGCACGTATGCATGACTGACTTGGAATGATTCCACAGGAAGCAAAACAAACTTTCTCAAACTCACAGCAGCAACTTGCACCAAATTCACATGAATTAGGGAAAGTCTCTCCTCTCATCCAACATATAGCTCATGAACGGAACGCGAAGGCCATGCTCGAGAAGTTTCCAATACTAACTTAAATGTTCAGCATGAATCGTGGTCAAGATAAACGATGTTGATGGGCTCAACAACGGGTCATCGAGATATCCATGAAGATGGAATTCCACAATTTATATGAACAAGGTGGTAGCATTGGTCAGACCAAGAGATATAATGAGGTATGCTCGAGGGACTCCCACGAGTAAGACAACATTATGAATATCATTGGTTCTGATTTGATTTGATGATAGCCCATACTCAAATCAAAGTTTTGATATGACAATAGGTCCAACAACTGATCACAGGGACCAACTGATGAAGATGTCATCTATCTTCAACACCCGCAAACATACCCCTTGAGATGAACTAAGCTGGCAAACTTTTATCTTCCAACTCTCCAAGTTATTGTTTTAGCTTAACCAACCAGTTCAGGGTATCCAACACAGATTCTTGGAGAAGGGGTGGTTTATGTGAAACCAACTTGATCACGAGCTCGACGCATTGGTCAGGGGACAACTCGGTGATACTTCCGGGAAGATATCCGGAAAATCACGAACCACCGATATGTTACTAAGCTCGCAAACAATCTTGCTTTTCAGGGCGAGATGATATGATCGCAAGAGTGAGGGATTTATGCAATCCTAACTCATTGATCAAAAAGTGCACCAGAAAAATGGACTAGGTAGCACGATCAATCTTAGAATGGTGATTTAGTAACCAACACACTAAGAATGAGATTGTTGTCCTTTAACTACCAAGCAACAAAGTCGCTAGGAGTATTGATTTCACACATCACAGCTCACTTGTCGATATTCCGGTTACCATAACACGGAGACCGAGAAATAAACGATGATGGCGAGAAGTATCACCTTATCAAAAGTTCATAGGAGGTGGTGCAATTCTCATGACATTCTTGACATAAAGATGGTAATACTCCAGGATAGAACAGTTTTAGAAGCTGGATTAACATTCTTCATCTGCGGAGTACAACTTCTTTGACCCAATCCTGGATATGGATAAGGTACTGGAGTTTGTTTCTCCTAGTCATTCCAGAATAGAATGGCTTGACAGACCACAAGAGTAAAAGGCATCGATGAACACGAGTGCACAACTACTCCTGACTATCAACTGATAGACGAAAGTCAGAATACAACTAAAAAGGGACAACTCAAAAGAACATATAACTTTCCGAGTTGTGGATGCATGGACTAGCATGTCGAACCAGTTCAACATATTTCTTCCAGATAACCCATGCAGAAAGGTAGGACTGGCAGAGTCACAATATGAATAGAGTACTACTCAGAGCACTCGGTTTGTGATCTTTTGGTTCAGAAGAACTTCTGCCATGATGGTTCATGGTATTTGGAAGAAGGATATACCACGGACCTCGAGGACTATCACAAGGTTACTAATATCCTAAAGGAACGAGCAAATACTATCAACATGAAGTAAGTAGGGTGAAGCGCGGGTTCAAGAACCCAGGAATAGAATACCTACCAACTAGATAGCATCACGGGATGCTTTCGAGAATGATGACCAGAATCATCACACTGGAATATAAAACGTTGCTGGAATACTGGGTGATCTTTTAAGACACCTAGGGTCATAATAATAAGTCCAACATATATGTCGAGGTAACAGAGTGCCTCAACACACCGACTAGTGTGGTTAATCTGGCCTAAAAGGACATTAAGAACAGATAGGAATGGTTTGCAAATGCATCAGACTATTTAGAAACCTGGGATGACTCGAACAGCATAACGGCTGCAAATGCTCGAAAATACTTTTGAGATCCAAGCAAAAAGGGTAGCATATCCACTTAACATCATAATGTCAAGGTTCTGAGACCAACAGTTGAACAAACAGAAGTAGTAGAAACTGAACTGAGGGTTGAATCCACAATAACGTGATCCTGATAAATAGAATGAGAATCCTAGTTCTTAATCCCTGTAGAAAGAAGAAGGTGACTCAGATCAGAAGGTCATAGGGCAAAGGAGTAAAAAGAGCCTTACGTTCCCTTCCACAATCAATTCCCTTATATAACTAAAGAATTCCTAGACACGACTTCGACCAGTTTGGCTTGCTAATCCTACAAGCAGTCAGGCTCTGATACCAAAGCTGTCGAGACCTCGATCCTAAGTCACACAGGTCTAGCATGTAACACATCATATCACTTTGCGGCCTCACGCACGGTATTCCCACGGGTGCCACCTTACCTGGCCCGGGACCGTTTGCGCATTTTGGCACACGTATATGATAGTGTCGCTAGCATCCATATGACAGAGAACCCGGGCCGACATGACCAGTTATAAACCAAAAGTGGCACTAAATTACAGAGACAGGCATACATGACCCAGCAACGAACGTGTCGGTCATCAACGTATGAACCCAAGTCGTAGCAAGCTACAAGGATTTAAAGGAACAACGCGTGACATTTCCCCTAAGGGACAGACACAGGAACGAAGAAGGACACATGCCGGTCAGCCAAAGTGTTCCGGAGCAGTAGCAAGCTACCAAGGCTCAGTGGAAGCACTAGGAGACATTTCCCTGTAAGATAGGCTACCAAAGGTAAACAACTAGGTGTCGGATCCCACACATAGCAATACACATTACACGTACGCATAACATGTAAGTATGTGCTGTACAACATGGCATCACAACATAACTCAACAACTCATATAGATAAAGGCCCAGAGGAGCCATCATAGCATTTATTACAACCAGAGGTCACATGACCCAACATTCAGAGCATACAGGCAACGGAAGCATAACATGTCTGGGTACAGACAACAACAAATGAAAAAGGCTGGGAAGCCTGACTATCTACAAGACCCTCCCAAGGGTACAAGATCGTAGCTGAGGTAACAAGCTAAACGTCGAAGTCCACGCGGAACCACTAGCGAGACTGAAGTCTCTCTGCAAAACATAAATTAAGCAAACGTGAGTACAAAGGTACTCAGCAAGACTTACATCAGAACTAGCTACATATGCATCAGTATCAACAAAGGGGTGGTGGAGTTTGACTGCAGCAAGCCAGCTTTGACTCGGTGGCTATCCTAAACTACGACTGCAAGTAACTCTTTTGAAGTGGCGCACACGAGTCCACATATTCACCAATCAATACACCACTATGGATCCGCTCCCGTCTCCCTACGAGAAGGCCATCCATAGCACTCACGCTTATCTTGCAAGTTTTAGAGTATCCACTATCACTTGCCTATGTACCACGTAAGCATCCAAGAAGTCCATAACCGCGGACCCGGCTATTCGAATAGATCATGTTAACCATGCAGGGGTGTACTTCTTCACACACGCTCTCGCCACTTACCGCCATGTACACGTCATGTATCTCGGAAACCTTCAAGCGGAGCCTGACGAGGGTGTCGGCCACGACCTGACTAACCACACAAGTCTCTCGTCCAGGTTTATCGCCTATTCGGGTTCCATCCGTGGGGAGATCCGGCCGGGGTGTCGCTCACGGCCCCAAATGATGTGCGCAGGGTTCCAAAGCCCACCTCGACGGATGGATCTACGCTTGGTACACCGTGCCACGGTGCCTAGTCTGACCCAAGCCCACATGTACCGTGTGCCACTTGGTAGACTACTAATACTACCTACAAACACCAGAAACTAGTTGCAACTCCTGGACAGAGATCTAGTTGATTAATAAGTCGAGAGGGGTCGAGTTACCGGAACCCAATGTGTGGTAGTAACTAGTCATTGGACAACTTACACAGAACTCAGTTCTTAAGGACGGTTCCAGTGAGACAACCCACCATGTACTCCTACATGGCCTCTCACCGCTACCTTTACCAAATCGTGTTCACACACTTAGCTCTCAACAGTAGGGCATGTTCACCACATTCCAATTCATCCCCGATGAATCAGACCTGACTCAACTCTAAGCAATAGCAGGCATAACCAGAAAACATGAATGAGTAGGCACAACATGGCTCAAACAACTCCTACTCATGCTAGTGGGTTTCAACTATTTACTCTGGCAATGACAGGTCATGCAGAGGAATGGGGTTCAACTACCGTAGCAAAAGCAGTTCAATCGTTGTTGTCCTAATGCAGTAAAAGAGAGCAGGAGCGAGAGAGTGGGATTGTATCAGGATGCTCAATGGGGGTTGCTTGCCTGGCACTTCTGAAGATAGTAAAAGTTCTTCATTGGTGTCATCGAACTCATCGTCGGAACATCGTCTACTGAGAGGGGACAAAACCGACAAACAGAGAAAGAATACAATCAATGCAATGCAACAATATGATGCATGAATGTGACATGGCAATATGATGTTTATTGAGCCAATGCAACTAGCAACACAATTAAATGAAGTTGGTTTGAACCAAAGGTTCAAATTCAAACTCCATATGTGATTAATCAAATGCCATTTATTCAAATTGTCCTAAACAGCAGCCATAAGTTGTTCTAACATGCATGAAAATGTCATAAACAAATTCCTTGGATTTTTCTGATCAATTTTCATATATAAATTATTTCCATCTGAGCTACGGTTGATTTTATATGATTTTTAGAAGTTTAAAGCATTTTCTGGAATTTCTAAACCTTTTCTGATTTATTTTAATTCCAGAAAGTCTTTATTGCGTCAGCACTGCGTCATGCTGAGGTCAGCAGGTCAACTGACCGGCCAGAGTCAAACCTGACGTGTGGGGTCCACACGTCAGTGACACATGGGCTAAATCCGGTCTAAACCAGCGCTGACTGGGGTTTGACCAGGGCTAGGGCCCACTGTCAGTGGCTGTTAGGGTTGTTTAGCGGCAGGGGTTAGCACTAATGACAGTGCCAAGTCAGCAGTCGCCGGAGTTTGGCCGGCGGCGACCAAACCGACGGCGGCGCGCGTCGGAAAAACGCTAGGGGGCTCGGTTTTAGGAGCGGTTTGTTGCTATGGCCTGCTGGAGCTCTTGCGCATCTAGTGGTGGCATCAGCTCTCGCCAGAGTGGAGCAAAACTACGGCGGCGACAACTTTTGCGGTGGCCGGAGTTCGGGCAGGTGCGGGTGCGGCACTAGGGGGTTTGGGAGGAAAAATAGAGGTGGCTACGGGCTCCTGGAGGAACACTGAGTGCGGTGACGCGCTCAGTTTTGAGCGTGCGTGGATGTGGCCACGGCGGCGGCATCGCCGGCGGATCCGAGCTCTCGGGCTCGTCGGCGACGGTGGTTAGAGGGCTACTCGGATGGAGTGACTAGGGGGAAAAGAGAGAGGAGCTCACGACGGTTGTGGCGGTGGCCTCGGTGAACTCGGGGAGGCGACGGATGTTGCGAATCAACGGCGAGGTCGACGGCGGCCGGAGGTTGAAGACGAGCGCGATGACGATGAAGCAAGGCCTCCCGGCGTCCCGTAGCTTGGTGGAGAGGACGAGAAGGACGCAGCGGAGCTCGTTGGCGCGTCGGGGAGGCGAGGGGGTCATGGTGGCTACGGCTACGGCAGCGGCGGCGACGATGGCGTTCGGCCATGTGTGGAAGGAAGTGAGGGAGAGGCGAGGGGAAGGACTGGAGAGGCCGGCTCGATCCAGACGTCAGCGGCGAGACGATTCGCGGCGTCGCGCTGGCGAGGGGAGGGCCAGGCAGGCAGGTGGCGTGGAGGCACGGCCGTGCGCGCGCGCCGGCCACACGCCTGGCCGACTGGCGCCAGGAGGACGACGACGATGGTGGGCTGGGCCGGCCACTTGGGCCGCCAGGTGGGCTGCACAGGTAAGTGCTCTCTCTCTTAAATTCTAAAATAGTTTCTGTTTTCTATTTTCTGCTTTTGTTTTGATTTAATAAAAATTCCAGAACATTTTCATAAATCTTGGGAATATTTGTGGGCACTGTCTGGATTAATCCCAACAACCCTCATTTACTTCGAAGATTATTTGGGCATTTAAAATTATCTATAGGATTTAAATGTCCAAATGCAAATATCTATGATTTAATTCAAGGATCCAAAATGGCTCCCAAAATTATGAAACCATTTTTGGCTGAGGTTTTAGCCAAGACCAAAAATGATGAACATTTTGTGAAGGGCACTTTGGATACATTGAAAATTATTTAGGTTCAACCTAGTTGAGTTCCTTTGGTGCTAGGGTTTGAACAATCCCCATTTCAAGTTAACAAAATTTAAAACATGATGCACAGGCAAAAACTATCCTAGGGCACAGTAAAGCTAGGGATGTGACAAACGTACCCCTTTCAAGCAACCCTGCAATCAAGATACAAGAAGTCTCTTGTGTCCCCAACACACCTAATACACTTGTCAGATGTATAGGTGCACTAGTTCGGCGAAGAGATGGTAAAACATGGATGATAGGAGTGGCAAAGCAAAGTAATATAAATCTGTAATAAAAAGTGCAGCAAGCAAACAAGTGGTAAACGTGAGCACAAATGGTATTGCAATGGTGGAAACAAGGCCTAGGCTTCATACTTTCACTAGTGGCAACTCCCAACAACATTGACATAGTCTAATCACATGATATTTTCCATAAAACATGCAATGGAGACGCACCCGGAGGTCATTCCTTTGTGGTCAAGAGAGGACGAGAATTATGTAGGGCTACAAAAGCACACCTCAAAGTTCGTAGTTCTCAATCTATGGATTTCCCAATGTCACCGCGGCCATCCAAAGAGAGTACCACAATCACCACAACATATCTCAAGGATAGTCAAAGACAAGCACCAAGAGACTCTCAATCTTCAATCAACACACAAAAGAGGAAATCACCCATGAAAATATTTTTCTAATCCATGTCCAATAGACCGTTGTCACCTTGGTCTCGGGGATTATACTAGATAAAGACAAGTGAGTACATCAATCTAATGCATAGAGGAAGGGGAAATATCATGGGATCACCCTAGATTAACATAGCCTATGATCACAATGAAGATCACATCATTGGAGAGAGAATTGACCACATAGCTACTGGTAGAAACCTCAGCCCCGAGGAGGAACTACTCCCGCATCATGGAGGGAGGAAGCAACGTCGATGGAGATGAATCCGGGGGCACTTCCCCGTCCCGGCAGGATGCCGGCACAGGAATTCTGGTCCCCTGAAACTTAGTGGCGATGGCGGCCGAGATCGGAATTGCTTCTGGAGAAAAGGGTTCTGGAATCAGGGTTTCCGCGACGGGAGAAATATATATGCCAAAGGGGGTCACCAGAAGCGGAGAGGGGGGCCCAGGCGCCCCCCTAGGGCGGCCAGGGGTGGGGCCGCCTGGGCTGGCCGCCTGGGCTTCCCCTGGCTCCCCTCTGGCCCCACTTTGGTTTTTCTCGAAGCTTCCTGTTCGCTGATTTTTTCTGTATTTTTCCCGGAATTTTTGGAGCACTTTTAATATGGGGGAAATCTGAAATAGACAAACAGCAGAAAACAGGAACTGGCACTGTGGTGCACTGAGTTAATAGGTTAGTCCAAATATGATCAAAAGTGTATGGAAGTGCATAAATATCATAGCAATATCACACAAAAGAAGCATGGAGCAAGCAGAAATTATAGATACGTTTTGGACGTATCAACATCCCCAAGCTTAATTCCTGCTCGTCCTCGAGTAGGTAAATGATAACAAGCATAATTTCTGTGGTGACATGCTACCAACCATATAAGAACTTTTTAAGTAAAGCAATCAAGGCATGTAATTCAATTCAAGTCATAACAAGCAAGAGTCTATATTAGCATTGTAACAAGTAACATAAGAACATAAAGGTGCAAGAGCTCTCGCTGTCCGTGACTCGAATGTCTCCAAATGGTGTTTGCGTGCAAGAAAGGGGATAGGGATATACGAGAGAGTAAAACATAGTTTTTATATTGTTGAGAACTTAATCTACTAAAGTTTCACACTTGGTCTTCTTTGGAATCTTATCTTGACTCATCCCCAGACCAATAGCCAGGTACAAGTCAAAATGATCCACTCCCTTTCGATATTTTGAGCACTCATGCAATGGATGAGCGTAAGCAAGAAAGTCGACACTTAGGATGGCAAAGAGAGAAAAATGATGGAGGGGGAAGACAAAAAGGTGTGAAAGGCTCACATCAATGAGGACAATCATCGGCGAGAGAAAGCCAAATGATAGATATGATGTGAGAAGTAGGGATTGCCATGCAACGGATGCACATATGAGCTAAGGTAAGATCTCCAATGGAACTAGTGGGGGTGCATCCAACTTGCTTGCTCAGAAGACCTAGAGCTCTTTTGAGGAGGCTCATCATTGGAATATACAAGCCAAGTTCTATAGTGTGAAGGTCCCCACATAGCTATATGCATGAATGATAATCTCTATGGAGTACAAGGTATAAGATGGAGTACGAGTGTGGATCTCTCAAAAAGAATAGTAGTGTGCCCCCTTCTCTCTTTTTTTTGTGGCCTCCATGGCTCTTTCTATTTAACTCTCATTTGTCCTCTTTGGGATCTTTTCCTCACTTTAGGGGCAACACTCTATGTATTACAAGAAGTATAGAAGATCTTTCACACTTTACAAAAGTACTCAACATAAAGAAAATGAAACTATCATGATGTATGCAAATGTATGCCTCTGCCAGTGTAGCAGGATATGCAATGATACTAGCGCGTCATGTAGCAGTGATTAGGGCAAGGCCCAACTAGCATGCGGCTCATCGATCAAGCAAAAAGCATGTATGACATGAAGATCAAGTCATGAGAAGATGGATGTTGCATGGCAATGTATCTCAGAAAGGCTATGGAAATGCATTGATAGGTAGGTATGGTGGCTGTTTTGAGGAAGGATATAATGAGGCTTATGATGACAGAGCGTATCGTGCCAAGGATTTGGATGCACCGGCGAAGTATGCGCCAACTCTCGAGGTGAGAAAGGGCAATGCACGGTACCGAAGAGGTTAGAAAAATATGGATAGGTGGAAGTGTCAACCTTCGAATACTCACATTAGTCCGAAGAACTCATGCACTTATTATCGGTAACTCTCAATCTAATTAGGAGGTTCACAAAGAGACAAGTACCCCGAGGAGGAGTGTATGGGGGTTTGGTTATCCTTGCGCATCCTCGGCTCATGGTACGTGAGTGTACTCTAATATTCGATCCCTCCAAAGATAAGTGATCCATCTAGTAGCTAAAGTTCTCAACTATTTTGTAGGTTTTCGAAAATAAACACGGATTGCCCAAATACAACATCTATCACTAATAGGCTAAAGCTCTTGACACCAAAAGTTCAGACATTACTCATGGCAATACCTCAAAACTATTGCAAGTTACTACTAAAATTAAATAGCAACCTCAATTACCTACTTTAAGTTAAGACACACAACTCAGTGCAACAGGCAAACTCTCTTAACAAGGTAAACATGAAAACTCAAGAGAGTTCAGCAACCAACTAAACAAAAGCTCTTTAAAAAGAAAAGCATGAAAACTAAGAGCTAAACATGACAACAGCTATGGAAAGACAAAGAACACACACATCAAAGATAAGCATGAAAATCCTATGTTGTGTTCTAGGTTGAAGTGGAGCGTGTTTCTCTCCCACACAAAGAAAGCTGGGTTCTAACTTGTTATGAACAGCAAGCAAAGCTAAAGAAAACTAAAAAGGAAACCAAGAGCAAGACGCTCCAAGCATAGCACATAACGCATGAAGTGATTAAAATATAGTGGAACGAAAGACGAACTGATAATTGTTGATGGAGAAGGGGATGCATGGGGGCATCCCCAAGCTTAGATGCTTGAGTCTCCTTGGATATTCCTTGCGGGTGCATGGGGGCATCCCCAAGCTTGAGCGTTTGACCCTCCTGAATCTTCTTTTATCATCTTTCCTCGCACACTTGAAAACTCCCTTCATACATAACTCATCATAATCTGATTAGCGAGGTTAGTACCCACAATAAAGTAATTTTTCCCTACTGGAAATAAGGATAATCTTGAAGAGCTACTGTTTCTCAAGATCGCCAAAAAGTTTTTGCAAAGAAAAAGCAAGCTCAAGGTTTGCAAAACGAAGAAAAGGCAAAACAGGACAGAATCTGTGAAAAACAGACCAGCAAGTAGTAAATAATTTTTTCGGGGCACTTCTGCAACTCAAATCAAAAAACTCAGAACAGACGCTCGAAAGCCAATTGTATAGAGCACGCTGTCAAAAAAATTCAGATCAAAAAGATGATCTGGTGATTTTATTCGAATTTGTCTGTCCAAGGATAGAATCTGTTTTCTGGACAGCACGTCACAACTTTTGAACTTTCTTGCAATCGGAGGCTAAACTTGGCACAAAGCTGAAAAATAAAGATACAATGATGTTGCTACAGTAGTAACAAACATCAAGACCACTAAAAACTGAAAGAACAAACTGAAAGCAAAGATAACAAGGGTTGTCTCCCTAGAGCTCTTTCTTTATAGCCATAAAGATAGGCTTAAGACTTTAATGATGCTCTCGTAGGAATAAGAGTTGAAGAACAAAGGAGAGCATCAAGAAGCAAATACCAAACACTTTTAAGCCTAACATGCTTCCTATGCATAGGAATATTGCAATAGAATAATTCATTGAAGCACAAAGCAATAAGCATAGGAAGACAAAACAAGTGCAACTTCAAAACCTTCAACATAAAGAGAGGTAACTTGATATTATTGAAATATCTATAAGCATATGTTCCCTTCTCATAATAATTTTCAATGGGGTCACGAATAAACTCAACAATATAACTATCACATAAGGCATTATTTCCATGATCCAAAAGCATAAAAGTATCATTACTCTTCATATAAGGAAAATCTTTCTTATTAGGAATAGTGAGAGTAAAGCAATCATAACCATCATGGTAATCATCATATTTAGGAGGCATATCATAATCATAATAAATTTTATCCTCAATAGTAGGTGGACTAAAAAGCTAACATTTATCATTGTAATCATCATATATAGGAAGCAAAGTATCATCAAAGTAAATTTTCTCTTCAAAAGTTGGGGGACTAAAAATATCATGTTCATCAAACGTGTCATCCCCAAGCTTAGAGCTTTCCATGTCATTAGCAATATTGATATTAAAAAAACATACTAATAACATCACCACCATCATGATTGTTATGCAAATAATAAAGTTCCAAAGGTTTTTTAATTTTCTCTTCAAACACATCATGTCCAAGTTCAAGGTAGAGCTTATAAAGCTCTCTCATATTTTTGTTGTTTTCCATTAAGCAAAACTAGTGAAAATAAAAACAAGAAACAAAAAGATTTAATTGCAAGATCTAGAGAAGGTACCTTCACTTACCTCACTTCCCTGGCAACGGCGCCAGAAATAGCTTGATGTCTACGCACGCTTCTATTCTTGTAGACTATGTTGGGCCTCCAAGCGCAGAGGTTTGTAGGACAGCAGCAATTTCCCTCAAGTGGATGACCTAAGGTTTATCGAACTCAGGGAAGTGGAGGTTGAACGTACCCCTTTCAAGCAACCCTGCAATCAATATACAAGAAGTCTCTTGTGTCCCCAACACACCTAATACACTTGTCAGATGTATAGGTGCACTAGTTCGGCGAAGAGATGGTAAAACATGGATGATAGGAGTGGCAAAGCAAAGTAATATAAATCTGTAATAAAAAGTGCAGCAAGCAAACAAGTGGTAAACGTGAGCACAAATGGTATTGCAATGGTGGAAACAAGGCCTAGGCTTCATACTTTCACTAGTGGCAACTCCCAACAACATTGACATAGTCTAATCACATGATATTTCCCATAAAACATGCAATGGAGACGCACCCGGAGGTCATTCCTTTGTGGTCAAGAGAGGACGAGAATTATGTAGGGCTACAAAAGCACACCTCAAAGTTCGTAGTTCTCAATCTATGGATTTCCCAATGTCACCGCGGCCATCCAAAGAGAGTACCACAATCACCACAACATATCTCAAGGATAGTCAAAGACAAGCACCAAGAGACTCTCAATCTTCAATCAACACACAAAAGAGGAAATCACCCATGAAAATATTCTTCTAATCCATGTCCAATAGACCGCTATCACCTTGGTCTCGGGGATTATACTAGATAAAGACAAGTGAGTACATCAATCTAATACATAGAGGAAGGGGAAATATCATGGGATCACCCTAGATTAACATAGCCTATGATCACAACGAAGATCACATCATGGGAGAGAGAATTGACCACATAGCTATTGGTAGAAACCTCAACCCCGAGGAGGAACTACTCCCGCATCATGGAGGGAGGAAGCAACGTCGATGGAGATGAATCCGGGGGCACTTCCCCGTCCCGGCAGGATGCCGGCACAGGAATTCTGGTCCCCCGAAACTTGGTGGCGATGGCGGCGGAGATCAGAATTGCTTCTGGAGAAAAGGGTTCTGGAATCAGGGTTTCCGCGACGGGAGAAATATATATGCCAAAGGGGGTCACCAGAAGCGGAGAGGGGGGCCCAGGCGCCCCCCTAGGGCGGCAAGGGGTGGGGCCGCCTGGGCTGGCCGCCTGGGCTGCCCCTGGCTCCCCTCTGGCCCCACTTTGGTTTTTCTCGAAGCTTCCTGTACGCTGATTTTTTCTGTATTTTTTCCGGAATTTTTGGAGCACTTTTAATATGGGGGAAATCTGAAATAGAAAAACAGCAGAAAACAGGAACTGGCACTGTGGTGCACTGAGTTAATAGGTTAGTCCAAATATGATCAAAAGTGTATGGAAGTGCATAAATATCATAGCAATATCACACAAAAGAAGCATGGAGCAAGCAGAAATTATAGATACGTTTTGGACGTATCAGGCCCAGAGGTACCTCTCCGACATATGGAGTGACAATATGCCAGTCTCGATTCGTACCAACTCAACAGACACTTTCGGAGATACACGTTGCGTACCTTTATAGCCACCCAGTTACGTTGTGACGTTTGGCACACCCAAAGTATTCCTACGGTATCTGGGAGTTGCACAACCTCATGGTCAAAGGAATAAATACTTGACACCGGAAAAGCTTAAGAATTACGAACTATACGATCTCATGCTAGGCTCAGGATTGGGTCTTGTCCATCACATCATTCTCCTAATGATGTGATCCCGTTATCAATGACATCCAATGTCCATGGTCAGGAAAGCGTGACCATCTATTATCAACGAGCTAGTAACTAGAGGCTTAACAGGGACACGTTGTCGTCTATGTATTCACACATGTATTGCTGTTTTCATACAATACAATTCAAGCATGAATAACAGACAATTATCATGAACAAGGAAATATAATAATAATACTTTTATTATTGCCTCTAGGGCATATTTCCAACAGTCTCCCACTTGCACTAGAGTCAATAATCTAGTTACATTGTGATGAATCGAACACCCATAGAGTTCTGGTGTTGATCATGTTTTGCCCGTGGAAGAGGTTTAGTCAACGGGTCTGCAACATTCAGATCCGTATGCACTTTACAAATATCTATGTCTCCATCTTGAACATAATTCCGGATGGAGTTGAAACGACGCTTGATGTGCTTGGTCTTCTTGTGAAACCTGGGCTCCTTGGTAATGGCAATAGCTCTAGTGTTGTCACAGAAGAGAGTCATCGGGCTTGACGCACTTGGAATGACTCCTAGGTCGGTGATGAACTCCTTCATCCAGACTCCTTCTTGTGCTGCTTCGCAAGCAGCTATGTACTCCGCTTCACATGTAGAATGCGCCACGACGCTCTGCTTGCAACTGCACCAGCTGACTGCTCCACCATTCAAAATATACACATATCCGGTTTGAGACTTAGAGTCATCCAGATCTGTGTTGAAGCTAGCATCGACGTAACCCTTTACGTAGAGCTCTTCGTCACCTCCATAAACGAGAAACATATCCTTAGTCCTCTTCTGGTACTTTAGGACGTTCTTGACCGCTGTCCAGTGTTCCATACCGGGATCACTTTGGTACCTCCCTACCAAACTTATGGCAAGGTTCACATCAGGTCTGGTACACATCATGGCATACATGATAGAACCTATGGCCGAGGCATAGGGAATGACACTCATCTTTTCTCTATCTTCTGCCGTGGTCGGGGACTGAGCCTTGCTCAATCTCATACCTTGCAAAACAGGCAAGAACCCCTTCTTGGATTGATCCATATTGAACTTCTTCAATATCTTTTCAAGGTATGTGCTTTGTGAAAGACCAATGAGGCGTCTTGATCTATCTCTATAGATTTTGATGCCTAATATGTAAGCAGCTTCTCCAAGGTCCTTCATTGAAAAACTCTTATTCAAGTAGGCCTTTATACTTTCCAAGAATTCTATATCATTTCCCATCAGCAATATGTCATCCACATATAATTTGAGAAATGCTACAGAGCTCCCACTCACTTTCTTGTAGATACAGGCTTCTCCCCAAGTCTGTATAAAGCCAAACGCTTTGATCACATCATTAAAGCGAATATTCCAACTCCGAGATGCTTGCACCAGCCCGTATATCGAGCGCTGGAGCTTGCATACCTTGTTAGCATTCTGTGGATCGACAAAACCTTCCGGCTGCATCATATACATCTCTTCCTTGAGGAAACCATTAAGGAATGCCGTTTTGACGTCCATTTGCCATATCTCATAATCATAGAATGCGGCAATTGCTAACATGATTCGGACTGACTTCAGCGTCTCTACGGGAGAAAAAGCCTCATCGTAGTCAATCCCTTGAACTTGTCGATAACCCTTAGCGACAAGCCGAGCCTTATAGATGGTCACATTACCATCCGCGTCTGTCTTCTTCTTAAATATCCATTTATTTTCTATGGCGTGCCTATCATCAGGCAAGTCCACCAAGGTCCATACTTTTTTTTCATACATGGATTCTATCTCGGATTTCATGGCTCCAAGCCATTTATTGGAATCCGGGCCCGCCATCGCTTCTTCATAGTTCGAAGGTTCACTGTTGTCTAACAACATGATCTCCATGACAGGGTTACCGTACCACTCTGGTGCGGAACATGTCCTTGTGGACCTTCGAAGTTTAGTAGTAACTTGATCTATATCTTCATGATCATCATCATTAACTTCCTCCCTTGTCAGTGCAGGCACCTCACGAACAATTTCCTGCGCTGCGCTACTTTCCGGTTCGGGAGGGGTGACTGTCACCTCATCAAGTTCTACTTTCCTCCCACTCACTTCTTTCGAGAGAAACTCTTTCTCCAGAAAGGATCCATTCTTGGCAACAAAGACCTTGCCTTCGGATCTGTGGTAGAAGGTGTACCCAATCGTTTCCTTTGGGTATCCTATGAAGACGCATTTTTCCAATTTGGGTTCGAGCTTCTCAGGTTGAAGTTTCTTGACATAAGCATCGCAACCCCAAACTTTTAGAAACGACAACTTAGGTTTCTTGCCAAACCAAAGTTCATACGGTGTCATCTCAACGGATTTCGACGGAGCCCTATTTAAAGTGAATGCGGCAGTCTCTAAAGCATAACCCCAAAAAGATAGCGGTAAGTCGGTGAGAGACATCATAGATCGCACCATGTCCAACAAAGTACGATTTCGACGTTCGGACACACCGTTACGCTGAGGTGTTCCGGGCGGTGTCAATTGTGAAACAATTCCACAGTTCCTAAGGTGCGTGCCAAATTCATGACTTAAATATTCACCCCCATGATCCGATCGCAAGAACTTTATTTTTATGTCACGTTGATTCTCAACCTCATTGTGAAATTCCTTGAACTTTTCAAAGGTCTCAGACTTGTGCTTCATCAAGTAGATATACCCATATCTACTCAAGTCATCTGTGAGGGTGAGAACATAACGATAGCCTCCACGAGCCTCAACACTCATTGGACCGCACACATCGGTATGTATGATTTCCAATAAGTCGGTTGCTCGCTCCATTGTTCCGGAGAACGGAGTCTTGGTCATCTTGCCCAAGAGGCATGGTTCACACGTGTCAAATGATTCATAATCAAGAGACTCCAGAAGTCCATCTGCATGAAGCTTCTTCATACGTTTCACACCAATATGACCAAGGCGGCAATGCCACAAGTATGTGGGACTATTATTGTCAACTTTACATCTTTTGGCATTCACACTATGAACATGTGTATCATCACGATCGAGATTCATCAAAAATAAACCATTGACCAGCGGGGCATGACCATAAAACATATCTCTCAAATAAATAGAACAACCATTATTATCGGATTTAAATGAGTAGCCATCTCGCATCAAACGAGATCCAGATACAATGTTCATGCTCAAAGCTGGTACTAAATAACAATTATTAAGGTTTAAAACTAATCCCGAGGGTAGATGTAGAGGCAGCGTGCCGACGGCGATCACATCGACCTTGGAACCATTCCCGACGCGCATCGTCACCTCGTCCTTCGCCAGTCTCCGCTTATTCCGCAACTCCTGCTTTGAGTTACAGATATGAGCAACTGCACCGGTATCAAATACCCAGGAGCTACTACGAGCGATGGTAGGGTACACATCAATAACATGTATATCACATATACCTTTGACGTTGCCGGCCTTCTTGTCCGCTAAGTATTTGGGGCAGTTCCGCTTCCAGTGACCCGTTCCCTTGCAATAAAAGCACTCAGTCTCAGGCTTGGGTCCATACTTTGGCTTCTTCCCAGCAACTGGTTTACCGGGCGCGGCAACTCCCTTGCCGTCCTTCTTGAAGTTCTTCTTACCCTTGCCCTTCTTGAACTTAGTGGTTTTATTGACCATCAACACTTGATGCTCTTTCTTGATCTCCACTTCTGCTGATTTCAGCATTGAATACACCTCGAGAATGGACTTCTCCATCCCCTGCATATTGAAGTTCAACACGAAGCTCTTGTAGCTAGGTGGGAGCGACTGGAGGATTCTGTCAACGACCGCTTCGTCTGGGAGATTCATTCCCAACTGAGACAAGCGGTTGTGCAACCCAGAAATCTTGAGGATGTGCTCACTGACAGAACTGTTTTCCTCCATCTTACAGCTGTAGAATGCGTTGGAGACATCATATCTCTCAACTCGGGCATGAGCCTGGAAAACCATTTTCAGCTCTTGGAACATCTCATATGCCCCGTGGTGCTCAAAACGCTTTTGGAGCCCCGATTCTAAGCTGTAGAGCATGCCACACTGAACCAGGGAGTAATCATCACAACGCGACTGCCAAGCGTTCATAACATCTTGGTTTGCCGGGGCGGGAGCGTCACCTAGCGGTGCATCTAGGACATAAGTTTTCTTGGCAGCTATGAGGATGATCCTCAGGTTACGGACCCAGTCCGTATAGTTGCTACCATCGTCTTTCAGCTTGGATTTCTCTAGGAACGCGTTGAAGTTGAGGGTGACATGAGCATGGGCCATTTGATCTACAAGACATATTATAAAGAATTTAGACTAAGTTCATGATAATTAAGTTCATCTTAATCAAATTTTAATGAACTCCCACTCAGATTGACATCTCTCTAGTCATCTAAGTGATACATGATCCGAATCGACTAGCCCGTGTCCGATCATCACGTGAGACGGACTAGTCATCAACGGTGAACATCTTCATGTTGATCGTATCTACTATACGACTCATGTTCGACCTTTCGGTCTTCCGTGTTCCGAGGCCATGTCTGTACATGCTAGGCTCGTCAAGTGAACCCTAAGTGTATTGCGTGTGTAAATCTGGCTTACACCCGTTGTATGCGAACGTTAGAGCCTATCACACCCGATCATCACGTGGTGCTTCGGAACAACGATCCTTAGCAACGGTGCACAGTTAGGGGGAACACAATTCTTGAAATTTTTAGTGAGAGATCATCTTATTTACTACCGTCGTTCTAAGTAAACAAGATGGATAAACATGATAAACATCACATGCAATCAAATAAACTGACATGATATGGCCAATATCATCTTGCTCCTTCAATCTCCATCTTCGGGGCACCATGATCATCTTTGTTACCGGCTCGACACCATGATCTCCATCATCATGATCTCCATCAACGTGTCTTCATGAAGTCGTCACGCCAACTATTACTTCTACTACTATAGCTAACGTTTAGCAATAAAGTAAAGTAATTACATGGCCTTATTCAGTGACACGCAGGTCATACAATAATTAAGACAACTCCTATGGCTCCTGCCGGTTGTCATTATCATCGACATGCAAGTCGTGATTCCCTATTACAAGAACATGATCAATCTCATACATCACATATATCATTCATCACATCTTCTTGGCCATACCACATCACATAGCACATGCTGCAAGAACAAGTTAGACGACCTCTAATTGTTGTTGCAAGTTTTTACGTGGCTTCTATAGGTTTTCTAGCAAGAATGTTTCTTACCTACGCCAAAACCACAACGCGATTTGTCAATTTCTATTTACCCTTCATAAGGACCCTGTTCATCGAATCCGATCCGACTAAAGTGGGAGACACAGACACCCGCCAGCCACCTTATGCATCTAGTGCATGTCTGTCGGTGGAACTAGTCTCATGTAAGCGTACATGTAAGGTCGGTCCGGGCCGCTTCATCCCACGATGCCGCCGAATCAAGATTGGACTGGTAACGGCAAGAAAATTGAGCAAACTCAACGCCCACGACTTGTTTGTGTTCTACTCGTGCAAGATGCTACGCAAAGACCTAGCTCAGATGCCACTATTGGGGAACGTAGCAGAATTCAAAAAATTTCCTACGCTTCACCAAGATCAATCTAAGGAGTCATCTTGCAATGAGCATAATGGAGTGCATCTACATACCCTTTGTAGATCGTGTGCGGAAGCGTTCGAAGGAACATGGATGAAGTAGTCGTACTCTTTGTGTTCCTCGTCACCGATGATCCCGGCGCCGAACGGACGGCACCTCCGCGTTCAACACACGTACGGTACAGCGACGTCTCCTCCTTCTTGATCCAGCAAGGGCGGAGGAGAGGTTGTCGGAGATCTAGCAGCACGACGGCGTGGTGGTGGACGCAACAGGAAATCCTGTAGGGCTTCGCCGGCGCCCTGCGTAAGGAGTAGGAAGTGTGACGGGAGGGGGGAGAGGCGCCAGAGGCTTGGGTGCGGCTGCCCTCTCCCCCCCACTATATATAGGGGCCAGGGGGGCGCCGGCCCTTGGGAGATCAGATCTCCAGTGGGGCGGCGGCCAGGGGGGTAGACTTGCCCCCCAAGGCATAGGGGGCGCCCCCTCCCCCTAGGGTTTCAACCCTAGGCGCATGGAGGGGGGGCCCATGTGGTGCGCCAGCCCACCAGGGGCTGGCCCCTTCCCCCTTGCGGCCTAGGGGACCCACCGGGATGGGTGGCCCAACCCGATGGACCCTCGGGACCCCTCCGGTGGTCCCGGGACACTCCCGGTGACCCCCGGAGTTCACCCGATGGCCGAATATATATCATTCTTTACCTCCGGACCATTTCGGAACTCCTCGTGACGTCCGGGATCTCATCCGGGACTCCGAACAACATTCGGGTTTCCATGTGCATGTATCTCTACAACCCTAGCGTCACCAAACCTTAAGTGTGTAGACCCTACGGGTTCGGGAGACACGCAGACATGACCGAGACGACTCTCCAGTCAATAACCAACAGCGGGATCTGGATACCCATGTTGGTTCCCACGTGTTCCTCGATGATCTCATCGGATGAACCACTGTGTCAAGGATTCACTCAATCCCGTATGTTATTCCCTTTGTCTATCGGTACGGTACTTGCCCGAGATTCGATCGTCGGTATGCCCGATACCTTGTTCAATCTCGTCATGGCAAGTCTCTTTACTCGTTCCGTAATCCATCATCCCGTGACTAACTCCTTAGTCACTTTGAGCTCACTATGATGATGTCTTACCGAGAGGGCCCAGAGGTACCTCTCCGTCATATGGAGTGACAATATCCCAGTCTCGATTCGTACCAACTCAACATACACTTTCGGAGATACTCGTTGCGTACCTTTATAGCCACCCAGTTACGTTGTGACGTTTGGCACACCCAAAGTATTCCTACGGTATCCGGGAGTTGCACAACCTCATGGTCTAAGGAATAAATACTTGACACCGGAAAAGCTTAAGCATTACGAACTATACGATCTCGTGCTAGGCTCAGGATTGGGTCTTGTCCATCATATCATTCTCCTAATGATGTGATCCCGTTATCAATGACATCCAATGTCCATGGTCAGGAAATCGTGACCATCTATTGATCAACGAGCTAGTAACTAGAGGCTTACCAGGGACACGTTGTGGTCTATGTATTCACACATGTATCGCTGTTTCCGTACAATACAATTCAAGCATGAATAACAAACAATTATCATGAACAAGGAAATATAATAATAATACTTTTATTATTGCCTCTAGGGCATATTTCCAACACACCGGTAGTGTACCGGGACCACGGGAAGGGTCCCGGGGGTCCACCGGGTGGGGCCACCCATCCCGGAGGGCCCTGTGGGCCGAAGGGGGAGGGGGACCAGCCCTTAGTGGGTTGGCGCACCCCCCATGGGCCTCCCCCCATGCGCCTAGGGTTGAAACCCTAGGGGTGGGGGCGCCCCCTAGGCTTGGGGGGCAAGCCACCCCCCTTGGCCGCCGCCCCCCTAGGAGATTGGATCTCCTAGGGCTGGCGCCCCCCTGGCCCCCTATATATAGTGGGGGGAGAGAGGGCAGCCGAACCTCAGCCCCTGGCGTCTCTCCCCCCGTTACATCTCCTACTCCTCCCGCAGGGTCTCGGCGAAGCCCTGCAGCTTTTCCCGTTGCATCCACCACCACGCCGTCGTGCTGCTGGATCTCCATGAACCTCTCCTCCCCCCTTGCTGGATCAAGAAGGAGGAGACGTCGCTGTACCGTACGTGTGTTGAACGCGGAGGTGCCGTCCGTTCGGCGTTGGGATCATCGGTGACGAGGATCACGACGAGTATGACTCCATCATCCACGTTCCTTCGAACGCTTCCGCTCGCGATCTACAAAGGGTATGTAGATGCACTCCTTTATGCTCGTTGCTAGATGACTCCTTAGATTGATCTTGGTGAAGCGTAGGAAATTTTTTGAATTCTGCTACGTTCCCCAACAGTGGCATCTGAGCTAGGTCTTTGCGTAGCATCTTGCACGAGTAGAACACAAACAAGTTGTGGGCGTTGATTTTGTTCAATTCTCTTGCCGTTACTAGTCCAATCTTGATTCGGCGGCATTGTGGGATAAAGCGGCCCGGACCGACCTTACACGTACGCTTATGTGAGACTGGTTCCACCGACTGACATGCACTAGTTTCATAAGGTGGCTGGCGGGTGTCTGTCTCTCTCACTTTAGTCAGATCGGATTCGATGAAAGGGGTCCTTATGAAGGGTAAATAGAAATTGACATATCACGTTGTGGTTTTGGCGTAGGTAAGAAACGTTCTTGCTAGAAACCTATAGAAGCCACGTAAAAACTTGCAACAACAATTAGAGGACGTCTAACTTGTTCTTGCAGCATGTGCTATTGAAAGTGCAGTATATCAACTAGAGGGGGGGGGGTGATTAGACGATTTTTATGAAATGCTTCAAAACATGATAGTTTCGAAGACAAAAGATAAGCTCAAGCCTATTAGTATGCAGCGGAAAGTGGACTACACTAGATAAGCCATAGTCATGTATTCAATGAAGTGAAAGCATGAAGACTAATAGCAACTAGGCAGTAGTGATCATAAAGGAAGAAGGAATGTAGCCAATCACAACAAGTAGTTACTCAGTGAAGACAATCAGGTAAGGCAAGCATGCAAAGTCTTCACAACATAGAGCAGTAAGTAAAGGGAAGGAAAGGATAGAACCAGTAGCTCGGGGAAGACAATGATTTGTTAGACCAGTTCCAGTTGCTGTGACAACTGTACGTCTGGTTAGGGAGGCTGAGATTTAACTCAGAAGACCGCGTCTTCACCTTGTTCCCCTTGAGCTAAGGACACCTAGTCCTCACCCAATCACTCTGGTAAGTCTTCAAGTTAGACTTCCAAACCTTCACAGACTTCGTTCACCGGCGATCCGCAATTACTCTTGGAACTCAGAACGCGACGCCTAACCGGCTGGAGGAAACACAGTCCTCAAGTGTAATAAGTCTTCAGGTCACACAGACAGAAAGACTTCAGTGATGCCTAACACTCTTTGGCTCTGGGTGTTTGGGCTTTGTCCTCGCAAGGATTTCTCTCTCAAATGCTTCGGAGGTGGGTTGCTCTCAAACGACAAAAGCCGTGCAATAACTCTGAGCAGCCACCAATTTATGGTGTAGGGGGTGGGCTATTTATAGCCACTAGGCAACCCGACCTGATTTGTCTGAAGTGACCCTGGGTCACTAAGGAACTGACACGTGTTCCAACGGTCAGATTTCAAACACACACGGCAACTTTACTTGAGCTCCAAGTAAAGCTGACTCATCCGCCTCTGGATAAGATTTGCTCTCATAGTCTTCGCTCGAAGACATAGGATTTGGTTGAGCATCACTTCAGTCACACTGACTTAGTTCACTTGGACCCCACTTAACAGTACGGTGGTTCCTATGACTCAACAAGGAAGAAAAGGAAAGAACGAAACATCTATGTCTTCGCTCTCCATAGTCTTCACACAATGTCTTCTCACGTCATAGTCTTCAGTATGATTATCTTCATATACCACCACTGATATCAATGTCTTCATACATTTTTAGGGGTCATCTCCGGTAGGTTAACCGAATCAATGAGGGACTACTACCTGTGTTATCCTGCAATTCTCACAAACACATTAGTCCCTCAACCAAGTTTGTCGTCAATACTCCAAAACCAACTAGGGGTGGCACTAGATGCACTTACAATCTCCCCCTTTTTGGTGATTGATGACAAACTGGTTGAAGTTTTCAACGGGGATAAAGATATGTGGAATTGTAAAGGATAAAGGTATTGTCTTCGTAAGCAACAAAAGGCTCCCCCCAAAGATGTGCATATAGTTGATTTGCCTTTGAATGCAAATGTACATGGCAGGTTGTACTTGTGGAGATCCTCTTCAACTTATGAAGACAATTCATCATGCATGATTGATATGTCGAAGATAATGACATGCATAATGAAAAATGGACGTCTGTAGTAATGGCTAAGTGCGGAATATAAGATAGCAGATGCGGAATTTATCATCGCATTACAGAGTATCATAAAAACGTAGCAGACAACCATTAGTTTAAGTGTTACAACTCAAAGAACCAAATGTAGCAAAACGAGAGTTGTAAACACTAGGCAAATTATAAAGCACCCGCCCATATGGACCCGCTTGAAGACTATCAACTCATATGTTTCTCCCCCTTTTGTCAGTAAGGACCAAAAAGGTTTGAAGACATAGAGCCTCTACTCGTTCCCAGTTGGAGCAGAAGAGGATGCAGGGTCGGTGTTGTTGTTTGGCGGTGCATAAGTGGTTGGTGCAGTGTCGATGCACGCTGAAGTAGGAGGAGGTGAAGTAGCATCATCTTGATCATCGATCACCATGGCGTCAATTGTTGCAGCGGAGGAGGAGTATTCAGAATCTTCAAGAGATGGAGTTCGACGCATAACATCAGTCCTGGGAGGAGTGTTGTCAAACTTGAATCTCTAAGTGAAGCCATCGTCTTGAGGATCCGCTTCAGCACTCAGCAAGGTCAAACTCTTCCAGGACCTCTGACACGTTTCATGAGCAACAAAGGCATTCTTGGTGGCAAGATTGCGAATGCGATTGACATCCACCAAGAGGCTTTGCATCTGACGCTTTAACCAGAGGTGATGCTTGTCATGTTTCTGATGAAGGGCTACCAGAAGCTCTCGGCAATTCAGGACACGAGATCTCTTCTGAGGCCTTTGAGCGATGGTGCTTTCAGTGGCTTCGGTTTCAGCGTGTCGAGGTAGACGAGTACGGCCAGCCAGAGGATAAACACGTGAGACTGCTGGAACCCCTTCAATCTGCTGAGTGAAGCTCTGGTGATCAGCGTTGTGAAGACTAACTGGCTCTTTAGCAGGCTCTTGGTAGATGGCTTCAGCTGACATATCAACCTCAGGCAAGAAAATCTGATGGTTGCGAGCAGAGGGCTGATAGGTGACAGCTGAATGCAACCTGATGAGGCGCATTATCCAAGGGGCATAGAGTTTCAGACCAAATAGATCAGCTCCAGACATAGCCATTTGCCGAATGAAGAAATCTTGAGCATTGAAGCTGATGCCATTGAAGATATAGAAGACCAAAGTCTTCATAGTGCCTTCAAGCTTGGCTGATGAAGAATGTCCATTGATTGGCCATAGAGCACGCCTTATGATGTGATAGATGGTGCGCGGTAGGTACTCTAGGTCTTCAACAAAGAATTCGTTAGGGTATTCAGCATCACTTGGCAGAGGCTTCATCATGCTGAGCATTTGGCTCATGTTGGGCTGGCGCTTCTGAAATATACTCTCCAAGGCTTCAGTGTGCAATTGACAGCCATGTTCATATAGATCTCCTGGAGTGGGCAGGCCAGTAAGCTCAATGAGATCAAAGGCTTTAGCTTCATGATGCACATTGCCTGTCATCCACTCAAGGACCCATGTCTTCGGATCCCTGCTGTAGCCTAGGATGTGGAGTGTTGCATAGAATTGCAGAAGCAGCTCTTCATTCCAATGCTCTTTATCAGTTACAAAATTGAGCAGGCCAGCATCACGGAAGCAGTCAAGAGCTTCCTCCAGGCAAGGCAGACCAGCAATAGCTTTAGTGTCAAGACGCATATGAGGGAAAATGCGCCCTTGATCATAGAGTACTCTTGAGTAGTAGCTGCGTTGTTGATGGCTCCAGAACCTATCTGAGGATATTCTTGGCTTGGAATATGGGTTCTTGGCGCTGTCAAAGAAGGTGTTGTGCGCAGTGAAGCTATTGTCATTGAATGACCCTGAAGAGGTTGCAATACCTGGAAACCTTGGCAGTCTTGGCTTAGGCTTCTGAACTTGGGGCCTGTGCGCAACATGATGATCAAACTGAGGACCAGCAGCACACGGTTCAGTGGTAGGTGGCGGAATCAGAATGGGCCACCGGACAGTAACAAGCTGATCATCCTTGTTGTATGCTTGCTCAATGGTATGGGGCCGTGGAGGCGGAACAGGAGCAGAGGCATTGTCTTCAAGCTGCAGATTGGCGTCAGGTGCAGCATTGGTGTCAGGCGCAGCACTGGCTTCAGGCACAACACTGGCTTCAGGTGCAGCACTGGCTTCAGGCGCAGTCACTTCAGGCACCACAGTGTCTTCAGGTGCCATATTGGCTTCAGCCATGACCACGTCATTGGCTTCAGTGTTGGTGGTGGCAGCCTCTGAGTTTGTAGCCTCCACCTCAGGAGCTGGTGGGTCGGACACGTTCTCCTCGAGAACAGGGGGTGTGGCAGTACGTTCTTCTTCTTGGGGTGTTTCTTCTTCGGCTGATGCAGCCGGAATATCTTCAGCCGCTTTGGCTTCAGATTCTGAGGGGTTCACAGTAGGAGCAGCATCAGGTGCAGATGGTTGCTCTACTCCTTCTGGAACACTTGGGGCGATGACTTGAGGCCTTGGTCCTTTGCGAAGCCTGCAAAAAGCTGGCAACGCCTGAGGAGATGGAGGTTGTTGGGCCTCAAAGTCTTCATCTTCAAGCACCGTACTGGTGTCTTGAGTTTGCTGGGGTGTGGCTTGTGATCCTGTGGGTGATCAGCCCACGAGTCATCCTGAGCAATTGGCGTCAAAGGATGACCAATGCTGATGCGTTCGCTGTTCGTGAGAACAGGCGATGAGTCAATGTTGTATTCGATCTGAGGAAGGACTTCATCATCTTCAACATTGTCTTGAGGACCAATGTCTTCACCTGCGTTGGGGTCAACAGCTGGAATGTCTTCAGCCTCTGTGGGAGCAGGCTCATGAACAGTCAGTCTTCGTTCTCTCTGGGCAGATGCAGGGCGAGCAACTGAGATTGACTCGACAAAGATAGGCTCTTTGGAAGTAGCCTTATCCTTCTTGGTTTTGCGCTTCTTGGTGGGTGGAGCTTCATTAGTAGATTTCTTGCGCTTGCGAGCTTCAGCTTCAGCCACCTTAGTCTTCTTGAGCTTTGAAGCGGTTGGGGTTGCCTTAGGCTTCGTGCCAGTCATGCTAGCAGGGAAGACTATGCGAGGCATTTCCTGCCCAGATTCTTCAGCTTCGGGCACATGTTGCTTCTTCTTCTTCTTGGCAGCCATCCATGGGTCAATGCCAGGACGGCCAAGTGCCTTGCGCTTATCAGCTTCATTGAATGCTTGAACGCATTTGGCAGCCAAGTCCTTGATTCGCTCTCGAGAACTTTTGGCTTCATCACGCCACTGACGACAGGCTTCCTTGAGCTCGTGCATCATAACCTTGAAGTTCTGAATTTCTTGCACGCTGAGCTTGTCCACATGCTTCTTGAACTGAGCCATTTCATAATCTATCTTTTGCTTCATCTCAACAATTCTTTGAGCCAGAGCCAGTTCAGAAGCAATGGCGCCATGGAAGGAGACGCTGAGGCCAACTGGAAGTTGAAGATCGTCGAAGCTCAGGTTGGGTGTGTCAAACCATTCATCAATGAAGTTATTGAGCACTTCAACGTCAAAGAGCGGCAAATCATTGAAGATTTCAGCATCTTGCTTGCTCTTGATCAATAGCTCCAGAGCATCATCACCAAGATCTTCATCACTTGAGAGATCAAGGGCATCATTGGCAGTCTTCAGCACTGCATCAGGAGTGAGAGCTGGACTAGGGTTGTGTGATGGCTTCCTCTTTAGCTGTCTGCTCTTGGAGATATGCGAGTGTTCCTCAGATTGCACACTTGGTGCAGGTGGAGCAGTGGCCAAAGGCTTCACTCTAGAAGCCCTTGGAGGAGTAGACTTGGAAGCCTTTGATTTCTTCTTCTGGGGCTTTGGTGTTACAGGTGCTTCTTCAGAATCAGCATCTGCTTCAGGCTAATCCACATCCGCCCCTTGAACCCTTATGTGACTGATGAGGCCTTCTAGGTTGTAGAAGGGCCCAACCAGATTTGGTTCCGCTTCGCGCGTGCCATCAGCGCGGGGCGCAGAGGGGCCAGGATTGAAGTCTAATCCCCAAAGCTTCTTGTTCTCTTTGGCCGAGTTCTTGGCGAATTGAAGATTTCGCTTGAACAGATTGTCGTCGCGACACCAGAGCAAAGAGCTTGGATCAGCATCAGCAGGCTGAGGCCCTCTGACCATGCAAGGATAGAAGTCTTGAGCAATGGCTTCAGCACGAGTCTTGGGGGGAGATTTTTATAAGTGATATCTCCCCATGGATGCTTGATGGCGTTCTTCTCAGCATATTCTTGGGTTACGAACCTATAATTAAACCACTGTTCAGCCCAGTATCTTCGAATCCATTGGATTCGAGTCTTCCTCTGATTATAATCCTCCTCAGGATCAGTCTTGTATATTTCACTGAGATCAGGTGGCAAATCAATGGAGGTGTTGCCACGGCGCTGTCTGCCACCCTTTCTTACTGTCTTGTCAGTTGCCATTTGCTTCAACCTGAAGGGCTTCAAATTGAATGGCTTCAAAACAGGCAAATGTTTCGGTCTGCTGGTCAGACATGAACTGTCTTCAGGGGAGTGAATGTGACGTTGCAAAAACTCTGCAAATGAATGCAGACTATGAGAACCAAGTGATTCTCCCACAGACATGTACCTATGACAGCATTAGAGATGCGAGGGAAGGGGAAGAGGTCATATGCATTCTCAGAAGTTTTGAAGATTAAAACAGTTTTGAAGACTTTGACCTCATAGTGCGAAGACATTCACTCATGGGAGTTGGTTCCAGATTTGTACGAATCCACGAATAAGTACAAGTGAGGAATCTAACTATGGTTGAAGCATATGTGAATGTACTAGGCAAGATATGAGATGCAGAAAGGATATATCTATATATCTAAGTAGGCAGAAATTTCTTGTGGTAAAATAGATGAATATTTATGGATCTAGAAGATGGTAAAAAGCAAGTTTTATTTACCACACGATGAACTGCTTAGACGGAGATGAGTTGGATGCCCAACAGTTCGGTCTTCCGTGCCCTAACTTGGCGACGGAGGACAGCTACGGCGACGGCGGAGTAGAAGATGTCCGCGGCCGGCGTGAGGACGGCGTCGACAAAGTTGTGGCAGCGAAGCGCTTCGTCGCCGGCGTCGTCGAAAGCTAGCGGAGGCGCTAGGGTTGGTCGAGATGGAGAGGTGGTAGAAGAACCTTTTGACCGTGATGGGACGTGCATTTATAGGCATGGGAGACGGCACAGCGCAATTACGCAGGTGCCCTTGACGGTTCACGTATGAGTGACACTTGGCGGTCATGTAATGCATTGGGAGTTGTCCCACGATCCCACGTACACCACGACTGTCGGAGTGGTCGTTCCGGCTTCTCCGGGTTTCAGGCATAACAGATGGAGCATTAAAATCAGATTTAAAGTTTGTCTCCGTATCTTCTGCTGACAAGGACGCGGAGAAGATATTCGACAGTTTCAACAAAATGCATATGATTTGGACAGACAGAGTGTGAGATGAGAAAACAAGGAGAGGTTAGGGTCCGATCACATTCACTTAGTCCAAAAGATTCAAATATGAAGACATAGCTATAAGTGAATGCTCTTGAGGACAGAACACAACTCTCTCTCTATATATATATGTCCTATATGAAGATAAACCAAGTGCAAAGACTTTGCAAATGTAACGCCATGAGAAACACTTCAAACAAGAATTTGGTGGTGGCGTTACCCACCGTATAGGAAGTATTAGACCCAGACACGGTGCACAATTATCGTGGCGCTCCGAAGTCAATTTCCATCTTAATGTATTCACACTTAGAATGTAAGTCTTCATTGATTGAAGATATACTTTACTTCGTGTGTTGCACATCTAAGTCATCAATATGCATAAGTGTTAGGATGTGTGCCTGATTACATGACATTTGAGGATTCTAAGATATTTAGCTCACACCGCAACTTGCAAAACCTTTTCTCATCCAAGGGCTTTGTGAAGATATCTGCCAGTTGCTCTTTAGTGTTGACGTGTATGATATCAATATCTTCCTTCATAACATGATCTCTGAGAAAGTGATGACGAATTTCAATGTGCTTTGTCTTCGAGTGCTGAACTGGGTTGTTGGCAATCTTGATGGCGCTTTCATTATCATAGTAGAGTGGCACATGCTTCAGATGGATTCCATAGTCCTTGAGTGTTTGCTTCATCCAGAGAAGCTGAGCACAGCAAGATCCAGCAGCAATGTATTCAGATTCAACAGTGGAGAGAGATACACAGTTCTTCTTCTTTGAAGACCAACAGACAAGTGATCGTCCTAGAAAGTGACATGTGCCTGATGTGGACTTGCGATCAACTTTGTCACCAGCATAATCAGCATCTGAAAATCCTACTAGATCAAACTCTGAGCCCTTTGGATACCATAATCCTAGTGTTGGGGTGTAAGCCAAATATCGAAGTATTCGCTTCACAGCTAAGTGATGCGACTCCTTTGGTGCCGCTTGATATCGAGCACACATGCAAACACTAAGCATAATACCTGGCCTAGATGCACATAAATAAAGTAAAGAACCAATCATGGAGTGGTATACCTGTTGATCAAACTCTTTACCATTGGCGTCGGGACCCAGATGATGTTTAGCAGACATTGGCATCGAGTACCCTTTGTAGTCTTGCATTCCAAACTTCTTCGGGCAGTCTTTAAGGTACTTCTCTTGAGATATGAAGATGTCGTTGCTTTGCTGACGAATTTGAAGACCAAGGAAGAACTTCAGCTCACCCATCATGGACATTTGATATTGCTCTTGCATCATGTGACCAAACTCATCACTGTATTTCTTGTCCGTGCAGCCGAAGATAATGTCATCCACATAGATTTGGCAGACAAATAGCTCATCATCATATGTCCTCGTGAAGAGTGTGGGGTCTAGGGACCCAGGTTTGAAGCCTTTGCTCTTCAGGAAGTCTTTGAGAGTGTCATACCAAGCACGAGGCGCTTGTTTGAGGCCATACAGTGCCTTGTTGAGCTTGTATACCATATCAGGACGTTTTGGGTCTTCAAAGCCAGGTGGTTGTGCAACATACACTTCTTCTTCAATTCTTCCATTGAGAAAGGCACTCTTTACATCCATTTGATATAGAAGTATGTTGTGATGATTTGCATAAGCTAGCAGTATACGAATAGCTTCAAGCCTAGCCATAGGAGCAAATGTTTCATCGAAGTCAATCCCTTCAACTTGAGTGTATCCTTGAGCAACGAGACGAGCTTTGTTTCTGACCACTTGACCATGCTCATCTTGCTTGTTGCGATAGATCCATTTTGTGCCTATTATATTGTGCTTGCGAGGATCAGGACGCTTGACAAGTTCCCACACATTGTTCAGCTCAAACTGTTGGAGCTCTTCTTGCATTGCTTGAATCCATTCAGGCTCCATAAAAGCTTCAACAACTTTCTTGGGTTCATATATTGAGACAAAAACAAAGTGCCCACAGAAATTTGCAAGCTGTGTTGCTCTTGAGCGAGTGAGTGGACCAGGAGCATTTATGCTATCAATTATCTTCTCAACTTGTACTTCATTTGCAACACGAGGATGAGCTGGACGAAGACTTTGTTCTTGTTGTACATTGTCTTCATCAGGAGTGTTGTCTTCAGGCTGAGCATTGTCGTCAGGTTGATTTGGAGCAGAGATGATGAGTTCCTCATCAGGTTGTGCTTCAAAAGGCATGATCTCACAAGTTCCCATTAGCTTGATAGATTCATTTGGTGAAGCTTCATCTAGCACATTTGGTAGGGACTCTCTTTGTGAACCATTTGTCTCATCAAACCGCACATCCACACTTTCAACAGTTTTATAGAGAAAAATGTTGAAGACTCTGTAGGAGTGTGAGTCCTTTCCATATCCGAGCATGAAGCCTTCATGAGCTTTGGGTGCAAATTTTGACTTAGAGGATCCTTGATCCAGCACTTAGCTCCAAACACCCTGAAGTAGCTTACATTAGGCTTCTTTCCAGTGAGGAGTTCATAGGATGTTTTCTTCAGAAGCTTGTGAAGATAGACACGGTTGATGATATGGCATGCAGTGTCAATAGCTTCAGGCCAGAATCTTCTTGGTGTTTTGTATTCATCGAGCATCGTTCGAGCCATCTCAATTAGAGTTCTGTTCTTGCGCTCAACGATCCCATTTTGCTGAGGTGTATACGGGGCTGAGAATTCATGAGTGATTCCCATCTCATCCAGATAAATATCGAGGCCAGTGTTCTTGAATTCAGTGCCATTGTCACTTCTGATATGCTTGATCTTGATGCCATAGTTGTTCATGTCACGGCTGGCGAAGCGTCTGAAGACATCTTGCACTTCAGTCTTGTAGAGTATTATGTGCACCCATGTGTATCTTGAATAATCATCGACAATGACAAAGCCATAGAGACAGGCTGTGGTAGAGAATGTGGAGTAGTGAGTAGGGCCAAATAAGTCCATGTGAAGCAACTCGAAGGGTTTGGATGTCGTCATGATTGTCTTCGAGGGGTGTTTGGCTCTAGTCATCTTCCCAGCTTCACAGGCATCCCATAGATGATCTTTCTTGAACTTGACTTCCTCGATGCCTATTACATGCTTCTTCTTTGCGAGAGTGTGCAAGTTCCTCATGCCAGCATGTCCTAGCCTCCGATGCCAGAGCCAGCACTCTGAAGCTTTTGCTAGAAGACATACGGCCATCTGTGGTCCTGCTGAGAAATCTACCATGTACAGATCACCTTTTCTGTATCCTTCAAATACTAAAGACTTGTCAGATTCCATTAGTACAAGGCAACGAAATTTACCAAAGATCACAATCATGTTTAAGTCACAAAGCATTGAGACAGACATTAAGTTGAAGCCAAGAGATTCAACAAGCATGACTTTATCCATGTGTTGATCTCTTGATATTGCAACTCTACCTAGACCCAACACTTTGCTTTTACCAGTATATGCAAATGTGATGCGACTCTTGTTAGATGGACGTAAAGTTGAGTCCATGAGAAGATTTCGATCACCAGTCATATGATTTGTGCATCCGCTGTCCATAATCCATTCTGAAGACTTTGGTGTCACTCCCTACATGCAGTTAGGAGGATAGGCTTCACCAAAATCCATTATGAAGCATAAACATTTGATGCATAAATGGATTATTAAAGCTTAGGTGAAAGTTAGGACTGATAAGATGTGCAGCAAGTGATTTATGAATAGTATGAGCAGTAAGTCATTTTGGGCATTTGATCTTGTGCCTTACAAGTGTTTTAGGTCCCCAGCAATAGCATCAGAAGCCTTTGATTGTCGGCTGGAGACCTTTCCCTGCAAGAGAAAGTTAGTTCTTCTTAACCACCCACATTTTCAGGGGTGGCTTAGAAGCAATGAGTCTAAGAGCAGCATCTGAGAATTTTGGCTTTGGAGCCCTAGCAAACAGTCTCGCAGGAGGAGAATAATACTCATAAGAATAAGCAGAAAAGTTCTTTGATTTATGAACATAGCGGTTTGAAGAAACTCGCTCATATTCATGGGTCTGAGTATGATTTCCCTGCAAAACATTCGCGTTAGGGTGACTCAGATGAGTCCTTTGTCTGTATGAAGCCTTAGGACCATATGAAGCCTTTGGTCTGGGGTTTGTCTTCATCCTAGGAGGTGTCATGATAGTGTTTGATGGAAGCTTCTCAAGACAACCTTTGGGTACCCAGATCTTCTTCATAGGTGGTCCATTCCTGCGGTTAGTACCAATATACCTGGCAAACACTTCACCATTTTGATTCTTAAATAGTTTATAGTTTGCATCAAAGGATTCATCAATGATAACAGGATTAGCACAAGGGAAGCCAGATAAGGTAGATGGATCTACTGAAGGTTCCTTTGCAGCAACCCATGTGGTTTTGGGATACTGCTCAGGCTTCCAGTATGAACCATCAACATTCATTTTCTTGTCGAACCCAACACCCTCTTTCCTAGGGTTTCGGTTCAGTATCTTCTTTTTGAGGACATCACATAGAGTCCGATGCCCTTTGAGGCTTTTGTACATCCCTGTTTCAAGCAAAGTCTTCAACCTAGCATTTTCATCAGCAATAGTAGTAGTTTCCTCAGCAGAGGGGTTAGTTACCACATCAATAGTTGAAGATATTGCAACAGTGGCAGCAGTAGAGCATTCAGCAACAGATGTAGCATTATCACGTTCAATGCATTTTAGACATGGTGGTTCAAACCCTTCGTGAGAAGCACTGACATGTTGCGCGCGGAGTGACTCATTCTCCTTTTGAAGATCTTCACGAGCCGCTTTCAATTTCTCAAGTTCTCGTTTCCTTTGAATGTAATCGTGGGAAAGCTTTTCATGAGTTTTTGAGAGCGATTCATAAAGACCTTCAAGTTCCTTGTACTTAACATGAAGATTTTTTATGTCTTCAATTAAGGACTGTGAATGGGTCATTTCCGCGTCCAACAGGTCATTACTTTTGTCTAACAGTTTTTGAATATGTTCCATGGCTTTCTGCTGTTCAGTGGCAATTTTAGCAAGTGTTTTGTAGCTAGGTTTTGATTCACAATCAGAGTCATCTTCACTAGATGTTTGAAAGTAAGCATCGCGTGATTTTACCTTGGCAACGCGTGCCAGCAGAAGGTGGGAGCAGAGTCGTCATCCTTATCATCATTGTTGGGGACGAGGCCATTGTCTTTAGTGTTGAAGATGGACTTGCCCACGTAGGCAGTGGCTAAAGCTAGACTTGCAGCACCAGAATTAGACTCCTCCTCCGACTCCACCTCCGCCTCTTCAGAAGCAGACTCTTCCTCAGAATCCATCTCCTTGCCAACAAATGCGCGAGCCTTGCCAGATGAATTCTTCTTGTGTGATGAATACTTTGATGAAGACTTTGAAGAAGACTTTGAGTATTTCTTCTTTTTCTTCTCATCAGAATCATATTCCTTGCTCTTCTTCTTCTTCTTCTTCTTCTCATTGTCCCACTGAGACACTCAGAGATGTAGTGACCAGGTTTCTTGCACTAATGACATGTTCTCTTCTTGTAGTCATGAGTAGAAGCTTCATCATTTCTTGAGCTGGATCGTGAAGACTTTCTGAAGCCTTTCTTCCTAGTGAATTTCAGGAACTTCTTCACAAGCATGGCAAGCTCCTTTCCAATGTCTTCAGGATCATCAGAACTGCAGTCAGATTCTTCTTCAGATGAAGAAACAGCTTTTGCCTTTAAGGCGCGAGATCGGCCATAGTTGGGACCATAGATGTCACATTTCTCAGATAGCTGGAACTCATGTGTGTTGAGCCTCTCAAGTATATCGGACGGATCGAGAGTCTTGAAGTCAGGGCGTTCTTGAATCATCAGGGCAAGGATATCAAATGAGCTGTCAAGAGATCTTAGGAGAGTCTTGACGATTTCATGCTTGGTGATCTCAGTGGCGCCAAGTGCTTGAAGCTCATTTGTGATGTCAGTGAGACGATCAAAAGTGTGTTGGACATTCTCATTGTCATGTCTCTTGAAGCGATTGCGAAGGACACTGATCCTTTGATCTCTCTGGGTAGATACTCCTTCATTGACCTTTGAGAGACAGTCCCAAACTTCCTTTGACGTGTCCAGAGCACTTACACGGCCATACTGTCCTTTGGTCAGATGACCACAGATGATGTTCTTGGCCGTTGAATCCAATTTAACGAGCCTCTTGACATCAGCAGAGGTGATACCTTCACCAGTCTTGGGAACGCCGTTCTTGACGACAAACCAGAGGTCCACGTCAATGGCTTCAAGGTGCATGCGCATCTTGTTCTTCGAGTAGGGATATTCGGTGCCATCGAAGACGGGGCACGCAGCAGAGACTTTGATTATCCCTGCAGTCGACATAGCTAAAACTCCAGGAACCGAATCACACAGAACAAGGGAGTACCTTGCTCTGATACCAATTGAAAGTGCAGTATATCGACTAGAGGGGGGTGAATAGACGATTTTTATGAAATGCTTCAAAACATGATAGTTTCAAAGACAAAAGATAAGCTCAAGCCTATTAGTATGCAGCGGAAAGTGAACTACACTAGATAAGCCATAGTCATGTATTCAATGAAGTGAAAGCATGAAGACTAATAGCAACTAGACAGTAGTGATCATAAAGGAAGAAGGAATGAAGCCAATCACAACAAGTAGTTACTCAGTGAAGACAATCAGGTAAGGCAAGCATGCAAAGTCTTCACAACATAGATCAGTAAGTAAAGGGAAGGAAAGGATAGAACCAGTAGCTCGGGGAAGACAATGATTTGTTAGACCAGTTCCAGTTGCTGTGACAACTGTACGTCTGGTTAAGGAGGCTGAGATTTAACTCAGAAGTCCGCGTCTTCACCTTGTTCCCCTTGAGCTAAGGACACCTAGTCCTTGCCCAATCACTCAGGTAAGTCTTCAAGGTAGACTTCCAAACCTTCACAGACTTCATTCACCGACGATCCACAATTACTCTTGGATGCTCAGAACGCGACGCCTAACCGGCTGGAGGAAACACAGTCCTCAAGTGTAATAAGTCTTCAGGTCACACAGACAGAAAGACTTGAGTGATGCCTAACACTCTTTGGCTCTGGGTGTTTGGGCTTTGTCCTCGCAAGGATTTCTCTCTCAAATGCTTCGGAGGTGGGTTGCTCTCAAATGACAAAAGCCATGCAATAACTCTGAGCAGCCACCAATTTATGGTGTAGGGGGTGGGCTATTTATAGCCACTGGGCAACCTGACCTGATTTGTCCGAAGTGGCCCTGGGTCACTAAGGAACTGACACGTGTTCCAACGGTCAGATTTCAAACACACACGGCAACTTTACTGGAGCTCCAAGTAAAGCTAACTCATCCGCCTCTGGATAATATTTGCTCTCATAGTCTTCGCTCGAAGACATAGGATTTGGTTGAGCATCACTTCAGTCACACTGACTTAGTTCACTTGGACCCCACTTAGCAGTATGGTGGTTCCTATGACTCAACAAGGAAGAAAAAGAAACAATGAAACATCTATGTCTTCGCTCTCCATAGTCTTCACACAATGTCTTCTCATGTCATAGTCTTCGAGATGATTATCTTCATATACCACCACTGATATCAATGTCTTCATACATTTTTAGGGGTCATCTCCGGTAGGTTAACCGAATCAATGAGGGACTACTACCTGTGTTATCCTGCAATTCTCACAAACACATTAGTCCCTCAACCAAGTTTGTCGTCAATACTCAAAAACCAACTAGGGGTGGCACTAGATGCACTTACAGCTATGTGATGTGATATGGCCAAGAAGATGTGATGAATGATATATGTGATGTATGAGATTGATCATGTTCTTGTAATAGGGAATCACGACTTGCATGTCGATGAAAATGACTACCGGCAGGAGCCATATGAGTTGTCTTATTTATTGTATGACCTGCGTGTCACTGAATAACGCCATGTAATTACTTTACTTTATTGCTAAACGTTAGCCATAGTGGTAGAAGTAATTTTTGGCGAGACGACTTCATGAAGACACGATGATGGAGACCATGGTGTCATGCCGGTGACAAAGATGATCATGGTGCCCCGAAGATGAAGATCAAAGGAGCAAAATGATATTGGCCATATCATGTCACTTTATTTGATTACATGTGATGTTTATCATGTTTATGCATCTTATTTGCTTAGAACGACGGTAGTAAATAAGATGATCTCTCACTGAAAATTTCAAGAATTGTGTTCCCCCTAACTATGCACCGTTGCTAAGGATCGTTGTTCCGAAGCACCACGTGATGATCGGGTGTGATAGGCTCTAACGTTCACATACAATGGGTGTAAGCCAGATTTACACACGTAATACACTTAGGGTTCACTTGACGAGCCTAGCATGTACAGACATGGCCTCGGAACACGGAAGACCGAAAGGTCGAACATGAGTCGTATAGAAGATACGATCAACATGAAGATGTTCACCGTTGATGACTAGTCCGTCTCACGTGATGATCGGACACGGGCTAGTCGATTCGGATCATGTATCACTTAGATGACTAGAGAGATGTCAATCCGAGTGGGAGTTCATTAAATTTGATTAGATGAACTTAATTGTCATGAACTTAGTCTAAATTCTTTATAATATGTCTTGTAGATCAAATGGCCCATGCTCATGTTACCCTCAACTTCAACGCGTTCCTAGAGAAATCCAAGCTGAAAGACGATGGTAGCAACTATACGGACTGGGTCCGTAACCTGAGGATCATCCTCATAGCTGCCAAGAAAACTTATGTCCTAGAAGCACCGCTAGGTGACGCTCCCGCCCCGGCAAACCAAGATGTTATGAACGCTTGGCAGTCGCGTTGTGATGATTACTCCCTGGTTCAGTGCAGCATGCTCTACAGCTTAGAATCGGGGCTCCAAAAGTGTTTCGAGCACCAAGGAGCATATGAGATGTTCCAAGAGTTGAAAATGGTTTTCCAGGCTCATACCCGAGTTGAGAGATATGACGTCTCCAACGCATTCTACAGCTGTAAGATGGAGGAAAATAGTTCTGTCAGCGAGCACATACTCAAGTTGTCTGGGTTGCACAACCGCTTGTCTCAGTTGGGGATGAATCTCCCAGACGAAGCGGTCGTTGACAGAATCCTTCAGTCGCTCCCACCTAGCTACAAGAGCTTCGTGTTGAACTTCAATATGCAAGGGATGGAGAAGTCCATTCCCGAGGTATATTCAATGCTGAAATCAGCGGAGGTGGAGATCAAGAAAGAGCATCAAGTGTTGATGGTGAATAAAACCACTAAGTTCAAGAAGGGCAAGGGTAAGAAGAACTTCAAGAATGACGGCAAAGGAGTTGCCGCGCCCGGTAAGCCAGTTGCTGGGAAGAAGCCAAAGAATGGACCCAAGCCTGAGACTGAGTGCTTTTATTGCAAGGGAACGGGTCACTGGAAGCGGAACTGCCCCAAATACTAAGCAGACAAGAAGGCCGGCAACGTCAAAGGTATATGTGATATACATGTTATTGATGTGTACCTTACCAGCGCTCGTAGTAGCTCCTGGGTTTTTGATACCGGTGCAGTTGCTCACATTTGTAACTCAAAGCAGGAGCTGCGGAATAAGCGGAGACTGGCGAAGGACGAGGTGACGATGCGCGTCGGGAATGGTTCCAAGGTTGATGTGATCACCTTCGGCACGCTACCTCTACATCTACCATCGGGATAAGTTTTAAACCTTAATAATTGTTATTTAGTACCAGCTTTGAGCATGAACATTGTATCTGGATCTCGTTTGATGCGAGATGGCTACTCATTTAAATCCGAGAATAATGGTTGTTCTATTTATTTGAGAGATATGTTTTATGGTCATGCCCCGCTGGTCAATGGTTTATTTTTGATGAATCTCGATCGTGATGATACACATATTCATAGTGTGAATGCCAAAAGATGTAAAATTGACAATGATAGTCCCAAATACTTGTGGCATTGCCGCCTTGGTCATATTGGTGTCAAATGTATGAAGAAGCTCCATGCAGATGGACTTCTACAGTCTCTTGATTATGAATCATTTGACACATGCGAACCATGCCTCTTGGGCAAGATGACCAAGACTCCGTTCTCCGGAACAATGGAGCGAGCAACCAACTTATTGGAAATCATACATACCTATGTGTGCGGTCCAATGAGTGTTGAAGCTCGCGGAGGCTATCGTTATGTTCTCACCCTCACAGATGACTTGAGTAGATATGGGTATGTCTACTTAATGAAACACAAGTCTGAGACCTTTGAAAAGTTCAAGGAATTTCAGAATGAGGTTGAGAATCAACGTGACAGAAAAATAAAGTTCTTACGATCGGATCGTGGGGGTGAATATTTAAGTCATGAATTTGGCACGCACCTAAGGAACTGTGGAATTGTTTCACAATTGACACCGCCCGGAACACCTCAGCGTAATGGTTTGTCCGAACGTCAAAATCGTACTCTGTTGGACATGGTGCGATCTATGATGTCTCTCACCGACTTACCGCTATCCTTTTGGGGTAATGCTTTAGAGACTGCCGCATTCACTTTAAATAGGGCTCCGTCGAAATCCATTGAGACGACACCGTATGAACTTTGGTTTGGCAAGAAACCTAAGTTGTCGTTTCTGAAAGTTTGGGGTTGTGATGCTTATGTTAAGAAACTTCAACCTGAGAAGCTCGAACCCAAATCGGAAAAATGCGTCTTCATAGGATACCCAAAGTAAACAATTGGGTACACCTTCTACCTCAGATCCAAAGGCAAGGTCTTTGTTGCCAAGAATGGATCCTTTCTGGAGAAAGAGTTTCTCTCAAAAGAAGTGAGTGGGAGGAAAGTAGAACTTGATGAGGTGACAGTCACCCCTCCCGAACCGGAAAGTAGCGCAGCGCAGGAAATTGTTCCTGAGGTGCCTGCACCGACAAGGGAGGAAGTTAATGATGATGATCATGAAGATACGGATCAAGTTACTACTGAACTTCGAAGGTCCACAAGGACACGTTCCACACCAGAGTGGTACGGCAACCCTGTCATGGAAATCATGTTGTTAGACAACGGTGAACCTTCGAATTATGAAGAAGCGATGGCGGGCCCGGATTACAATAAATGGCTTGAAGCCATGAAATCCGAGATAGGATCCATGTATGAAAACAAAGTATGGACTTTGGTGGACTTGCCCGATGATCAGCACGCCATAGAAAATAAATGGATATTTAAGAAGAAGACAGATGCGGATGGTAATGTGACCATCTATAAGGCTCGGCTTGTCGCTAAGGGTTGTCGACAAGTTCAAGGGATTGACTACGACGAGACTTTCTCTCCCGTAGCGATGCTGAAGTCCGTCCGATTCATGTTAGCAATTGCCGCATTCTATGATTATGAGATATGGCAAATGGACGTCAAAACGGCATTCCTTAATGGCTTCCTCAAGGAAGAGCTGTATATGATGCAGCCGGAAGGTTTTGTCGATCCAGAGAATGCTAACAAGGTATGCAAGCTCCAGCGCTCGATCAACGGGCTGGTGCAAGCATCTCGGAGTTGGAATATTCTCTTTAATGATGTGATCAAAGCGTTTGGCTTTATACAGACTTGAAGAGAAGCCTGTATCTACAAGAAAGTGAGTGGGAGCTCTGTAGCATTTCTCATATTATATGTGGATGACATATTGCTGATGGGAAATGATATAGAATTCTTGGAGAGCATAAAGGCCTACTTGAATAGGAGTTTTTCAATGAAGGACCTTGGAGAAGCTGCTTATATATTAGGCATCAAGATCTATAGAGATAGGTGAGACGCCTCATTGGTCTTTCACAAAGCACATACCTTGACAAGATATTGAAGATGTTCAATATGGATCAGTCCAAGAAAGGGTTCTTGCCTGTATTGCAAGGTATGAGATTGAGCACGGCTCAGTCCCCGACCACGGCAGAAGATAGAGAAAAGATGAGTGTCATCCCCTATGCCTCAGCCATATGTTCTATTATGTATGCCATGCTGTGTACCAAACCTGATGTGAACCTTGCCATAAGTTTGGTGGGGAGGTACCAAAGTGATCCCGGTATGGAACACTGGACAACGGTCAAGAACATCCTGAAGTACCCGAAGAGGACTAAGGATATGTTTCTCGTTTATGGAGGTGACGAAGAGCTCGTCGTAAAGGGTTATGTCGATGCTAGCTTCGACACAGATCTGGATGACTCCAAGTTACAAACCGGATACGTGTATATTTTGAATGGTGGAGCAGTCAGTGAAGGAAATATGCCCTAGAGGCAATAATAAAGTTGTTATTTATATTTCCTTATATCATGATAAATGTTTATTATTCATGCTAGAATTGTATTAACCGGAAACTTAGTACATGTGTGAATACATAGACAAAACAGAGTGTCCCTAGTATGCCTCTACTAGACTAGCTCATTGATCAAAGATGGTTATGTTTCCTAGCCATAGACATGAGTTGTCATTTGATCAATGGGATCACATCATTAGGAGAATGATGTGATGGACTAGACCCATCCGTTAGCATAGCACTATGATCTTTTAGTTTTACTCCTATTGCTTTCTTCATGACTTATACATGTTCCTATGACTATGAGATTATGCAACTCCCGAATACCGTAGGAACACCTTGTGTGCTATCAAACGTCACAACGTAACTGGGTGATCATAAAGATGCTCTACAGGTGTCTCCGAAAGTATTCGTGGTGTTGGCATAGATCAAGATTAGGATTTGTCACTCCGAGTGTCGGAGAGGTATCTCTAGGCCCTCTCGGTAACACACATCATAATAAGCCTTGCAAGCAAAAGACTAATGAGTTAGTCATGAGATGCTGTGTTACGGAACGAGTAAAGAGACTTGCCGGTAACGAGATTGAACTAGGGATAGAGATACCGACGATCGAATCTTGGGCAAGTAACATACCAATGACAAAAGGAACAACGTATGTTGTTATGCGGTTTGACCGATAAAGATCTTCGTAGAATATGTAGGAGCCAATATGAGCATCCAGGTTCCGCTATTGGTTATTGACCGGATATGAGTCTCGGTCATGTCTACATAGTTCTCGAACCCGTAGGGTCCGCACGCTTAACGTTTGATGACGATCGATATTATGAGTTTATGAGTTTTGATGTACCGAAGGTAGTTCGGAGTCCCGGATGAGATCACGGACATGACGAGGAGTCTCGGAATGTCCGAGACATAAAGATTGATATATTGGACGACTATATTCGGACACCGGAAGTGTTCTGGAAAGTTTCGGAATTTACCGGAGTGCCGGGGGGGTTAC
>LR738713.1:793254056-793331737 GCA_902687465.1 Secale cereale | reverse complement strand
GGGGGGGGGGGGGGGGGGGGGGGGGGGGGGGGTTACCGGAACCCCCCGGGGGAATGGTGGGCCCTGGTGGGCCATAGGGGAGAGAGAGGGCAGCAGCCAGGAGGTGGCGCGCCCGCTCCCTAGGAGGAGTCCGAATAGGACAAGGGGAAGGGGGCGCTGCCCCTCTTTCCCACTCCTTCTCCCTTTCCTCCCCTTTCTTTCTTCTTTGGTAGTTCCTACTAGGAATAGGATTGCAATCCTATTCCTAGTAGGATTGCATTCCTAGCCGCACCATAGGAGGGCCGGCCGGCCTCCCCCCTTGCTCCTTTATTTACGGGGGCAGGGGGGCACCCAAAGACACACAAGTTGAATTGTTCCAGCCGTGTGCGGTGCCCCCCTCCACAGAAACACACCTCGGTCATACTGTCGCAGTGCTTAGGCGAAGCCCTGCGCCGGTAGATACATCATATCCGTCACCACACCGTCGTGCTGACGAAACTCTCCCGTGAAGCTCAACTGGATCAAGAGCTCGTGGGACGTCATCAAGCTGAACGTGTGCTGAATGCGGAGGTGCCGTACGTTCGGTGCTTGATCGGTTGAATCGCGAAGAAGTTCGACTGCATCAACCGCGTCACTTGACGCTTCCGCTTCCGGTCTACAAGGGTACGTAGACACACTCTTCCCTCTCGTTGCTATGCATCTGGTAGATAGATCTTGCATGATCGTAGGAAAATTTGAAAATACTACGTTCCCCAACAGTGGCATCAGAACCAGGTCTATGCGTAGATGATATGCACGAGTAGAACACAATGAGTTGTGGGCGATACTAGTCATACTGCTTACCAGCATGTCATAATTTGCTTCGGCGGTATTGTGAGATGAAGCGGCCCGGACCGACATTACGCGTACGCTTACGCGAGACTGGTTTCACCGTTACGAGCACTCGTTGCTTAAAGGTGACTGGCGGGTGTCTATCTCTCTCACTTTAGCTGAATCAAGTGTGGCTACGCCCGGTCCTTGTGAAGGTTAAAACAACACATACTTGACGAAACATCGTTGTGGTTTTTGTATGCGTAGGTAAGAACGGTTCTTGCTAAGCCCGTAGCAGCCACGTAAAACTTGCAACAACAAAGTAGAGGACGTCTAACTTGTTTTTGCAGGGCATGTTGTGATGTGATATGGTCAAGACATGATGAGTTATATGGTTTTGTATGAGATGATCATGTTTTGTAATGTTATCGGCAACTGGCAGGAGCCATATGGTTGTCGCTTTATTGTATGAAATGCAACCGCCATGTAATTGCTTTACTTTATCACTAAGCGGTAGCGATAGTCGTAGAAGCAATATTTGGCGAGACGACAACGATGCTACGATGGAGATCAAGGTGTCGCGCCGGTGACGAAGGTGATCATGACGGTGCTTTGGAGATGGAGATCAAAAGCACAAGATGATGATGGCCATACCATGTCACATATTTTGATTGCATGTGATGTTTATCTTATTATGCTTCTTATTTTGCTTAGTTCGACGGTAGCATTATAAGATGATCCCTTACTAAATTTCAAGGTATAAGTGTTCTCCCTGAGTATGCACCGCTGCGAAAGTTTGTCGTGCCTAGCATATGCAGATATGGCCTCGGAACACTGGAGACCGAAAGGTCGAGCGTGAATCATATAGTAGATATGATCAACATAAGATGTTCACCATTGAAACTACTCCATCTCACGTGATGATCGGACATGGTTTAGTTGATTTGGATCACGTGATCATTTAGATGACTAGAGGGATGTCTATCTAAGTGGGAGTTCTTAAGTAATATGATTAAATTGAACTTTAATTTATCATGAACTTAGTCCTCGTAGTATTAGCATATCTATGTTGTAGATCAATAGCTCACGATGTTGCTCCCCGTTTATTTTTTTATATGTTCCTAGAGAAAACTAAGTTGAAAGATGTTAGTAGCAATGATGCGGATTTGTTCCGTGATCTGAGGATTATCCTCATTGCTGCATAGAGAATTATGTCCTTGATGCACCGCTAGGTGACAGACCTATTGCAGGAGCAGATGTAGACGTTATGAACGTTTTGACAAAAGCTCGGTATGATGACTACTTGATAGTTTAAGTGCACCATGCTTTACGGCTTAGAAGCGGGACTTCAAAAACATTTTGAACGCCACAGAGCATATAAGATGTTCCAAGAGTGGAAATTAGTATTTCATACTCATGCCCGTGTCGAGAGGTATAAGACTTCGGACAGTACTTTGCCTACAAGATGGAGGAGAATAGCTCAACCAGTGAGCATGTGCTCGGATTGTTTGGGTACTACAATTACTTGAATCAAGTGGGAGTTAATCTTCTAGATAAGATAGTAATTGACAAAGTTCTCTAGTCACTATCACCAAGTTAGTAGAACTTCGTGATGAACAATAATATGCAAGGGATGACGAAAGGAATTCCCGAGCTCTTCGCGATGCTGAAGTCGGCGAAGGTAGAAATCATGAAAAAGCATCAAGTGTTGATGTCAACAAGACCACTTGTTTCAAGTAAAGGGCAAAGGGATAGAAGGGGAACTTCAAGAAGAATGACAAGCAAGTTGTCACTCCCGTGAAGAAACCCAAAGCTAAAACTCAAGCCTGAAACTAAGTGCTTCTACTGCAAAGGAAATGGTCACTGGAAGTGGAACTGCCCTAGATACTTGGCTGATAAGAAGGATGGCAATGTGAACAAAGGTATATTTTGATATACAGATTATTGATGTGTACTTTACTAGTGTTCATAGCAACCCCTGGGTATTTTATACCTGTTCAGTTGCTAAAATTAGTAACTTGAAACGAGAATTGCAGAATGAACGGAGACTAGTTAAAGGTGAAGTGACGATGTGTGTTGGAAGTGGTTCCAAGATTGATATGATCATCATCGCACACTCCCTATACTTTCGGGATTAGTGTAAAACCTAAATAAATGTTATTTGGCATTTGCGTTGAGCATGAATATGATTTGATCATATTTGTTGCAATACGGTTATTCATTTAAAGTCATAGAATAATTGTTATTCTGTTTACATGAATAAAACCTTCGATGGTCATACACCCAATGAAAATAGTTTGTTGGATCTCGATCGTGGTGATACACATATTGATAATATTGAAGCCAAAAGATGCAAGGTTAATAATGATAGTGCAACTTATTTGTGGCACTGCCGTTTAGGTCATAATGGTGTAAAGCGTATGAAGAAACTCCATAGTGATGGACTTTTGGAATCACTTGATTATGAATCACTTGGTGCTTGCGAACCATGCCTCATGGGCAAGATGACTAAAACTCCGTTCTCTGGAACAATGGAGCGAGCAACAGATTTGTTGGAGATCATACATACAGATGTATGTGGACCAATGAGTGTTGAAGCTCGCGGCGGGTATCGTTATTTTCTGACCTTCACTGATGATTTCAGCAGATATGGGTATATCTACTTAATGAAGCACAAGTCTGAAACATTTGAAAAGTTCAAAGAATTTCAGAGTGAAGTGGAGAATCATCGTAACAAGAAAATAAGAGTTTCTACGATATGATCGTAGAGGTAAAATATTTGAGTTAGCGAGTTTGGCCTTCAGTAAAAACAATGTGAAATAGTTTCACTACTCATGCCACCTGGAACACCACAGTGTAATGGTGTGTCCGAACGTCATAACCGTACTTTATTAGATATGGTGCGATCGATGATGTCTCTTACCGATCTACCGCTATCGCTTTTGGGGTTATGCATTAGAGACAGCTACATTCACATTAAATAGGGCACCATCTAAATCCGTGGAGATGACACCGTATGAAGTGTGGTTTGACGAGAAACCTAAGCTGTCATTTCTTTAAGTTTGGGACTGCGATGCTTATGTGAAAAAGTTTCAACATGATAAGCTCGAACCCAAATCGGAGAAGTAAATCTTCATAGGATACCCAAAAGAAACTGTTGGGTACACCTTCTATCACAGATCCTAAGGCAAGGTCTTTGTTGCTAAGAGTGGATCCTTTCTAGAGAAGGAGTTTCTCTCGAAAGAAGTGAGTGGGAGGAAAGTAGAACTTGATGAGGTAATTGTACCTTCTCCCGAATTGGAAAGTGGAACATCACAGAAACTAGTTCCAGTGATTCCTACACCAATTAGTGAGGAAGCTAATGATGATGATCATGAAACTTCAGATTAAGTTTTTGCTGAACTTCGTAGATCAACCAGAGTTCGTTCCGCATCAGAGTGGTACGGCAACCCGGTTCTGGAAGTCATGTTACTGGACCATGATGAACCTACGAACTATGAGGAAGCGATGATGAGCCCAGATTCCGCAAAATGGCTTGAGGCCATGAAATCTGAGATGGGATCCATGTATGAGAACAAAGTATGGACTTTGGTTAACTTGCCCGATGATCGGCAAGCCATAAAAAATAAATGGATCTTCAAGAGGAAGACCGACGCACACGGTAATGTTACTGTTTACAAAGCTCGACTTGTTGCGAAAGGGTTTCGACAAGTTCAAGGAGTTGACTACGATGAGACTTTCTCACCTGTAGCGATGCTTAAGTCTGTCCAAATCATGTTAGCAATTGCCGCATTTTATGATTATGAAATCTGGCAAATGGATGCCAAAACTGCATTCCTGAATGGATATCTCAAAGAAGAGTTGTATATGATGCAACCAGAAGGTTTTGTCGATCCAAAAGGTGCTAACAAAATGTGCAAGCTCCAGCGATCCATCTATGGACTGGTGCAAGCATCTCGGAGTTGGAATATACGCTTTGATAAGTTGGTCAAAGCATATAGATTTATACAGACTTGCGGTGAAGCCTGTATTTACAAGAAGTGAGTGGGAGCACTACAACCTTTCTGATAAGTATATGTGAATGACATATTGTCGATCGGAAATGATGTAGAATTTTCTGGAAAGCATAAAGGAGTGTTTGAAAGGAGTTTTTCAAAGAAAGACCTTGGTGACGCTGCTTACATATTGGGCATCAAGATCTATAGAGATAGATCAAGACGCTTGATAAGACTTTCGATGAGTACATACCTTGATAAGATTTCGAAGTAGTTCAAAATGGATCAGTCAAAGAAAAAGTTCTTGCCTGACTTGTAAGGTGTGAAGTTGAGTAAGACTCAAAGCCAGACCCCGACAGAAAAATATAGAGAGAATGAAAGTCATTCGCTATGCCTCAACCACAGGTTCTATAAAGTATGCCATGCTGTGTACCAAACATGTTGTGTACCTTGCCATGTGTTTGTCAAGGGAGTACAATAGTGATCCAGGGGTAGATCACTGTACAGCGGTCAAAATTATCCTTAGTAACTGGATGACTAAGGAAATGTTTCTCGATTATGGAGGTGATAAAGAGTTCGTCGTAAAGGGTTACGCCGATGCAAGCTTTGACACTAAATCCAGATGTCTCTAAGTATCAATCTAGATGCGTATTGAAAGTGGGAGCAATTAGCTAGAGTAGCTCTATGCAGAGCATTGTAGACATAGAAATTTGCGAAATACATACGGATCTGAATGTGACAGACCCGTTGACTAAACTTCTCTCACAAGCAAAACATGATCACACCTTATTACTCTCGGGTATTAATCACATAGCGATGTGAACTAGATTATTGACTCTAGTAAACCCTTTGGGTGTTGGTCACATGGCGATGTGAACTATGGGTGTTATTCACATAACGATGTGAACTATCGGTATTAAATCACATGGCGATGTGAGCTAGATTATTGACTCTAGTGCAAGTGGGAGACTGAAGGAAATATGCCCTAGAGGCAATAATAATGTTTTTATTTATATTTCCTTATATCATGATAAATGTTTATTATTCATGCTAGAATTGTATTAACCGGAAACTTAGTACATGTGTGAATACATAGACAAAACAGAGTGTCCCTAGTATGCCTCTACTAGACTAGCTCATTGATCAAAGATGGTTATGTTTCCTAGCCATAGACATGAGTTGTCATTTGATCAACGGGATCACATCATTAGGAGAATGATGTGATGGGCTAGACCCATCCGTTAGCATAGCACTATGATCGTTTAGTTTTACTGCTATTGCTTTCTTCATGACTTATACATGTTCCTATGACTATGAGATTATGCAACTCCCGAATACCGTAGGAACACCTTGTGTGCTATCAAACGTGACAACGTAACTGGGTGATCATAAAGATGCTCTACAGGTGTCTCCGAAAGTATTCGTGGTGTTGGCATAGATCAAGATTAGGATTTGTCACTCCGAGTGTCGGAGAGGTATCTCTGGGCCCTCTCAGTAACACACATCATAATAAGCCTTGCAAGCAAAAGACTAATGAGTTAGTCACGAGATGATGTGTTACGGAACGAGTAAAGAGACTTGCCGGTAACGAGATTGAACTAGGTATAGAGATACCGACGATTGAATCTCGGGCAAGTAACATACCGATGACAAAAGGAACAACGTACGTTGTTATGCGGTTTGACCGATAAAGATCTTCGTAGAATATGTAGGAGCCAATATGAGCATCCAGGTTCCGCTATTGGTTATTGACCGGAGATGAGTCTCGGTCATGTCTACATAGTTCTCGAACCCGTAGGGACCGCACGCTTAACGTTTAATGACGATCGGTATTATGAGTTTATGAGTTTTGATGTACCGAAGGTAGTTCGGAGTCCCGGATGAGATCACGGACATGACGAGGAGTCTCGGAATGTCCGAGACATAAAGATTGATATATTGGACGACTATATTCGGACACCGGAAGTGTTCTGGAAAGTTTCGGAATTTATCGGAGTGCCGGGGGGGTTACCGGAACCCCCCGGGGGAATGGTGGGCCCTGGTAGGCCATAGGGGGAGAGAGAGGGCAGTAGCCAGGAGGTGGCGCGCCCCCTCCGTAGGAGGAGTCCGAATAGGACAAGGGGAAGGGGGCACGGCCCCTCTTTCCCTCTACTTCTCCCTTTCCTTCCCCTTCTTCCTTCTTTGGTAGTTCCTACTAGGAATAGGATTGCAATCCTATTCCTAGTAGGATTGCAGCCCTAGCCGCACCATAGGAGGGCCGGCCGGCCTCCCCCCTTGCTCCTTTATATACGGGGGCAGGGGGGCACCCAAAGACACACAAGTTGAATTGTTCCAGCCGTGTGCGGTGCCCCCCTCCACAGAAACACACCTCGGTCATACTGTCGCAGTGCTTAGGCGAAGCCCTACGCCGGTAGATACATCATATCCGTCACCACACCGTCGTGCTGACGAAACTCTCCCGTGAAGCTCAACTGGATCAAGAGCTCGTGGGACGTCATCAAGCTGAACGTGTGCTGAACGCGGAGGTGCCGTACGTTCGGTGCTTGATCGGTTGAATCGCGAAGAAGTTCGACTGCATCAACCGCGTCACTTGACGCTTCCGCTTCCGGTCTACAAGGGTACGTAGACACACTCTTCCCTCTCGTTGCTATGCATCTGGTAGATAGATCTTGCATGATCGTAGGAAAATTTTAAAATACTACGTTCCCCAACAGTCAGCTGGTGCAGTTGCAAGCAGAGCGTCGTGGCGCATTCTAGATGTGAAGCGGAGTACATAGCTGCTTGCGAAGCAGCGCAAGAAGGAGTCTGGATGAAGGAGTGCATCACCGACCTAGGAGTCATTCCAAGCGCGTGAAGCCCGATGACTCTCTTCTGTGACAACACTGGAGCTATTGCCATTGCCAAGGAGCCCAGGTTTCACAAGAAGACCAAGCACATCATGCGTTGTTTCAACTCCATCCGGAATTATGTTCAAGATGGAGACATAGATATTTGTAAAGTGCATACGGATCTAAATGTCGCAGATCCGTTGACTAAACCTCTTCCACGGGCAAAACATGATCAACACCAGAACTCTATGGGTGTTCGATTCATCACAGTGTAACTAGATTATTGACTCTAGTGCAAGTGGGAGACTGTTGGAAATATGCCCTAGAGGCAGTAATAAAAGGATTATTATTATATTTCCTTGTTCATGTTAATTGTCTGTTATTCATGCTTGAATTGTATTGTACGGAAACAACGATACATGTGTGAATACATAGGCCACAACCTGTCCCTGGTAAGCCTCAAGTTACTAGCTCGTTAATCAACAGATGGTCACGGTTTCCTGACCATGGACATTGGATGTCATTGATAACGGGATCACATCATTAGGAGAATGATGTGATGGACTAGACCCATACGTTAGCATAGCACTCTGATCGTTTAGTTTTACTGCTATTGCTTTCTTCATGACTTATACATGTTCCTATGACTATGAGATTATGCAACTCCCGAATACCGTAGGAACACCTTGTGTGCTATCAAACGTCACAACGTAACTGGGTGATCATAAAGATGCTCTACAGGTGTCTCCGAAAGTATTCGTGGTGTTGGCATAGATCAAGATTAGGATTTGTCACTCCGAGTGTCGGAGAGGTATCTCTGGGCCCTCTCGGTAACACACATCATAATAAGCCTTGCAAGCAAAAGACTAATGAGTTAGTCACGAGATGATGTGTTACAGAATGAGTAAAGAGACTTGCCGGTAACGAGATTGAACTAGGTATAGAGATACCGACGATCGAATCTCGGGCAAGTAACATACCGATGACAAAAGGAACAACGTATGTTGTTATGCGGTTTGACCGATAAAGATCTTCATAGAATATGTAGGAGCCAATATGAGCATCCAGGTTCCGCTATTGGTTATTGACCGGAGATGAGTCTCGGTCATGTCTACATAGTTCTCGAACCCGAAGGGTCCGCACGCTTAACGTTTGATGACGATCGGTATTATGAGTTTATGAGTTTTGATGTACCGAAGGTAGTTCGGAGTCCCAGATGAGATCACGGACATGACGAGGAGTCTCGGAATGTCCGAGACATAAAGATTGATATATTGGACGACTATATTCGGACACCGGAAGTGTTCTGGAAAGTTTCGGAATTTACCGGAGTGTCGGGGGGGTTACCGGAACCCCCCGGGGGAATGGTGGGCCCTGGTAGGCCATAGGGGAGAGAGAGGGCAGCAGCCAGGAGGTGGCGCGCCCCCTCCGTAGGAGGAGTCCGAATAGGACAAGGGGAAGGGGACGCGGCCCCTCTTTCCCTCTACTTCTCCCTTTCCTTCCCCTTCTTCCTTCTTTGGTAGTTCCTACTAGGAATAGGATTGCAATCCTATTCCTTAGGAATAGGATTGCAATCCTATTCCTAGTAGGATTGCAGCCCTAGCCGCACCATAGGAGGGCCGGCCGGCCTTCCCCCTTGCTCCTTTATATACGGGGGCAGGGGGGCACCCAAAGACACACAAGTTGAATTGTTCCAGCCGTGTGCGGTGCCCCCCTCCACAGAAACACACCTCGGTCATACTGTCGCAGTGCTTAGGCGAAGCCCTGCGCCGGTAGATACATCATATCCGTCACCACGCCGTCGTGCTGACGAAACTCTCCCGTGAAGCTCAACTGGATCAAGAGCTCGTGGGACGTCATCAAGCTGAACGTGTGCTGAACGCGGAGGTGCCGTACGTTCGGTGATTGATCGGTTGAATCGCGAAGAAGTTTGACTGCATCAACCGCGTCACTTGACGCTTCCGCTTCCGGTCTACAAGGGTACGTAGACACACTCTTCCCTCTCATTGCTATGCGTCTGGTAGATAGATCTTGCATGATCGTAGGAATATTTTAAAATACTACGTTCCCCAACAGTCAGCTGGTGCAGTTGCAAGCAGAGCGTCGTGGCGCATTCTACATGTGAAGCGGAGTACATAGCTGCTTGCGAAGCAGCGCAAGAAGGAGTCTAGATGAAGGAGTGCATCACCGACCTAGGAGTCATTCCAAGCGCGTGAAGCCCGATGACTCTCTTCTGTGACAACACTGGAGCTATTGCCATTGCCAAGGAGCCCAGGTTTCACAAGAAGACCAAGCACATCATGCGCCGTTTCAACTCCATCCGGAATTATGTTCAAGATGGAGACATAGATATTTGTAAAGTGCATACGGATCTGAATGTCGCAGATCCGTTCACTAAACCTCTTCCACGGGCAAAACATGATCAACACCAGAACTCTATGGGTGTTCGATTCATCACAGTGTAACTAGATTATTGACTCTAGTGCAAGTGGGAGACTGTTGGAAATATGCCCTAGAGGCAGTAATAAAAGGATTATTATTATATTTCCTTGTTCATGATAATTGTCTGTTATTCATGCTTGAATTGTATTGTACGGAAACAGCGATACATGTGTGAATACATAGGCCACAACGTGTCCCTGGTAAGCCTCTAGTTACTAGCTCGTTAATCAACAGATGGTCACGGTTTCCTGACCATGGACATTGGATGTAATTGATAACGGGATCACATCATTAGGAGAATGATGTGATGGGCAAGAACCAATCCTAAGCCTAGCACAAGATCGTGTAGTTCGTAATGCTGAAACTTTTCCAGTGTCAAGTATCTGTTCTTTAGACCATGAGGTTGTGCAACTCCCGGATACCGTAGGAATACTTTGGGTGTGCCAAACGTCACAACGTAACTGGGTGGCTATAAAGGTACGCAATGGGTATCTCCGAAAGTGTCTGTTGAGTTGGTACGAACCGAGACTCGGATTTGTCACTCCGTATGACGGAGAGGTATCTCTGGGCCCACTCGGTAAGACATCATCATAATGAGCTCAATGTGACTAAGGAGTTAGTCACGGGATGATGGATTACAGAACGAGTAAAGAGACTTGCCGTGACGAGATTGAACAAGGTATTGGTATACCGTCGATCGAATCTCGGGCAAGTATCGTACCGATAGACAAAGGGAATTACATACGGGATTAAGTGAATCCTTGACATCGTGGTTCATCCGATGAGATCATCCAGGAACACGTGGGAACCAACATGGGTATCCAGATCCCGCTGTTGGTTATTGACCGGAGAGTCGTCTCGGTCATGTGTGCGTGTCTCCCGAACCCGTAGGGTCTACACACTTAAGGTTCGGTGACGCTAAGGTTGTAGAGATATGTGCATACGGTAACCCGAATGTTGTTTGGAGTCCCGGATGAGATCCCGGACGTCACGAGGAGTTACGGAATGGTCCAGAGGTAAAGAATGATATATAGGAAGTCCAGTTTCGGCCATCGGGAAGGTTCCGGGGGTCACCGGTAGTGTACCGGGACCACAGGAAGGGTTCCGGGGGTCCACTGGGTGGGGCCACCCATCCCGGAGGGCCCCGTGGGCCGAAGGGGAGGGGGACCAGCCCTTAGTGGGCTGGCGCACCCCCCATGGGCCTCCCCCATGCGCCTAGGGTTGAAACCCTAGGGGTGGGGGCGCCCCCTAGGCTTGGGGGGCAAGCCACCCCCCTTGGCCGCCGCCCCCCTTAGGAGATTGGATCTCCTAGGGCCGGCGCCCCCCTGGCCCCTATATATAGTGGGGGGAGAGAGGGCAGCCAAACCTCTGCCCCTGGCGCTTCTCCCCCCCGTTACATCTCCTACTCCTCCCGCAGGGTCTCGGCGAAGCCCTACAGCTTTTCCCGTTGCATCCACCACCACGCCATCGTGCTGCTGGATCTCCATCAACCTCTCCTCCCCCCTTGCTGGATCAAGAAGGAGGAGACGTCGATGTATCGTACGTGTGTTGAACGTGGAGGTGCCGTCCGTTTGGCGCTAGGATCATCGGTGATGAGGATCACGACGAGTACGACTCCATTATCCACGTTCCTTCGAACGCTTCCGCTCGCGATCTACAAAGGGTATGTAGATGCACTCCTTTATGCTCGTTGCTAGATGACTCCTTAGATTGATCTTGGTGTCGGTGTACTAAGGTAGGGGTACCTCAGTACCCCAACTTGTGCACGGACGGTAGCAGCTTCCCGCGGCAGGGCCTTCCACGTGCTCGCCGGAGACCTTCCTGCTCCATATAAAACCATTCAAAAACAAAGTATACAAGACAGAAGATCGAGACCCCGGCAAGTGGAGCTTGCCGGGAAGGCCGTTCCAGGCTCAAAGTTACCTTCACTCACGCAAGGCCCTGGCAAGAGGAGCTTGCCAGGAAGACTAGAAGATTCCATTACAGAAGACACGCCTCGGCACTGTATGCGCCCCGGCAGGGTCCGGGGAGCGACAAGCTTCAGAGCCCGGCAAGGTCCCGGGCCCGGCAAGGTCAAGACCCCGGCAAGGTGCTTGCCGGGGAGAGTTGTGCTGTGTGCCCGCGCTCCAGCTCATCGAACCACGCGTCGCACTGGGGCCATTCCAGGGACGCGTGGCGGATGGCTGTGCAGCCTGGGGGACACGGTGGCACTCCGCGGTGGTGAAGCCATCGCCGTGGCAAACGGAGACGCAAGGGCGGGCGCTTTTGGGGTCGACGGCGACGGGCATTAAATACTCTTGTCCCCCACTGTCAAAGTAGGTAGCGACCACTGTTCACGCACTGTAGCTCCACTATTCCCGCACTGTTACAACTACCACCTCTTTTACATTTTTACCCTTTCTCCTACGTCGACACCTGTCGGTGACCCCTTGCACTATAAAAGGAGGCCCATGCACAACGTAGAGGGGGTTCGGAACCTAGATCGCTCATACGCTCGGTGTAGCTAGTTCTTCAAGCTCCCGAGCTCTCCAACTCAATACAAACTAAGCAGGAGTAGGGTTTTACGCGTCCACCGCGGCCCGAACCTAGGTAAACTGCCCGCGTGTTCGCTACGATCTGCTCTTCGTGCTCCCTCCGCCCTCTTACCGCACAAACAAGGGGCTCCGGTCCCATAGGTGTTCGTGGCGGACAGTTTCCCCCGACATCTTTGGCGCGCCAGGTAGGGGGCGTCGAGGTTGTGCGAACCTGATCCGGCGTTCACGCGGGCGCATTCTTCATCAACCTCTCCGAATTCGTTAGCTTCATCAACAACAACAGCACCATGGCCCCGAAGAAGAAGGCTTCGGAGGTCGGAGGCCCGTCTGCGTCTCATCCGCCGCCACCGGAACCAACGGTGGGTGGGGGAGACGCCGTCGGAAGGGTGGTCGCCGGCGAGGACACTCGCGGCGCCACCAAATCCAAGGACAGGACGGACGACCGAGCCTCGGTCTCCGTGGACGCGCCGCGTCCATCTCAGCATACGACAACCCAGCAGCGCCATACCACAGGAGGTGGTATCCGCTTGCTGGGACAAGGGCAAACCGGAGGTTCGCGGGACGCTCCGGGCCATCGTCCTGGCACGAGCAAGGCGCGGTCGCCGGGGCGGGACCCTGCTCCATCTAACGCTGTTAGAAGTCCGAGCATATCCCGCTCCTCGCGCCGCTCGCCCCCGCTCCCCTCCACTCCAGTAGAAGCGCTCGCAAGGGCGCAACTGCTCCTCGACTTCCCTCCAGCGGCAGACAAGGCCGAAGACTGGAGGGCCACCATCCAGAGCCTGATCGCCTTCGCCAACAACGACTCTCCACAGCAGCCGGCGACCTCGCGGCCGCGGCAAGCCGAGAAGACGAAGGCCGACGGCGACAAGACCGCCGGGGGTGCGACAACCGTGCACTCCACGTCGCGGAAGCAGAAGACGCCGCCCCGCCGGAACAACGCCGACGACGGCTCCACGGCGTCGTCGGATCCGCGGGCCCGTCGGGACCAGCGCCAGGTCCTCGACGACCGGCGACAAGAAGACGCTCGAATAACAATCGAGCGCCACCGAGAAGCTCGGCGACAATCAGACCAGAGAGCTGGGAACGCTGTCGACGCGCGCGCGCCCGGTGAACCAGGCGACTTGCCGTACGCGGCAGGCTGCCCTGCGTTCACCCGTGAGCTGCGGCGCGTCCAGTGGCCCAGCATGAAGAATTTCAAGCCCGACGTACCGGAGAAGTACGACGGCAAGACGCACCCCTCGGAATTCCTCAGCATCTACACCATCACGGTGCAGGCTGCCGGGGGGCGCGACGAGAAGATTTTGGCGAACTACTTCCCGCTAGTGCTTAAGCCAAACGTCCGTTCTTGGCTTATGCACTTGCCGGAAGGTTCCATTTCCTCTTGGGCGGACCTTTGCCACCAGTTTGTTGGCGCCTTCACCGGCGGCCACAAACCCCACGGCCAGGAGAGCGATCTCCACATTCTAGCCCAGAAGGAAGGAGAATCCCTGCGCAAGTACATCCAACGCTTCAGCCGTGTACAGCACAACATCCCCGACGTCCATCCTGCCGCGGTTATCAGCGCGTTCCACCAGAACGTGCGTAACCGCCGCATGCGTGAAGAAATGGCCATGACCAAGATTCGAGATGTCAGCGAGCTCTACGCTCTGGCTGATAAGTGCGCACGCGCAGAAGAGGGGAGGAGACTCCCCGGGGAGGATGCTGGCGCAGGAGGAAGCGACAGCGACGACGCCGCCCCGGCAAAGAAGAGCCGGCGGCGGAACAACAGGAAGAAAAACAAGAAGGAAGTGCTTGCCGTCGAGAAGTTCGGCAAGGAGGCTCCCGCCAAGCAAGCACAGGCTGGCGGCTCCGGCAAGGAGCCTGCCCCTGTTGCGGCAGCCGACAAGCAGGACGGCTCCGACAAGCAATACTGTAAGATCCACCGCACCAAGGGCCACGACCTCTCCAACTGCAAGCGCGTCGAGTACCTCGTCGAGCAGCAGAAAGCTGAGTACGAGAGGCGCGACAAGGAGAAGGCCCAAGGTGGCGGGGGAGAACCAAGCAAGAAGCGGCCATTCAATGGCCGGGGAGGACGCCGCGGCAAGGCCAAGCAGCGGCAAGGTGATCGCCCTCCCCGGGGCCGCGACAAGGATGAAGAGGACGACGACGAAGACATGGAGGATGAAGATAACAGCGAGCAGGAGTTCCAGAAGGCCACGGAGGTCCTGTGCGTTGACGGTGGCGCCTCTCTGCACACCTCCCACCGCCAGCTCAAGCAGTGGGTGCGCGAGGTGAACGCAGCAGAGCCGCCCGTGGAGTCGCGCAGGCTCCTCAAATGGTCCAGCACGCCCATAATTTTTGATCTTGAGGATCACCCTGACCGCACCACAGCGGTCGGGTGCTTGCCGATGCTGGTCTCACCCACCATCCGCAACCTCAAGGTCACCAAAATGTTGGATGACGGCGGGGCCGGGCTGAACTTGATCTCCTCTGCTGTGATCAAGAAACTCCAAATCCCAGATGGCGAGCTCGAAGAGACCGGTTCTTTCCAAGGAATCAACCCGGGAAGGAGCAAGCCCAAGGGGAAGATAACTCTGTCGGTGACCTTTGGCGGGGAGCTCAACTTCAGAACTGAGCGCATCACTTTCGACGTCGCTGATATTCCATTGCCGTATAATGGAATACTCGGCCGACCCGCCCTCGCCAAGTTCATGGCAGCGTCCCACCACGCTTACAACGTACTCAAGATGCCGGGGCCGATAAGCGTCATCACTGTCCATGGCGACAAGAAAGATGCGCTTGTCTGCGCCGACAAGATCTACCGGGATGCAGCAGCCGCAGCAGAAAAGGACACACTTGCCGCTGAAGCTCCCGGGGGGAAGAAGACGAAGACCAAGTCCGGCAAGTGCTCTGGGGCCCACTCCGGCAACCGCACCTCTTCGGAGTGCTGCGCTGCCGTCGAGGACGTTCCATCGAGCTCCACCGGCAAGTGTAAGAAGGGGATGGCCGCTCCTCCGGCAACCAAGAAGGTGTCCGCCAAGGAGGACGGCACTGGTGGTACCTTCACCATCAGTGCCACACTTGACAGCAAATAGGAAAGCGCGCTCGTTGCCTTCCTGCGGGCGAATGTCGATGTGTTTGCATGGCAACCATCTGACATCCCCGGTGTTCCCAGGAAGGTAATTGAGCACAAGCTTGCTGTTTGTCCTCATGTGCGGCCCGTCAAGCAGAAAGTGAGGAAGCAAGCCGTGGAGCGCCAAGAATTCATCAACGAAGAGATCAAGATGTTGGAAATATGCCCTAGAGGCAATAATAAAAGAGTTCTTATTATATTTCCTTGTTCATGATAATCGTTTATTATCCATGCTATAACTGTATTGATTGGAAACTCAGATACACGTGTGGATGAATAGACAGACTTTGTGTCCCTAGTGAGCCTCTACAGGACTAGCTCGTTGATCAAAGATGACCGCGGTTTCCAGGTCATAGACATGAGTTGTCATTTGATAACGGGATCACATCATTAGGAGAATGATGTGATGGACGAGACCCAAACGTTAACATAGCTTTTGATCGTGTCAGTTATCGCTATAGTTTTCTGCATGTCAAGTATAAATTCCTATGACCATGAGATCATGTAACTCACTGACACCGTAGGAGTGCTTTGTGTGTACCAAACGTCACAACGTAACTGGGTGACTATAAAGGTACTCTACAGGTATCTCCGAGGGTGTCTGTTGAGTTGACATGGATCAAGACTGGGATTTGTCACTCCGTGTGACGGAGAGGTATCTCCGGGCCCACTCGGTAATACGTCATCTCAATGAGCTCAAAGTGACTAAGTAGTTGGTCACGGGATTATGTATTACGGTAACGAGTAAAGAGACTTGCCGGTAACGAGATTGAACTAGGTATAGAGATACCGACGATCGAATCTCGGGCAAGTAACATACCGACGAGACAAAGGGAACTGTATACGGGATTGCCTGAATCCTTGACATCGTGGTTCATCCGATTAGATCATCGAGAAACATGTGGGAACCAATATGGGTATCCAGATCCCGCTATTGGTTATTGACCTGGGAGTGTCTCGGTCATGTCTACATGGTTTCCGAACCCGCAGGGTCTACACACTTAACGTTCGGTGACGCTAGGGTTGTTAGTGAGAAAAGTGTATGGTTACCGAAGGTTGTTCGGAGTCCCGGATGAGATCCCGGACATGACGAGGGTCTCCGGAATGGTCCGGAGACGAAGATTGATATATAGGATGAAAGGTTTCGGAGTCCGGAAGTGTTCCGGGGAGCATCGGGAAATCGGCGGAGTACCGGAAAGGGGTTTCGGGGGGTCCGGAAGCAGTTCTGGGCCTAATGGGCCACAAGGGGGAACACCACAGCCCTCAGGGGGCTGTGCGCCCCCCCCTGGGCCCTCTCCTTGTGCGCCAAGGGGGGTGGACCCCTCTAGGGTGGCCGCACCCCCTAGCCTTGGGGGGCAAGGCACCTAGGGGGGGAAACCCTAGGGCCTGGCCCTGGCCGCCGCCCCCCCCTGCCTTGGCCGCCGCCCCCCCTTGCCCTGGCCGCCGGCCCCCTAGGGGGGAAACCCTAGGGCGCCCTCACCTCTCCACCCCCCTATATATAGTGAGGCAAAGGGAGGGCAGAAAACACAAGTTCGTGCCTCGGTGCTGCCCTCCCTCTCCCGTTACATCTTCTTCTCCCGCGGTGCTTAGGCGAAGCCCTGCCGGAGTTCTTCTCCACCATCACCACCACGCCGTCGTGCTGCCGGTTCTCCATCAACCTCTCCTCCACCCCTTGCTGGATCAAGAAGGAGGAGACGTCCCCGAGCCGTACGTGTGAAGAACGCGGAGGCACCGTTGCTTCAGTGCTAGGATCTTCGGCGATCTGAATCGCGGCGAGTACGACTCCATCATCCGCGTTCATAACGCTTCCGCTTAGCGATCTACAAGGGTATGTGGATCCTACTCTCCCCTCGTAGTTGCATCTACTAGATTGATCTTGGTGAACGTAGGGAAAATTTTTTGTTTTCCATGCAACGTTCCCCAACAGTGGTATCAGAGCTAGGATCTTGCGTAGATGCTTTCTCGAGTAGAACACAAAAGGGTTTGTGGCGTTGATGTTTAAATTGCTGCCCTCCTTAGTCTTTCTTGATTCAGCGGTATTATAGGATGAAGCGGCCCGGACCAACTTTACATGTCCACGTACATGAGACCGGTTCCATCGACAGACATGTGACTTTTGTTGCATAAGATGGCTGGCGGGTGTCTGTCTCTCCTATCTTAGTTGAATCGGAATAGAACAAGGCGGTCCTTGTAGAAGGTTAAATAGCAACTTGAATATCACCGTTGTGGTTTTGCGTAGGTAAGAAACGTTCTTGCTAGATACCCATAGCAGCCACGTAAAACATGCAACAACAAATTAGAGGACGTCTAACTTGTTTTTGCAGGGTATGCATGTGATATGATATGGCCAATGACATGATGAATTATATTTGATGTATGAGATGATCATGTTGTAATAGTTAATATCGACTTGCATGTCGATGCATACGGCAACCGGCAGGAGCCATAGGGTTGTCTTTAATTTTTTGTATGACCTGCGTGTCAATCATTAAGCGCTTTGTAATGCTTTACTTTATCGCTAAACGGTAGCAATAGTAGTAAGAGCATGGTGGGCGCCGACAGCCCCGATGGCGACACGATGATGGAGATCATGATGATGGAGATCATGGTGTGGCGCCGGTGACGATGGAGATCATGCCGGTGCTTTGGAGATGGAGATCAAAAGCACGAGTTGATGGCCATATCATGTCACTTATGATTTGCATGTGATGTTAATCCTTTTATGCATCTTATTTTGCTTAGGACGACGGTAGCATTATAAGATGATCCTTCACTAAAATTTCAAGATAAAATTGTGTTCCCCCCGAGTGTGCGCCGTTGCGAAGGTTCGTCGTTTCGAAGCACCACGTGATGATCGGGTGTGATAGACTCTACGTTCGCATACAACGGGTGCAAGCCAGTTTTGCACGTGCAGAACACTCGGGTTAGACTTGACGAGCCTAGCATGTACAGACATGGCCTCGGAACACGGAGGACCGAAAGGTCGAGCATGAGTCATATAGTAGATATGATCGACATGTTGATGTTCACCATTGACACCACCTCATCTCACGTGATGATCGGACTTGGGTTGGTGAATTTGGATCATGTCACGCTCGAATGACCGGAAGGATGTCAATTTGAGTGGGAGTTATAATTAATTTGATTAGGTAATAACTCACTTATCATGAACAATAGTCTAAAATGTCTTTGCAAATTTTGGTTGTAGATGGCTCGCGCAGTAGCTCCCCTGAATTTTAATGCGTTCCTAGAGAAAGCTAAACTGAAAGATGACGGGAGCAACTTTGTGGACTGGCTCCGCAATCTGAGGATCATCCTCACAGCTGCCCAAAAGGTTTATGTCCTAAATGCACCGCTAGGTGACCCCCCCGCTCCTGGAGCCTCTGCGGACGTTATGAACGTCTGGCAGACGCGTTCGGATGACTATTCGATAGTGCAGTGTGCCATGTTGTACGGCTTGGAAGGAGGACTTCAAAGACGTTTTGAACGTCATGGTGCATATGAGATGTACACGGAGTTGAAGTTCATCTTTGAGAAGAATGCTAAGATCGAGAGGTATGAGACCACCGATAAATTCTTCGCTTGCAAGATGGAGGAGAATTCGTCTGTCACTGAGCACTTACTGAAGATGTCTGGGTACTATACCCGCATAGCTGATCTGGGACTTGTGTTCCCGGATGAGGCTATCATTGACAGAATTCTCCAGTCACTCCCTCCAAGCTACAAGAGCTTCGTGCAGCAGTATAACATGCAAGGGATGAACAAGACCATCGCCGAGCTGTTTTCGATGCTGAAAGTCGCTGAGGCAGACATCCAGAAGGAGTATCAAGTGTTGATGGTCAATAAGACCACCAGTTTCAAGAAGAATGGCAAGGGCAAGAAGGGTAACTCTAAGAAGGGTGGCAAAGCAGTTGCTAATCCAGTGAAGAAACCCAAGGCTGGGCCCAAGTCAGAGACTGAGTGTTTCTATTGCAAGGGGAACGGCCACTGGAAGCGGAACTGCCCCAAGTATCTGGCGGACAAGAAGGGGGCCAACAACAACAAAGGTATATGTGATATACATGTTATTGATGTGTACCTTACCAACTCTCGTTGTAGTGCCTGGGTATTTGATACCGTTCGGTTGCTCACATTTGCAACTCTAAACAGGAACTGCGGAATAAACGGAGGCTGGCGAAGGACGAAGTGACGATGCGCGTGGGAAACGGTTCCAAGGTGGATGTGATCGCCGTCGGCACGCTCGCTCTTCGATTACCATCGGGATTAGTTATGAACCTGAATAATTGTTATTTAGTGCCTGCGTTAAGCATGAACATTATATCTGGATCTTGTTTATTGCGAGACGGTTACTCATTTAAGTCAGAGAATAATGGTTGTTCTATTTATATGAGTAATATCTTTTATGGTCATGCACCCGAAGTTAGGGGTTTATTCTTATTGAATCTCGATAGTGATGATACACATGTTCATAACATTGATGCCAAAAGATGTAGAGTAGATAATGATAATACCACTTTCTTGTGGCACTGCCGTCTCGGTCATATCGGCGTGAAACGCATGAGGAAGCTCCATGCTGATGGACTTTTGGAGTCTCTTGATTTTGAATCACTTGACACGTGCGAGCCGTGCCTCATGGGCAAGATGACAAGGACCCCGTTTTCAGGGACAATGGAACGGGCAAGTGACTTATTGGAAACCATACATACTGATGTGTGCGGTCCGATGAGTGTAACGGCGCGCGGTGGATATCGTTATTTTCTCACCTTCACTGACGACTTAAGTAGATATGGGTATATTTACTTGATGAAGCATAAGTCTGAAACTTTTGAAAAGTTCAAGCAATTTCAGAGTGAAGTTGAAAATCATCGTAACAAGAAGATCAAGTTCCTACGATCTGATCGAGGGGGAGAATATCTGAGTTATGAGTTTGGTGATCACTTAAGAAAATGTGGAATTGTTTCACAGTTGACGCCACCTGGAACACCACAGCGTAATGGTGTGTCCGAACGTCGTAATCGAACCCTATTAGATATGGTACGTTCTATGATGTCTCTTGCCGATTTGCCACTATCGTTTTGGGGATATGCATTAGAGACAGCTGCATTCACTTTAAATAGGGCTCCATCTAAGTCCGTTGAGACAACACCGTATGAACTGTGGTTTAGTAAGAAACCTAAGTTGTCTTTTCTCAAGGTTTGGGGTTGCGATGCTTATGTCAAAAGGCTTCAGCCGGAAAAGCTCGAACCCAAAGCGGACAAATGTGTCTTCATAGGATACCCAAAAGAAACAGTTGGGTACACCTTCTATCTCAGATCCGAGGGCAAAGTATTTGTCGCTAAGAACGGGTCCTTTCTCGAGAAAGAGTTTCTCTCGAAAGATTTGAGTGGGAGGAAGGTAGAACTTGATGAGGTTATTGAACCTCTGCTTCAACCAGAGAGTAGCGCAGCACAGAAAGATGTTTTTGTGGAGCCTACAGAGGTTGAAGAGGAAGCCAATGATGATGATCAAGAAGCTTCTGATCAAGTTACTACCGAACCTCGTAGGTCGACAAGGGTTCGCACTGCACCTGAGTGGTATGGTAACCCTGTCTTGGAGGTCATGTTGTTAGACAACGGTGAACCTACGAGCTATGGAGAAGCGATGGTGGGCCCAGATTCCGACAAATGGTTAGAGGCCATGAAATCCGAGATGGGATCCATGTATGAAAACAAAGTATGGACTTTGGAAGTATTACCTGAAGGGCGGAAGGCCATTCAGAATAAATGGATTTTTAAGAGGAAGACGGACGCTGACGGTAATGTCACCGTGTATAAAGCTCGACTTGTGGCAAAGGGTTTTTCACAAGTTCAAGGGATTGACTACGATGAGACTTTCTCACCCGTAGCGATGCTTAAATCCGTCCGAATCATGTTAGCAATAGCTGCATATTTCGATTATGAAATTTGGCAGATGGATGTCAAAACAGCATTCCTTAACGGTTTTCTTAAGGAAGAGTTGTATATGATGCAACCAGAAGGTTTTGTCGATCCTGAGAATGCTGACAAAGTATGCAGGCTCCAACGTTCCATTTATGGGCTGGTGCAAGCATCTCGGAGCTGGAATCTTCGCTTTGATGAGGTGATCAAAGCGTTTGGGTTTATACAAGTTTACAATGAAGCTTGTATTTACAAGAAAGTGAGTGGGAGCTCTATAGCGTTTCTAATATTATATGTGGATGACATATTGCTGATTGGAAACAATATAGAATTTTTGGATAGCGTGAAGGGGTATTTGAACAAGAGTTTTTCGATGAAAGATCTCGGTGAAGCTGCTTTCATATTGGGCATCAAGATCTATAGAGATAGATCAAGACGTTTGATAGGACTTTCACAAAGCACATACCTTGATAAAGTTTTGAAGAAGTTCAAAATGGATCAATCCAAGAAGGGGTTCTTGCCGGTATTGCAAGGTACAAAGTTGAGTAAGACTCAATGCCCAGTGACTGCGGAAGATAGAGAAAAGATGAGTGTCGTCCCCTATGCTTCAGCCATAGGCTCTATCATGTATGCAATGCTGTGCACAAGACCAGATGTCAGCCTTGCCATAAGTATGGCCGGAAGGTTTCAAAGTAATCCTGGTATGGATCACTGGACAGCGGTCAAGAATATCCTGAAGTACCTAAAAAGGACTAAAGATATGTTTCTCGTGTATGGAGGTGATCAAGAGCTCGTCGTAAAGGGTTACGTCGATGCAAGCTTTGACACTGATCCGGATGACTCTAAGTCTCAAACCGGATACGTATATATTCTCAACGGGGGAGCGGTAAGCTGGTGCAGTTCCAAGCAGAGCGTGGTAGCTGATTCTACATGTGAAGCGGAGTATATAGCTGCCTCGGAGGCGGCGAAGGAAGGTGTCTGGATGAAGGAGTTCATGACAGATCTTGGAGTTGTGCCTAGTGCACTGAACCCAATGACTCTGTTCTGTGACAACACTGGTGCCATTGCTCTAGCCAAGGAACCAAGGTTTCACAAGAGGACCAGACACATAAAGCGACGCTTCAATTCCATCCGCGATTCGGTCAAGGAGGAGGACATAAACATTTGCAAAGTACACACGGATTTGAATGTTGCAGATCCGTTGACTAAGCCTCTTCCACGGGCTAAGCATGATCAACACCAAGACTCTATGGGTGTTAGATTCATTACCTTGTAATGCTAGATTATTGACTCTAGTGCAAGTGGGAGACTGTTGGAAATATGCCCTAGAGGCAATAATAAAAGAGTTATTATTATATTTCCTTGTTCATGATAAACGTTTATTATCCATGCTATAATTGTATTGATTGGAAACTCAGATACACGTGTGGATGAATAGACAGACTTTGTGTCCCTAGTGAGCCTCTACAGGACTAGCTCGTTGATCAAAGATGACCGCGGTTTCCAGGTCATAGACATGAGTTGTCATTTGATAACGGGATCACATCATTAGGAGAATGATGTGATGGACGAGACCAAAACGTTAACATAGCTTTTGATCGTGTCAGTTATCGCTATAGTTTTCTGCATGTCAAGTATAAGTTCCTATGACCATGAGATCATGTAACTCACTGACACCGTAGGAGTGCTTTGTGTGTGCCAAACGTCGCAACGTAACTGGGTGACTATAAAGGTACTCTACAGGTATCTCCGAGGGTGTCTGTTGAGTTGACATGGATCGAGACTGGGATTTGTCACTCCGTATGACGGAGAGGTATCTCCGGGCCCACTCGGTAATACGTCATCTCAATGAGCTCAAAGTGACTAAGTAGTTGGTCACGGGATTATGTATTACGGTAACGAGTAAAGAGACTTGTCGATAACGAGATTGAACTAGGTATAGAGATACCGACGATCGAATCTCGGGCAAGTAACATACCGACGAGACAAAGGGAACTGTATACGGGATTGCCTGAATCCTTGACATCGTGGTTCATCCGATGAGATCATCGAGAAACATGTAGGAACCAATATGGGTATCCAGATCCCGCTATTGGTTATTGACCTGAGAGTGTCTCAGTCATGTCTACATGGTTTCCGAACCCGCAGGGTCTACACACTTAACGTTCGGTGACGCTAGGGTTGTTAGTGAGAAGAGTGCATGGTTACCGAAGGTTGTTCGGAGTCCCGGATGAGATCCCGGACATGACGAGGGTCTCCGGAATGGTCCGGAGACGAAGATTGATATATAGGATGAAAGGTTTCGGAGTACCGGAAGTGTTCCGGGGAGCATCGGGAAATCGGCGGAATACCGGAAGGGTTTTCGGGGGGTCCGGAAGTTGTTCTGGGCCTATTGGGCCACAAAGGGGGACACCACAGCCCTCAGGGGGCTGTGCGCCCCCCCTGGGCCCTCTCCCCATGCGGCTAAGGGGGTGGGACCCCCTAGGGCTGGCCGCACCCCTTGGGCTTGGGGGGCAAGGCACCTAGGGGGGAAACCCTAGGGCCTGGGCGCCTCCCCCTGCCCTGGCCGCCGCCCCCTCCCCTTGCCCTGGCCGCCGGCCCCTAGGGGGAAACCCTAGGGCGCCCTCACCTCTCCACCCCCCCTATATATAGTGGGGCAAAGGGAGGGCAGCGAACACAGTTTGTGCCTCGGTGCTGCCCTCCCTCTCCCGTCATATCTTCTTCTCCCGCGGTGCTTAGGCGAAGCCCTGCTGGAGTTCTTCTCCACCATCACCACCACGCCGTCGTGCTGCCGGTTCTCCATCAACCTCTCCTCTACCCCTTGCTGGATCAAGAAGGAGGAGACGTCCCCGAGCCGTACGTGTGAAGAACGCGGAGGCACCGTTGCTTCGGTGCTAGGTCTTCGGCGATCTGAATCGCGACGAGTACGACTCCATCATCCGCGTTCATAACGCTTCCGCTTAGCGATCTACAAGGGTACGTAGATCACACTCCCCTCTCGTAGTTGCATCCACTAGATTGATCTTGGTGAACGGTAGGAAAATTTTTGTTTCCCATGCAACGTTCCCCAACAGTGGCATCATGAGCTAGGATCTTGCGTAGATGCTTTCTCGAGTAGAACACAAAGAAGTTTGTGGCGTTGATGTTTAAATTGCTGCCCTCCTTAGTCTTTCTTGATTCAGCGGTATTATAGGATGAAGCGGCCCGGACCAACTTTACATGTCCACGTACATGAGACCGGTTCCATCGACAGACATGTGACTTTTGTTGCATAAGATGGCTGGCGGGTGTCTGTCTCTCCTATCTTAGTTGAATCGGAATAGAACAAGGCGGTCCTTGTAGAAGGTTAAATAGCAACTTGAATATCACCGTTGTGGTTTTGCGTAGGTAAGAAGCGTTCTTGCTAGATACCCATAGCAGCCACGTAAAACATGCAACAACAAATTAGAGGACGTCTAACTTGTTTTTGCAGGGTATGCATGTGATATGATATGGCCAATGACATGATGAATTATATTTGATGTATGAGATGATCATGTTGTAATAGTTAATATCGACTTGCATGTCGATACATATGGCAACCGGCAGGAGCCATAGGGTTGTCTTTAATTTTTGTATGACCTGCGTGTCAATCATTAAGCGCTTTGTAATGCTTTACTTTATCGCTAAACGGTAGCAATAGTAGTAAGAGCATGGTGGGCGCCGACAACCCCGATGGCGACACGATGATGGAGATCATGATGATGGAGATCATGGTGTGGCGCCGGTGACGATGGAGATCATGCCGGTGCTTTGGAGATGGAGATCAAAAGCACGAGTTGATGGCCATATCATGTCACTTATGATTTGCATGTGATGTTAATCCTTTTATGCATCTTATTTTGCTTAGGACGACGGTAGCATTATAAGATGATCCTTCACTAAAATTTCAAGATAAAATTGTGTTCCCCCCGAGTGTGCGCCGTTGCGAAGGTTCGTCGTTTCGAAGCACCACGTGATGATCGGGTGTGATAGACTCTACGTTCGCATACAACGGGTGCAAGCCAGTTTTGCACATGCAGAACACACGGGTTAGACTTGACGAGCCTAGCATGTACAGACATGGCCTCGGAACACGGAGGACCGAAAGGTCGAGCATGAGTCATATAGTAGATATGATCAACATGTTGATGTTCACCATTGACACCACCTCATCTCACGTGATGATCGGACTTGGGTTGGTGAATTTGGATCATGTCACGCTCGAATGACCGGAGGGATGTCAATTTGAGTGGGAGTTATAAATAATTTGATTAGGTAATAACTCACTTATCATGAACAATAGTCTAAAATGTCTTTGCAAATTTTTGGTTGTAGATGGCTCGCGCAGTAGCTCCCCTGAATTTTAATGCGTTCCTAGAGAAAGCTAAACTGAAAGATGACGGGAGCAACTTTGTGGACTGGCTCCGCAATCTGAGGATCATCCTCACAGCTGCCCAAAAGGTTTATGTCCTGAATGCACCGCTAGGTGACCCCCCCGCTCCTGGAGCCTCTGCGGACGTTATGAACGTTTGGCAGACGCGTTCGGATGACTATTCGATAGTGCAGTGTGCCATGTTGTACGGCTTGGAAGGAGGACTTCAAAGGCGTTTTGAACGTCATGGTGCATATGAGATGTACACGGAGTTGAAGTTCATCTTTGAGAAGAATGCTAAGATCGAGAGGTATGAGACCACTGATAAATTCTTCGCTTGCAAGATGGAGGAGAATTCGTCTGTCAGTCAGCACTTACTGAAGATGTCTGGGTACTATACCCGCATAGCTGATCTGGGACTTGTGTTCCCGGATGAGGCTATCATTGACAAAATTCTCCAGTCACTCCCTCCAAGCTACAAGAGCTTCGTGCAGCAGTATAACATGCAAGGGATGAACAAGACCATCGCCGAGCTGTTTTCGATGCTGAAAGTCGCTGAGGCAGACATCCAGAAGGAGTATCAAGTGTTGATGGTCAATAAAACCACTAGTTTCAAGAAGAATGGCAAGGGCAAGAAGGGTAACTCTAAGAAGGGTGGCAAAGCAGTTGCTAATCCAGTGAAGAAACCCAAGGCTGGGCCCAAGCCAGAGACTGAGTGTTTCTATTGCAAGGGGAACGGCCACTGGAAGCGGAACTGCCCCAAGTATCTGGCGGACAAGAAGGGGGCCAACAACAACAAAGGTATATGTGATATACATGTTATTGATGTGTACCTTACCAACTCTCGTTGTAGTGCCTGGGTATTTGATACCGGTTCGGTTGCTCACATTTGCAACTCTAAACAGGAACTGCGGAATAAACGGAGGCTGGCGAAGGACGAAGTGACGATGCGCGTGGGAAACGGTTCCAAGGTTGATGTGATCGCCGTCGGCACGCTCGCTCTTCGATTACCATCGGGATTAGTTATGAACCGGAATAATTGTTATTTAGTGCCTGCGTTAAGCATGAACATTATATCTGGATCTTGTTTATTGCGAGACGGTTACTCATTTAAGACAGAGAATAATGGTTGTTCTATTTATATGAGTAATATCTTGTATGGTCATGCACCCGAAGTTAGGGGTTTATTCTTATTGAATCTCGATAGTGATGATACACATGTTCATAACATTGATGCCAAAAGATGTAGAGTAGATAATGATAATACCACTTTCTTGTGGCACTGCCGTCTCGGTCATATCGGCGTGAAACGCATGAGGAAGCTCCATGCTGATGGACTTCTGGAGTCTCTTGATTTTGAATCACTTGACACGTGCGAGCCGTGCCTCATGGGCAAGATGACAAGGACCCCGTTTTCAGGGACAATGGAACGGGCAAGTGACTTATTGGAAATCATACATACTGATGTGTGCGGTCCGATGAGTGTAACGGCGCGCGGTGGATATCGTTATTTTCTCACCTTCACTGACGACTTAAGTAGATATGGGTATATTTACTTGATGAAGCATAAGTCTGAAACTTTTGAAAAGTTCAAGCAATTTCAGAGTGAAGTTGAAAATCATCGTAACAAGAAGATCAAGTTCCTACGATCTGATCGAGGGGGAGAATATCTGAGTTATGAGTTTGGTGATCACTTAAGAAAGTGTGGAATTGTTTCACAGTTGACGCCACCTGGAACACCACAGCGTAATGGTGTGTCTGAACGTCGTAATCGAACCCTATTAGATATGGTACGTTCTATGATGTCTCTTGCCGATTTGCCACTATCGTTTTGGGGATATGCGTTAGAGACAGCTGCATTCACTTTAAATAGGGCTCCATCTAAGTCCGTTGAGACAACACCGTATGAACTATGGTTTGGTAAGAAACCGAAGTTGTCTTTTCTCAAGATTTGGGGTTGCGATGCTTATGTCAAAAGGCTTCAGCCAGAAAAGCTCGAACCCAAAGCGGACAAATGTGTCTTCATAGGATACCCAAAAGAAACAGTTGGGTACACCTTCTATCTCAGATCCGAGGGCAAAGTGTTTGTCGCTAAGAACGGGTCCTTTCTCGAGAAAGAGTTTCTCTCGAAAGAATTGAGTGGGAGGAAGGTAGAACTTGATGAGGTTATAGAACCTCTGCTTCAACCAGAGAGTAGCACAGCACAAAAAGATGTTTTTGTGGAGCCTGCAGAGGTTGAAGAGGAAGCAAATGATGATGATCAAGAAGCTTCTGATCAAGTTACTACCGAACCTCGTAGGTCGACAAGGGTACGCACTGCACCTGAGTGGTACGGTAACCCTGTCTTGGAGGTCATGTTGTTAGACAACGGTGAACCTACGAGCTATGGAGAAGCGATGGTGGGCCCGGATTCCGACAAATGGTTAGAGGCCATGAAATCCGAGATGGGATCCATGTATGAAAACAAAGTATGGACTTTGGAAGTATTACCTGAAGGGCCGAAGGCCATTCAGAATAAATGGATTTTTAAGAGGAAGACGGACGCTGACGGTAATGTCACCGTGTATAAAGCTCGACTTGTGGCAAAGGGTTTTTCACAAGTTCAAGGGATTGACTACGATGAGACTTTCTCACCCGTAGCGATGCTTAAATCCGTCCGAATCATGTTAGCAATGTATGCAATGCTGTGCACGAGACCAGATGTCAGCCTTGCCATAAGTATGGCCGGAAGGTTTCAAAGTAATCCTGGTATGGATCACTGGACAGCGGTCAAGAATATCCTAAAGTACCTGAAAAGGACTAAGGATATGTTTCTCGTTTATGGAGGTGATCAAGAGCTCGTCGTAAAGGGTTACGTCGATGCAAGCTTTGACACTGATCCGGATGACTCTAAGTCTCAAACCGGATACGTATATATTCTCAACGGGGGAGCGGTAAGCTGGTGCAGTTCCAAGCAGAGCGTGGTAGCTGATTCTACATGTGAAGCGGAGTATATAGCTGCCTCGGAGGCGGCAAAGGAAGGTGTCTGGATGAAGGAGTTCATGACAGATCTTGGAGTTGTGCCTAGTGCACTGAACCCAATGACTCTGTTCTGTGACAACACTGGTGCCATTGCTCTAGCCAAGGAACCAAGGTTTCACAAAAGGACCAGACACATAAAGCGACGCTTCAATTCCATCCGCGATTCAGTCAAGGAGGAGGACATAAACATTTGCAAAGTACACACGGATTTGAATGTTGCAGATCCGTTGACTAAGCCTCTTCCACGGGCTAAGCACGATCAACACCAAGACTCTATGGGTGTTAGATTCATTACCTTGTAATGCTAGATTATTGACTCTAGTGCAAGTGGGAGACTGTTGGAAATATGCCCTAGAGGCAATAATAAAAGAGTTATTATTATATTTCCTTGTTCATGATAATCGTTTATTATCCATACTATAACTGTATTGATTGGAAACTCAAATACATGTGTGGATGAATAGACAGACTTTGTGTCCCTAGTGAGCCTCTACAGGACTAGCTCGTTGATCAAAGATGACCGCGGTTTCCAGGTCATAGACATGAGTTGTCATTTGATAACGGGATCACATCATTAGGAGAATGATGTGATGGACGAGACCCAAACGTTAAACATAGCTTTTGATCGTGTCAGTTATCGCTATAGTTTTCTGCATGTCAAGTATAAGTTCCTATGACCATGAGATCATGTAACTCACTGACACCGTAGGAGTGCTTTGTGTGTGCCAAACGTCACAACGTAACTGGGTGACTATAAAGGTACTCTAAAGGTATCTCCGAGGGTGTCTGTTAAGTTGACATGGATCGAGACTGGGATTTGTCACTCCGTGTGACGGAGAGGTATCTCCGGGCCCACTCGGTAATACGTCATCTCAATGAGCTCAAAGTGACTAAGTAGTTGGTCACGAGATTATGTGTTACGGTAACGAGTAAAGAGACTTGCCGGTAACGAGATTGAACTAGGTATAGAGATACCGACGATCGAATCTCGGGCAAGTAACATACCGACGAGACAAAGGGAACTGTATACAGGATTGCCTGAATCCTTGACATCGTGGTTCATCCGATGAGATCATCGAGGAACATGTGGGAACCAATATGGGTATCCAGATCCCGCTATTGGTTATTGACCTGGGAGTGTCTCGGTCATGTCTGCATATTTTCCGAACCCGCAGGGTCTACACACTTAAGGTTCGGTGACGCTAGGGTTGTTAGTGAGAATAGTGCATGGTTACCGAAGGTTGTTCGGAGTCCCGGATGAGATCCCGGACGTGACGAGGGTCTCCGGAATGGTCCGGGGACGAAGATTGATATATAGGATGAAAGGTTTCGGAGTCCGGAAGTGTTCCGGGGAGCATCGGGAAATCGGCGGATGACCGAAAGGGGTTTCGGGGGTCCCGGAAGGGGTTTCGGGCCTAATGGGCCACAAAGGGGGACACAACAGCCCTCATAGGGCTGTGCGCCCACCCCTGGGCCCTCTCCTAGTGCGCAAGGGGGGCTGGCCCCTCCTAGGGCTGCCGCACCCCCTAGCTTGGGGCGCAAGGCACCTAGGGGGGGGGAAACCCTAGGGCCTGGCGCAGCCCTGGCCGCCGCCCCCCCATCTGCCCTAGCCGCCGGCCCCCCTAGGGGAAACCCTAGGGCGCCCCCCTCCCCTCTCTTCCCCCTATATAAAGAGGGGTAGAGGGAGGGCAGCCACACACGTTCGTGCCTCGGTGCTGCCCTCCCTCTCCTACTACAATCTTCATATTCCCGCGGTGCTTGGCGAAGCCCTGCTGGAATCCTCCACCACCATCTCCACCACGCCGTCGTGCTGCCGGTGTCTCCATCAACCTCTCCTTCACCGCTTGCTGGATCAAGAAGGAGGAGACGTCCCCGAGCTGTACGTGTGAAGAACGCGGAGGTACCGTTGCTTCGGTGCTTGGATCTTCAGCGATCTGAATCGCGGCGAGTACGACTCCATCAACCGCGTTCTTGAACGCTTCCGCTTAGCGATCTACAAGGGTATGTGGATCCAACTCTCCCCTCGTAGATGCATCTCCTAGATTGATCTTGGTGAACGTAGGAAAATTTTTTGTTTCCCATGCAACGTTCCCCAACATCCATGACCTGCCAAAACGACCGCAGCAAAAATTCGTATCCTTCTGTCACAAAGTTCGTCTGTTTCGGAATAATTTCGGAGGCCGAAAACGGCTTGCAGAATTGAGTTTCGGATGATTTAGTGGTTGGCGTGCACTCTTCTACCGTCTACCACCTTATCGTGAGCTCACCCACGGACAGATACTGCGACAATGACGTGCAGAACAATGTTACATGACTCTATTTCTGCACCAGCAAGCCCTACATGCTAGTCTGGATGGAAGGAGAAGCCTCTTCGGTGCACCGAACACCCAAAAACTTGCCGTTTTGCATGGTTTATCACCCATACCGCTACCACCCACATTTTTGTCCATGCACATGTGTTGTTCTTGGACAAAACTGTGCATACCAGCTCTTCTACATTACATTCGTACTGTTCGAAAATAATAGGCCATTTCGAGTGGCGCAAAATGGCTCGTGGGCGCGAGCAAGTTACCCTGGAAGCCGGATTCACGATATCCCTCGTTGCTGAAATCCATTTGAGGTGTATCCGTAGAACGACCGTACCCTGGCCATACGAACTCCGTTTGGGCTCCATGACCTGCCAAAACGACCGCAGCAAAAATTCGTATCCTTCTGTCACAAACTTTGTCTATTTCGGAATAATTTCGGAGGCCGAAAACGGCTTGCAGAATTGAGTTTCGGATGATTTAGTTGTTTGCGTGCACTCTTCTAGCGTCTAACACCCTACCGTGAGCTCACCCACGGACAGATACTGCTAAATGACGTGCAGAACAATGTTACATGACTCTATTTCTGCACCAGCAAGCCCTACATGCTAGTCTGGATGGAAGGAGAAGCCTCTTCGGTGCACCGAACACCCAAAAACTTGCCGTTTTGCATGGTTTATCACCCATACCGCTACCACCCACATTTTTGTCCATGCACATGTGTTGTTCTTGGACAAAACTGTGCATACCAGCTCTTCTACATTACATTCGTACTGTTCGAAAATAATAGGCCATTTCGAGTGGCGCAAAATGGCTCGTGGGCGCGAGCAAGTTACCCTGGAAGCCGGATTCACGATATCCCTCGTTGCTGAAATCCATTTGAGGTGTATCCGTAGAACGACCGTACCCTGGCCATACGAACTCCGTTTGGGCTCCATGACCTGCCAAAACGACCGCAGCGAAAATTTGTATCCTTCTGTCGCAAACTTCGTCTGTTTCGGAATAATTTCGGAGGCCGAAAACGGCTTGCAGAATTGAGTTTCGGATGATTTAGTGGTTGGCGTGCACTCTTCTAGCGTCTACCACCCTACCGTGAGCTCACCCACGGACAGATACTGCGACAATGACGTGCAGAACAATGTTACATGACTCTATTTCTGCACCAACAAGCCCTACATGCTAGTCTGGATGGAAGGAGAAGCCTCTTCGGTGCACCGAACACCCAAAAACTTGCCGTTTTGCATGGTTTATCACCCATACCGCTACCACCCACATTTTTGTCCATGCGCATGTGTTGGTCTTGGACAAAACTGTGCATACCAGCTCTTCTACATTACATTCGTACTGTTCGAAGATAATAGTGTTGGAAATATGCCCTAGAGGCAATAATAAAAGAGTTATTATTATATTTCCTTGTTCATGATAATCGTTTATTATCCATGCTATAACTGTATTGATTGGAAACTCAAATACACGTGTGGATGAATAGACAGACTTTGTGTCCCTAGTGAGCCTCTACAGGACTAGCTCGTTGATCAAAGATGACCACGGTTTCCAGGTCATAGACATGAGTTGTCATTTGATAACGGGATCACATCATTAGGAGAATGATGTGATGGACGAGACCCAAACGTTAACATAGCTTTTGATCGTGTCAGTTATCGCTATAGTTTTCTGCATGTCAAGTATAAGTTCCTATGACCATGAGATCATGTAACTCACTGACACCGTAGGAGTGCTTTGTGTGTGCCAAACGTCACAACGTAACTGGGTGACTATAAAGGTACTCTACAGGTATCTCCGAGGGTGTCTGTTGAGTTGACATGAATCGAGACTGGGATTTGTCACTCCGTGTGACGGAGAGGTATCTCCGGGCCCACTCGGTAATACGTCATCTCAATGAGCTCAAAGTGACTAAGTAGTTGGTCACGGGATTATGTATTACGGTAACGAGTAAAGAGACTTGCCGGTAACGAGATTGAACTAGGTATAGAGATACCGACGATCGAATCTCGGGCAAGTAACATACCGACGAGACAAAGGGAACTGTATACGGGATTGCCTGAATCCTTGACATCGTGGTTCATCCGATGAGATCATCGAGAAACATGTGGGAACCAATATGGGTATCCAGATACCGCTATTGGTTATTGACCTGGGAGTGTCTCGGTCATGTCTACATGGTTTCCGAACCCGCAGGGTCTACACACTTAACGTTCGGTGACGCTAGGGTTGTTAGTGAGAAAAGTGTATGGTTACCGAAGGTTGTTCGGAGTCCCGGATGAGATCCCGGACATGACGAGGGTCTCCGGAATGGTCCGGAGACGAAGATTGATATATAGGATGAAAGGTTTCGGAGTCCGGAAGTGTTCCGGGGAGCATCGGGAAATCGGCGGAGTACCGGAAAGGGGTTTCGGGGGGTCCGGAAGCAGTTCTGGGCCTAATGGGCCACAAGGGGGAACACCACAGCCCTCAGGGGGCTGTGCGCCCCCCCCTGGGCCCTCTCCTTGTGCGCCAAGGGGGGTGGACCCCTCTAGGGTGGCCGCACCCCCTAGCCTTGGGGGGCAAGGCACCTAGCGGGGGAAACCCTAGGGCCTGGCCCTGGCCGCCGCCCCCCCTGCCTTGGCCGCCGCCCCCCCTTGCCCTGGCCGCCGGCCCCCTAGGGGGGAAACCCTAGGGCGCCCTCACCTCTCCACCCCCCCTATATATAGTGAGGCAAAGGGAGGGCAGCAAACACAAGTTCGTGCCTCGGTGCTGCCCTCCCTCTCCCGTAATATCTTCTTCTCCCGCGGTGCTTAGGCGAAGCCCTGCCGGAGTTCTCCTCCAACATCACCACCACGCCGTCGTGCTGCCGGTTCTCCATCAACCTCTCCTCCACTCCTTGCTGGATCAAGAAGGAGGAGACGTCCCCGAGCCGTACGTGTGAAGAACGCGGAGGCACCGTTGCTTCGGTGCTAGGATCTTCGGCGATCTGAATCGCGGCGAGTACGACTCCATCATCCGCGTTCATAACGCTTCCGCTTAGCGATCTACAAGGGTATGTGGATCCTACTCTCCCCTCGTAGTTGCATCTACTAGATTGATCTTGGTGAACGTAGAGAAAATTTTTTGTTTTCCATGCAACGTTCCCCAACAGTGGCATCATGAGCTAGGATCTTGCGTAGATGCTTTCTCGAGTAGAACACAAAAGGGTTTGTGGCGTTGATGTTTAAATTGCTGCCCTCCTTAGTCTTTCTTGATTCAGCGGTATTATAGGATGAAGCGGCCCGGACCAACTTTACATGTCCACGTACATGAGACCGGTTCCATCGACAGACATGTGACTTTTGTTTCATAAGATGGCTGGCGGGTGTCTGTCTCTCCTATCTTAGTTGAATCGGAATAGAACAAGGCGGTCCTTGTAGAAGGTTAAATAGCAACTTGAATATCACCGTTGTGGTTTTGCGTAGGTAAGAAGCGTTCTTGCTAGATACCCATAGCAGCCACGTAAAACATGCAACAACAAATTAGAGGACGTCTAACTTGTTTTTGCAGGGTATGTATGTGATATGATATGGCCAATGACATGATGAGATATATTTGATGTATGAGATGATCATGTTGTAATAGTTAATATCGACTTGCATGTCGATGCATACGGCAACCGGCAGGAGCCATAGGGTTGTCTTTATTTTTTGTATGACCTGCGTGTCAATCATTAAGCGCTTTGTAATGCTTTACTTTATCGCTAAACGGTAGCAATAGTAGTAAGAGCATGGTGGGCGCCGACAACCCCGATGGCGACACGATGATGGAGATCATGATGATGGAGATCATGGTGTGGCATCGGTGACGATGGAGATCATGCCGGTGCTTTGGAGATGGAGATCAAAAGCACGAGTTGATGGCCATATCATGTCACTTATGATTTGCATGTGATGTTAATCCTTTTATGCATCTTATTTTGCTTAGGACGACGGTAGCATTATAAGATGATCCTTCACTAAAATTTCAAGATAAAATTGTGTTCCCCCCGAGTGTGCGCCGTTGCGAAGGTTCGTCGTTTCGAAGCACCACGTGATGATCGGGTGTGATAGACTCTACGTTCGCATACAACGGGTGCAAGCCAGTTTTGCACGTGCAGAACACTCGGGTTAGACTTGACGAGCCTAGCATGTACAGACATGGCCTCGGAACACGGAGGACCGAAAGGTCGAGCATGAGTCATATAGTAGATATGATCAACATGTTGATGTTCACCATTGACACCACCTCATCTCACGTGATGATCGGACTTGGGTTGGTGAATTTGGATCATGTCACGCTCGAATGACCGGAGGGATGTCAATTTGAGTGGGAGTTATAATTAATTTGATTAGGTAATAACTCACTTATCATGAACAATAGTCTAAAATGTCTTTGCAAATTTATGTTGTAGATGGCTCGCGCAGGAGTTCCCCTGAATTTTAATGCGTTCCTAGAGAAAGAGTTTCTCTCGAAAGAATTGAGTGGGAGGAAGGTAGAACTTGATGAGGTTATTGAACCTCTGCTTCAACCAGAAAGTAGCGCAGCACAGAAAAATGTTTTTGTGGAGCCTACAGAGGTTGAAGAGGAAGCCAATGATGATGATCAAGAAGCTTCCGATCAAGTTACTACCGAACCTCGTAGGTCGACAAGGGTACGCACTGCACCTGAGTGGTATGGTAACCCTGTCTTGGAGGTCATGTTGTTAGACAACGGTGAACCTACGAGCTATGGAGAAGCGATGGTGGGCCCAGATTCCGACAAATGGTTAGAGGCCATGAAATCCGAGATGGGATCCATGTATGAAAACAAAGTATGGACTTTGGAAGTATTACCTGAAGGGCGGAAGGCCATTCAGAATAAATGGATCTTTAAGAGGAAGACGGACGCTGACGGTAATGTCACCGTGTATAAAGCTCGACTTGTGGCAAAGGGTTTTTCACAAGTTCAAGGGATTGACTACGATGAGACTTTCTCACCCGTAGCGATGCTTAAATCCGTCCGAATCATGTTAGCAATAGCTGCATATTTCGATTATGAAATTTGGCAGATGGATGTCAAAACAGCATTCCTTAACGGTTTTCTTAAGGAAGAGTTGTATATGATGCAACCAGAAGGTTTTGTCGATCCAGAGAATGCTGACAAAGTATGCAGGCTCCAACGTTCCATTTATGGGCTGGTGCAAGCATCTCGGAGTTGGAATCTTCGCTTTGATGAGGTGATCAAAGCGTTTGGGTTTATACAAGTTCACAATGAAGCTTGTATTTACAAGAAAGTGAGTGGGAGCTCTATAGCGTTTCTAATATTATATGTGGATGACATATTGCTGATTGGAAACAATATAGAATTTTTGGATAGCGTGAAGGGGTATTTGAACAAGAGTTTTTCGATGAAAGATCTCGGTGAAGCTGCTTTCATATTGGGCATCAAGATCTATAGAGATAGATCAAGACGTTTGATAGGACTTTCACAAAGCACATACCTTGATAAAGTTTTGAAGAAGTTCAAAATGGATCAATCCAAGAAGGGGTTCTTGCCGGTATTGCAAGGTACAAAGTTGAGTAAGACTCAATGCCCAGTGACTGCGGAAGATAGAGAAAAGATGAGTGTCGTCCCCTATGCTTCAGCCATAGGCTCTATCATGTATGCAATGCTGTGCACAAGACCAGATGTCAGCCTTGCCATAAGTATGGCCGGAAGGTTTCAAAGTAATCCTGGTATGGATCACTGGACAGCGGTCAAGAATATCCTGAAGTACCTAAAAAGGACTAAAGATATGTTTCTCATGTATGGAGGTGATCAAGAGCTCGTCGTAAAGGGTTACGTCGATGCAAGCTTTGACACTGATCCGGATGACTCTAAGTCTCAAACCGGATACGTATATATTCTCAACGGGGGAGCGGTAAGCTGGTGCAGTTCCAAGCAGAGCGTGGTAGCTGATTCTACATGTGAAGCGGAGTATATAGCTGCCTCGGAGGCGGCGAAGGAAGGTGTCTGGATGAAGGAGTTCATGACAGATCTTGGAGTTGTGCCTAGTGCACTGAACCCAATGACTCTGTTCTGTGACAACACTGGTGCCATTGCTCTAGCCAAGGAACCAAGGTTTCACAAGAGGACCAGACACATAAAGCGACGCTTCAATTCCATCCGCGATTCGGTCAAGGAGGAGGACATAAACATTTGCAAAGTACACACGGATTTGAATGTTGCAGATCCGTTGACTAAGCCTCTTCCACGGGCTAAGCACGATCAACACCAAGACTCTATGGGTGTTAGATTCATTACCTTGTAATGCTAGATTATTGACCCTAGTGCAAGTGGGAGACTGTTGGAAATATGCCCTAGAGGCAATAATAAAAGAGTTATTATTATATTTCCTTGTTCATGATAATCGTTTATTATCCATGCTATAACTGTATTGATTGGAAACTCAGATATACGTGTGGATGAATAGACAGACTTTGTGTCCCTAGTGAGCCTCTACAGGACTAGCTCGTTGATCAAAGATGACCGCGGTTTCCAGGTCATAGACATGAGTTGTCATTTGATAACGGGATCACATCATTAGGAGAATGATGTGATGGACGAGACCCAAACGTTAACATAGCTTTTGATCGTGTCAGTTATCGCTATAGTTTTCTGCATGTCAAGTATAAATTCCTATGACCATGAGATCATGTAACTCACTGACACCGTAGGAGTGCTTTGTGTGTACCAAACGTCACAACGTAACTGGGTGACTATAAAGGTACTCTACAGGTATCTCCGAGGGTGTCTGTTGAGTTGACATGGATCAAGACTGGGATTTGTCACTCCGTGTGACGGAGAGGTATCTCCGGGCCCACTCGGTAATACGTCATCTCAATGAGCTCAAAGTGACTAAGTAGTTGGTCACGGGATTATGTATTACGGTAACGAGTAAAGAGACTTGCCGGTAACGAGATTGAACTAGGTATAGAGATACCGACGATCGAATCTCGGGCAAGTAACATACCGACGAGACAAAGGGAACTGTATACGGGATTGCCTGAATCCTTGACATCGTGGTTCATCCGATTAGATCATCGAGAAACATGTGGGAACCAATATGGGTATCCAGATCCCGCTATTGGTTATTGACCTGGGAGTGTCTCGGTCATGTCTACATGGTTTCCGAACCCGCAGGGTCTACACACTTAACGTTCGGTGACGCTAGGGTTGTTAGTGAGAAAAGTGTATGGTTACCGAAGGTTGTTCGGAGTCCCGGATGAGATCCCGGACATGACGAGGGTCTCCGGAATGGTCCGGAGACGAAGATTGATATATAGGATGAAAGGTTTCGGAGTCCGGAAGTGTTCCGGGGAGCATCGGGAAATCGGCGGAGTACCGGAAAGGGGTTTCGGGGGGTCCGGAAGCAGTTCTGGGCCTAATGGGCCACAAGGGGGAACACCACAGCCCTCAGGGGGCTGTGCGCCCCCCCCTGGGCCCTCTCCTTGTGCGCCAAGGGGGGTGGACCCCTCTAGGGTGGCCGCACCCCCTAGCCTTGGGGGGCAAGGCACCTAGGGGGGGAAACCCTAGGGCCTGGCCCTGGCCGCCGCCCCCCTGCCTTGGCCGCCGCCCCCCCTTGCCCTGGCCGCCGGCCCCCTAGGGGGGAAACCCTAGGGCGCCCTCACCTCTCCACCCCCCCTATATATAGTGAGGCAAAGGGAGGGCAGCAAACACAAGTTCGTGCCTCGGTGCTGCCCTCCCTCTCCCGTAATATCTTCTTCTCCCGCGGTGCTTAGGCGAAGCCCTGCCGGAGTTCTCCTCCAACATCACCACCACGCCGTCGTGCTGCCGGTTCTCCATCAACCTCTCCTCCACTCCTTGCTGGATCAAGAAGGAGGAGACGTCCCCGAGCCGTACGTGTGAAGAACGCGGAGGCACCGTTGCTTCGGTGCTAGGATCTTCGGCGATCTGAATCGCGGCGAGTACGACTCCATCATCCGCGTTCATAACGCTTCCGCTTAGCGATCTACAAGGGTATGTGGATCCTACTCTCCCCTCGTAGTTGCATCTACTAGATTGATCTTGGTGAACGTAGAGAAAATTTTTTGTTTTCCATGCAACGTTCCCCAACACAAGAAACTAGAGGCAGCAGGCCTAGTTAGAGGTGTGATCCATCCGACGTGGTTGGCAAACCCAGTCGTCGTGCGCAAGGCCAACGGGAAGTGGAGACTGTGTATAGACTTCACCGATGTGAATAAAGCATGTCCCAAGGATCCATTCCCTTTGCCGCGCATTGACCAGATCGTTGACTCCACTGCCGGATGTGAGCTACTCTCTTTTCTTGATGCATATTCAGGCTACCACCAGATCTTTATGGCCAAAGAAGATGAAGAGAAGACTGCATTTATCACTCCATGTGGCACTTATTGCTTCATACGCATGCCATTTGGACTGAAGAATGCAGGATCAACATTTGCAAGGGTAGTGCACACTGCTTTCGAGCCACAGATCCACAGAAATGTAGAAGCTTACATGGATGACATCGTGGTGAAGAGTAAGAGCAAAGACACCCTGGTCCAAGATTTGGAAGAAACATTTCAGAACCTGCGCAAGATACGGCTCAAGCTAAACCCCGAGAAGTGCGTCTTTGGAGTCCCCTCCGGCAAGCTTCTCGGGTTCTTTGTGTCACAGAGGGGGATTGAAGCCAACCCCGACAAGATTAAAGCCATTGAGCAGATCGAGGCCCCGAAGCGCGTCAAGGATGTCAGAAGGCTTGCAGGTTGTGTGGCTGCCCTCAGTAGGTTCATTTCGAAATCTGCAGAACGCGCCCTACCTTTCTTCAAAATTTTGAAGAAGGCAGGTCCCATGAAGTGGACTCCGGAAGCGGAGGCAGCGCTGCAGGATTTGAAACGGTACCTATCCTCCACTCCAATACTTGTCGCACCTAGACCACAGGAAAAGTTGTTGCTATACTTAGCAGCAACCAACCAGGTGGTTAGTGCTGCGTTAGTAGCGGAGAGGGAAGCCGACGAGGAATCTACACCACCGGCAAGCGAATCCAGCGACAAGCAGGGGGCTGCTCCGGCAAGCTCTGGCCCCGACAAGGACAACTCTGCGCAGGAACAGGAAGAAGTGCGGAAGAAGATGGTGCAGCGCCCAGTGTATTTTGTAAGTTCCCTTCTCCAGGGGGCTAGATCAAGGTACTCTGGTGTGCAAAAGTTGCTTTTCGGCCTCCTCATGGCCTCGAGAAAGCTGCGCCATTACTTCCAGGCACATGAGATAACAGTGGTCACTCGCTTTCCGCTGAAGAGGATATTGCACAACCCAGAAGCAACAGGCAGGATCGTTGAGTGGGCACTGGAGCTGTCGAGCTTTGGACTCAAGTTTGAAAGTACTTCAACCATACAGAGCCGAGCCTTGGCAGAATTCATAGCTGAGTGGACTCCAACGCCCGATGAAGAAGTCCAAGAAACAAGTGCACCCGTACAAGAAGCGACAAGTGAATGGGTAATGTATTTTGACGGTGCCTTCTCGCTGCAAGGCGCCGGTGCTGGCGTGGTACTCATCGCGCCCACCGGAGAGCACCTCAAATATGTTGTCCAGATGCACTTTCCCAGGGAGCAAGCGACAAACAACACTGCTGAATATGAAGGCTTGCTCGCCGGCCTCAGGATTGCGGCCGAACTTGGGATCAGGAAGCTGATTGTGCGGGGGGATTCTCAGTTGGTGGTCCGACAAGTTAACAAGAGCTACCAGAGCCCTTTGATGGAAGCCTATGTAGATGAAGTGAGGAAGCTTGAGGAGCACTTTGAAGGTCTGCAAATGGAGCACGTCCCGAGAGCTCAGAATGAAATAGCAGATGGCCTTTCAAAGTGTGCCTCGATGAAGTTACCTGTGGAACCAGGGACCTTCTTGCTCAAACTGACTCAACCATCCGTTACACCATCAATTGGGCAGTCCAAGAAAAGAAAGTTGGTCTCCGGCGACTACTTGCCGGCGGATCTTCCTGAAACCGCCGCCAAGGTCCCCAAGATCGGCAATCAGAACGCTGAGGAACAGTCTGCTCCTGCAGATCTGAGGATCTGTGCAGTTGAAGCAAGTGTTCCCGACAAGCCTCGCCCCGGCGAGCTTGCCGGGGGACCTTCAGCTCCGGCAGAACCAGAGGTTCTTGCCGTAGAAGCTGAGGTCCCCGCAGCGGCCCTCGTGCCTTTAGTCCTTGCCGTTGAGCCTCGGGCTCCGACATGGGCGCAGCAGATCGTCCGTTTTCTGCAAACTGGAGAACTTCCCGACGACCCACAAGAAATAGAGAAGATAACCAGGCAGTCAAGTATGTACCAGTTCGTGGATAACGAGCTGTACAGAAGAAGGCTCAATGGTGTCAGATTGAAGTGCATCTCCAGGGAAGATGGACAGAAGCTGTTGGCAGAAATACATGGAGGCATATGCGGCCACCACATTGGCGCAAGGGCGCTTGCCGGGAAAGCTTTCCGGCAAGGGTTCTTTTGGCAAGAAGCCCTCCAAGATGCAACTGCACTAGTAACCAAGTGTGAAGCGTGCCAGTTCCATGCAAAACAGATTCATCAGCCAGCTCAAGCTCTCCAAACAATTCCTTTGTCCTGGCCCTTCTCGGTCTGGGGGCTCGATATCCTCGGCCCCTTCCCCCGAGCCGTCGGGGGCTTTGAGTACTTGTACGTTGCAATCGACAAGTTCACAAAGTGGCCAGAAGTAGAGCCAGTGAGAAAGGTGACAGCACAGTCAGCAGTCAGGTTCTTCAGGTCAATTGTTTGCCGTTTCGGAATCCCCAACAGGATCATCACCGACAACGGTACACAATTTACTAGCCGCACCTTCATGCAGTACGTCCAAGACCTTGGCGCCAAGGTCTGTTTCGCTTCTGTTGCTCACCCGAGGAGCAACGGTCAAGCGGAGAGGGCCAATGGTGAAGTGCTGCGCGGACTCAAGACAAGGACCTTTGACAGGCTGCGCAAGTGCAGAAGAAATTGGATAGAGGAGCTACCGGCGGCTCTTTGGTCAATCAGAACGACACCAAGTCGAGCCACCGGACAGACACCCTTTGCTCTAGTCTATGGAGCAGAGGCAGTTCTCCCCACGGAACTCGTATACGGATCTCCTCGAGTGCTCGCTTATGATGAGCTCGAGCAAGAGCAACTGCGACAAGATGATGCATTGCTCCTCGAGGAGGGACGTCTCCAGGCTGCTGTACGAGCTGCTCGATACCAGCAAGCCTTGCGTCGCTACCATAGCCGCAAGGTCAAGGCCAGGAGTCTCGAGGAAGGCGACCTTGTTCTTCGGCGTGTTCAGTCCGCCAAGAATTCCAACAAGTTGACGCCGAAGTGGGAAGGCCCTTATCGGGTGAGACAAGTCACAAGGCCCGGCGCTGTCCGCCTTGAGACCGAAGAAGGCTTACCGGTGAGCAACTCCTGGAACATAGAGCATCTTCGCAAGTTTCACCCATAAGGCGCGGTTGCCGTGATCCGTTCCAGCAACCACCTTTTGTACAAGCTTTGCCGCTGTTGCATGTAACCCTTTGTACAAAGCCGGGCGCAGACCCCGTGCATCAGTAAAGTTTTTTGTGTTTTGCGCTATTTGCCTTTTGCATGCTTTTCTTTGCTATTTGCACGTGTTGTTTGGCATCTTGTGCAACATACACACCCGGTAAGCATTAGCACGCCGAAAGGCCATATACTTGTTTCCCTCTTCTTATTCCTTGCCTCTTAAGCAGAAGGAACGTTCCTCGCGCACAAGTTTGCCGGGGGGGAAGGAGATGGAAGAGGAACCAAGTGCTGTTCAGGAAAGAGAAGCCTTACCAAGAAGCAAGCATTACATATAAGCTAAGTTATTAGAATTTGACCAGTTCAAATTTTTAAATTTTAGTTGTCTTCCTTGAACAATCACACTTTGTATGGGAAACCTGTGCGCGGAGGAACCTACCCGTAGCTAGCCGCACCCTTGTCTTGTTTTCGAGTACGCTCAACGACTTAAGTGAGCTGCAACAAGTGTCGCGCCCTTGCTTCGTTTTCGAGTTCACTCAGCAAGATAAGTGCGTTGCGACTAGCTGCGGCAAGGTTGCTTGCCGGTGAGACCTTGGCCAGCAGGCTGCTCAGAGTCCAGCACTCAGCGCTCGGGGCAAGGGGCCCTTGCCGGCAAGCTCCCCGGGAGCGTAGGGTGAAAAGCATACAAAGTAAAGAACCAAGACAAGGAAGATAACATTGCGCTGATTGATCAAAATAGGATAAATATCTTACAAAGGATAACTTGTCGCAATAATTAATGAGTTCATAACACCCTATGCAGCAACAAAAAGAGATAAAGATAAAGGAGGCCTAATCTACGCGGTCGCCCTCAATCCTGGAGATCTTGTTCACCTTGGCGATGATGTGGGCGACCTGCTCCTTCAGCGCCTCCATGTTCGCGTCGGCCGGCAAGCTGCGGAGAACGTTGGTGAGGTTTATGCCGGGATTGCGGTATACAATCTTCGTCAGCACACGCTCCAAGGTTCCCGTGCAGAGCCGGCGCGACTCCTCGGCCAGTTGCGCGGGGATCTTCTTCCGAAGATCTACAAGGGCCGGCGCGATCCCCCTGAAGAAGAGGCTGAGCTTGGCGCTGTGAGGCAGGTTTGGATCCGGAGAGTAGATGAGGTGCTCCAACTTCAGCGCCAGTAGCTCCTGGTCAATGTTGGACGCAGAAGATACCAAGTCCTCGGTCCATACCTCGACGGTACGGCGGAAGTTCTCGGCCGCAGTGTTGGCGCTCGCCACCAAGCCCCGCTCCTTGCGGAGCTCTTCCTTCAGCTTGGTTTCCCGGGCTTGGGCGGCATCGAGCGAGTCCTTCAGCGTGGAAACCTTCAGCTCCAGATCCTCGATGGAGTCCTTGGCGGCCTTCAGCTCGTCGCCCTTCTCAGAAAGACGCACCTGGAGTTCCGAGTTGGTGTGGGCGTCCTTCTCGCGCTCCGTGTTGAGCGCGGCGACCCTCTCCACGCTCGCCTTCAGCGACTCCTCCAGCTGCGCGACCTTGGCGGCAAGCTCCTCCTTGGCGGTCTCCGCGGCAGCCGCGGCGGCTTTCGCCTCCTTCAGCTCTCCGCCAAGAGCCTGCTCCCGAGCGGCAAGGTCTTCCTCGTGGGAGTCGAGGTTGACCTTCCGCTGGGCGAGCTCTCCTTCTCGCCGGGACAGCTCCACCCCGGCGAGCCGCTGCTGCTCTTCGGCTTCGGCCCTCTCCAGCAACCATTCTTGATATTCTCCGGCGAGCCTCTCGCGCTCCTCCGCCACGTCGCGGAGAGCAGCCTGATTGGCGGCGCGGAGCTCCGCCGCGCGTTTCTCCATCTCGGCGGCGGCCTTGGCGGCAAGGGCCTCCCGAGAAGCAAGCTTCGCCTGCCTAGCCCGGTAAAGGGCCAGGAGCTGGTGGAGCAGCTTCTCCTCCTCGGGCCCTTCGCTTCCGCCGGGCGCCTCGACGATCTTCAAGCCCGCGGAGGCGAGGACCTCTCCATCAAAGGCCTCGCCCTCCGCGGGGGCTCGCGAAGAAGAACCCCACGGCACTTGGATGAATACGCCGTTGGGGGCTTCAAGATAGTAGCCCGCCTGCTCCTTTCCGGCGGAGGGGTCGGCGGCCGGTGCAGCACTTGATGCTCCTGCCGCCTCCGGGCCGGCAGTGCGGTCGCCGTCCCCCTCCCCGGCCGCTGCATCCGCAGCCGGAGCGGTCTCCTCCGCAGCCGGCTCGGCGGCTCCCGCTGGGTCCTCAGCGACAGGGGCGCCGCCGCCGCCGTCCTGCGCGCCCTCCTCCTCGATGACGATGACTTCCGTCTCCATCTGCTCGGGGGGAGGAGGATCTGGAAGAAGAAGAAAAAGCAAAAGAAGTTCAAGCAAATATCCAAAAAAGAGACGAATCCAAGAAGACAAGTGACGGAACTTACCTTGGCGAACGTCCTCAGCGGCGGGCTCCCTCGCCGGGGAGCTCTGCCTTGGCGGAGTAGCCGCCCTCGCCGGGCTGCTCGCCCTTGGCGGGGTACTCGCCCTTGGCGGAGTACCCGCCCTTGGCGGAGCGCTCTCCCTTGCCGGGGAGTCCGGCCTTGGCGGGGACGGCGGGGCCCGCGGCTCCTCGGAAGCGACCTCCGGACGCTCCTGAGCTTGCGGCTCCACCTCTGCACAAGACAAGACAAAAGCATCAAGATATTAGAACAAGACAAAATCTCCAAGCGCGCCCGACAAGCGGAAGGATGGAACCCAGACTTACGCTGGGGGCTGCGCTGGGGGCTGCTCCTCGGAGCAGCGCTCGGGTCCGGTAGGCTCGTCTCCGGCACGTCCCCTGTCGCCACGACAGGCGAGTCGTCCGCGACCTCGACCACGGGCACCTTGGCCTTCTTCGCCACTCGCTCCGCCAAGGTCCTGAAGTTAAAACAAGAAACAAGATCAGCATCAACAAGAATCGAGATAATGCTGAAGAAGACGCAAAACCACAAGTCCTTACTCCTGTTCCTCCTCGTCGTCGTCGTCGCTCTGGGCGGAGAAGTCAAACTCCACCTGAGGCGCGTCTGCGCGGGGAGCAGGAGGCAAAGACTCCCTCGGGCGCTTGGCGGTCCCCGGGGCTGGGGGCTGCGAAGAACCAGCCCCTGTGGTAGCCGGGGCCCGGGGAGCGGGCGGAGCTGCCGCTCCGCTCTGCGAAGTCCCTCCTCCGCTTGGCGCTGTCTTGCGGGGCGCCTCTGCCGTGGCCTGCGTGCGGGCCGCCTCCGCCGTGGCTGGTGCGCCGGGCGCCCCCGTCGCAGCTTGGCTCCCCCGGGAAGCTCGCGCTCCCCGGCGAGCTGGTTGTTGCCGGGGCGCCTGCGCCCTCGCCCCCGTCGCCGTCTTGCGGAGACGCTTCAGCGGAGAACGCCTAGGGCTTGCCCGGGGCGGAGAGGTCTCCGACGACGAGGAGAGGTCGTCGGCGTAGAGCCCCAGAGACCCGTCGGAGTCCTCGGCGGCCTCGGCGTCGTCCTCCTCCTCCTCCTCCCCGGCAGGCTTGCTGGGCCCAGCGCCCTGCGCTGCGGCCTCTTTCCCTCCAGCGCCTCCGCTCCCTCCGGCGCCTCCGCTCCCTGCAGCGCCCCTGTTCCCTCCGGCGGCGTTGCCTCTCGCCGCGGCCTCCGTCTGGATTCCGAGGATCCCGGAGTGCCTCAAGGATGGGACCCCGGCGAGCTCGTCGGGAGGCAGCTTCAGTAGCCTGCGGATCTCCGCCTCCTCTGCTTGGCAGGACACTTCCGCAGCCTCTGCCTCCTCGGGCGTGAAGCCGAATTCTCCTGCCGCTGCGGCTACATCGGCCTCTTCAACCCGAGAAGCTATGTATGCTATCTCCTGGTCGGTGGTGTCCCGTGTCAGCTCCCGGGTCTCGTTCTTGTTCTTCGCCACCTCCACCAGGTTGTCGAAGAGATTCAAGACGACGTCTGGCTTGGGCGGAATCCACGTGCGGTCGACGCCGTGCGAGTCGCACGCGGGCATCATGGCACGGAGGTTGTCCCTGGCTGTGCTGTTGCAGAGAGGCACCACTCCCCGGGGACCCCTAAACCATTCTGGGTGGGCCGGGTCATGCTTAAATAGTTCCCGGACCATCCCCTTCAGCTCCAGCGATGTGAAGTTAAAGTTGAGCCCGGGGCGCAGCCTCATGATATCCGCCGAGTTGCCGTACTCCCAGGCCGGCCTTTTCCTGTCTTGGAGAGGGGCGATGCGGCGGCGGAGGAAGTCTGTGCCTACTTCTGCGACAGACAACCTTGCTACCCGGAGACGAAGAATCCTGATGAGGGCGATGTCAAGCTTGCTGTCGTCCGAATCCAGCTCGCTCCAGTCCCTGCCGCGCACGATAGGCGTTGTGCGCGGCGCGGTGAAAGATTGCGGCTGGTCCTCAACAATCCAGCACCAGTCCGCACGCCACTCCTCCCACTTGCCGCGGAGCTCTCCCGGCAAGTAGGACTCCTTCTTGTTCAGACGAAAAACCCAAGATATTCCTCCGGAGAGGGGGGCGCCGGCCTCTGCTCTAGGGGTGAAGAAGTGCCTAAACAGCGCTACGTTTGGGTATATTCCTATATAGTTTTCGCACATATGTGCGAAAACCGCCATCGTGAGGATGTCGTTGGGGGTGAAGTCAAGAAGGTGGAGGCCGTAGGTGTGCATTATGTCGCAGAAGAATTCGGAAAAAGGAGGGCAAAGACCGCAGTGGAAGAAGGCTGCGAAGAAATAGTACCCGCCGGGGTAGTTGTCCTTGGCGACGGCCGGATAGGCTCGGGTGCGGGGGTGCGCCTTGGTCTTCTTGGACCAGAACAAGTAATACTTGTTCCAGAGCTCCCGCGCGCTGGGCCTCGGCGGGAAGACGAGGTTCCGCTTCCGGTACAAGGTAAGCCTCGCCGCTTGCTCCGATTTCTCCTTCTTGGTCTTCTCCGCCTTCGCCTTCTCGGTCTTCGGGGCCATGGCGGACGCGGCGGAGGAAGGGGGACGAAGAGCCCGGCGGCGCCGGAGATGCGAGAGACGGCGAAGGAGCTGTGGAGGCGGAGCGCAAAGGGGATCTCTGGAGGTGGAAGAAGATGCAATGAAGGCGTAGGAGGGGAACCGCTCCTGCTTCCTCTGCTTTTATGGGGAAGTGGGGGGCGTTTCGCTCTTTCCATTAAAAGAACGTGGCCACGTCCCATCCCACGACGCCGCAATCGACGCGTGCCGTTACGGGGGGACGCGGCGGATGCGGAAGTGGGTTCGGCGCGCCGTGGGCCGCGTGCGTCCGTGCACTGTTCTGGGCCTGGCCCAACAGCGCTCGGCACCGTGTGTGGCCCAAGACCGGGGGCTCCTGTCGGTGTACTAAGGTAGGGGTACCTCAGTACCCCAACTTGTGCACGGACGGTAGCAGCTTCCCGCGGCAGGGCCTTCCACGTGCTCGCCGGAGACCTTCCTGCTCCATATAAAACCATTCAAAAACAAAGTATACAAGACAGAAGATCGAGACCCCGGCAAGTGGAGCTTGCCGGGAAGGCCGTTCCAGGCTCAAAGTTACCTTCACTCACGCAAGGCCCTGGCAAGAGGAGCTTTCCAGGAAGACTAGAAGATTCCATTACAGAAGACACGCCTCGGCACTGTATGCGCCCCGGCAGGGTCCGGGGAGCGACAAGCTTCAGAGCCCGGCAAGGTCCCGGGCCCGGCAAGGTCAAGACCCCGGCAAGGTGCTTGCCGGGGAGAGTTGTGCTGTGTGCCCGCGCTCCAGCTCATCGAACCACGCGTCGCACTGGGACCATTCCAGGGACTGGTGGCGGATGGCTGTGCAGCCTGGGGGACACGGTGGCACTCCGCGGTGGTGAAGCCATCGCCGTGGCAAACGGAGACGCAAGGGCGGGCGCTTTTGGGGTCGACGGCGACGGGCATTAAATGCTCTTGTCCCCCACTGTCAAAGTAGGTAGCGACCACTGTTCACGCACTGTAGCTCCACTATTCCCGCACTGTTACAACTACCACCTCTTTTACATTTTTACCCTTTCTCCTACGTCGACACCTGTCGGTGACCCCTTGCACTATAAAAGGAGGCCCATGCACAACGTAGAGGGGGTTCAGAACCTAGATCGCTCATACGCTCGGTGTAGCTAGTTCTTCAAGCTCCCGAGCTCTCCAACTCAATACAAACTAAGCAGGAGTAGGGTTTTACGCGTCCACCGCGGCCCGAACCTGGGTAAACTGCCCGCGTGTTCGCTACGATTTGCTCTTCGTGCTCCCTCCACCCTCTTACCGCACAAACAAGGGGCTCCGGTCCCATAGGTGTTCGTGGCGGACAGTTTCCCCCGACACTTGGTGAAGCGTAGGATTTTTTTTGAATTCTGCTACGTTCCCCAACAATTATTAGTGCTAACCTTTCAGAGCACGAAGAAGAAAGATTATTGAAAACTCTAAAGAAGCACCAAGCTGCTATTGGATATACTCTGGATGATCTTAAGGGCATTAGTCCCACTATATGTCAACACAAGATAAAATTGGTAGAAAATGCTAAACCAGTTATTGATCATCATCGACGGTTAAATCCTAAGATGAAAGAAGTGGTAAGGAAGGAAATTTTAAAGCTTCTAGAGGCAGGTATTATTTATCCCATTGCTGATAGCCATTGGGTAAGTCATGTCCATTGTGTTCCTAAGAAAGGAGGTATGACTATTGTCCTTAATGATAAAGATGAATTGATCCCGTAAAGAATAGTTACAGGTTATAGGATGGTAATTGGTTTCCGTAAGTTAAATAAAGCTACTAAGAAAGATCATTACCCCTTGCCATTTATTGATCAAATGCTAGAAAATTTATCCAAACATACTCATTTCTGCTTTCTAGATGGTTATTCTGGTTTCTCTCAAATACCTGTGTCAAAGGGGGATCAAGAAAAGACCACGTTTACTTGTCCTTTCGGTACCTTTGCTTATAGACGTATGCCTTTTGGTTTATGTAATGCACCCGCTACCTTTCAAAGATGCATGATGCCTATATTCTCTGATTTTTGTGAAAAGATTGTTGAGGTGTTCATGGATGATTTCTCTATTTACGGAACTTCTTTTGATGATTGCTTAAGCAACCTTGATCGAGCTTTGCAGAGATATGAAGACACTAACCTTGTCTTGAATTGGGAGAAGTGCCACTTTATGGTTAATGAAGGCATTGTCTTGGGACATAAAATTTCTGAAAGAGGTATTGAACTTGACAAAGCTAAAGTTGATGCTATTGAAAAGCTGCCATGCCCAAAGGATATCAAAGGTATACGAAGTTTCCATGGTCATGTCGGGTTTTATAGGAGGTTCATTAAGGACTTCTCCAAAATTTCCAGGCCTCTAACTAATCTTTTACAGAAAGATATTCCCTTTGTCTTTGATGATGATTTTCTAAAAGCATTTGAAATACTTAAGAAAGCATTGATCTCTGCACCTATTGTCTAGCCTCCTGACTGGAATTTATCCTTTGAGATTATGTGCGATGCTAGTGATTATGCTATAGGAGCTGTTCTAGGGCAAAGAGTTGATAAGAAATTGAATGTTATCTAGTATGCTAGTAAAACTCTAGATAGTGCCCAAAGAAATATGCTACCATTGAGAAAGAATTTTTAGCAGTTGTATTTTCTTGTGATAAGTTTAGACCCTATATCGTTGATTCTAAAGTAACTATTAACACTGATCATGCTGCTATCAAATACCTTATGGAAAAGAAAGATGCTAAACCTAGACTTATTAGATGGGTTCTCTTGCTACAATAATTTGACTTGCATATTATTGATAGAAAGGGAGCTGAGAACCCCGTAGCGGACAACTTGTCTAGGTTAGAGAATATACTTGATGACCCAGAACCTATTGGTGATAGCTTTCCTGATGAACAATTAGCTATCATAAGTACTTCCCGTACTGCTCCATGGTATGCTGATTATGCTAATTACATTGTTGCTAAGTTTATACCTCCTAGCTTCACATACCAGCAAAAGAAAAGGTTATTTTATGATTTGAGACATTACTTCTAGGATGACCCACATCTTTATAAAGAAGGAGTCGATGGTATTATTAGACGTTGTGTACCTGAGCATGAACAGGAACAGATCCTACGCAAGTGCCACTCCGAAGCCTACGGAGGACACCATGCGGGAGACAGAACTGCACACAAGGTATTGCAATCCGGTTTTTATTGACCTACTCTCTTCAAGGATGCCCGTAAGTTTGTCTTATCATGTGATGAATGTCAAAGAATTGGTAATATTAGTAGACGACAAGAAATGCCTATGAATTATTCACTTGTTATTGAACCATTTGATGTGTGGGGCTTTGATTATATGGGACCTTTTCCTGCCTCTAATGGGTACAAACATATTTTAGTTGTTGTTGATTACGTTACTAAGTGGGTAGAAGCTATTCCAACTAGTAGTGTTGATCATAACACCTCTATTAAGATGCTTAAAGAAGTTATATTTCCGAGGTTTGGAGTCCCTTATTTCTAATGACTGATGGTGGTTCACACTTTATTCATGGTGCTTTCCGTAAGATGCTTGCTAAGTATGATGTCAACCATAGAATTGCATCACCTTATCACCCGCAGACTAGTGGTTAGGTAGAACTAAGTAATAGGGAGTTGAAATTAATCTTGCAAAAGACAGTTAATAGGTCTAGAAAGAATTGGTCCAAGAAACTAGATGATGCATTATGGGCCTATAGAACTGCATACAAAAATCCTATGGGTATGTCTCCATATAAGATGGTATATGGAAAAGCTTGTCACTTACCTCTTGAGCTAGAACATAAGGCATATTGGGCTATCAAAGAGCTCAATTATGATTTCAAACTTGCCGGTGAAAGGAGGCTATTTGATATTAGTTGTCTCGATGAATGGAGAACCTAGGCCTACGAGAATGCCAAGTTATTTAAAGAAATAGTTAAAAGATGGCATGACAAAAGGATACAAAAGCGTGAGTTTAACATAGGTGATTATGTTTTGCTATACAACTCTCGTTTAAGATTTTTTGCAGGAAAACTTCTCTCCAAGTGGGAGGGACCATATGTTATCGAGGAGGTATATCGTTCCGGTGCCATAAAAAACAACAACTTTGAAGGCACAAATCCGAAAGTGGTGAATTGTCAAAGGATCAAACATTACATCTCAGGTAATCCTATAAATGTTGAACTAATATTATTGAAACCATAACCCCGGAGGAATACATAAGGGACACTTTCCAGAACGATTTAGCCTCTGAAAAGGAAGAGGTACGTGATACAAGTAAACCGACTCCAAAACAGTTCTAAAGGCAAATTTTCTCCGTTTTGGAATATTTAGAAAAATAGAAAAATAAACCGCAGTCCGGAGGAGACACGGGGTCTCCTCGAGGGTAGGGGGCGCTCCCCCTTCCCAGGGCGCATTCCCCTGCCTCGAGGGCACCCCGTGTGTCCCCTGGACTCTGTTTTCTTGTAGGTTACTACTTTCGTGCGGGAAAAATTCATTATATATACTCCCGAAGGTTTTGACCTCTGTATCACGCAGAATTCCTCTGTTTTCGTTTCGAGCTGTTTTCTGCTAGGGTTTGCGAAGCTAGGCATCATGTCGTCTCCCTCCTCCAACAACGAAGGCAACGATGCTTGGCTAATGAAGATAGATCTGAAGAGAGAAGGACCCGAGGAGATCCACAAGGAGAAGAAGATCAAGATGGAGGTGGAGGATCCGGCTCCGGCAGCGGGAGAAGAAGACACCTCTAAATCCCTTCCTAATCTCTTTACCTCAACTGAGCTAGAAGCTTTCAGGATGATTGAGTTAGCTCAGATTCGCAACAAGCATCTCAGGAGTGAAAATCTTTTGTTGAAGGATTACATAGCTGATCTCAAAGGTATTATCCGCAAGCTGGAAGATCTCCTACGCTCGATATATGAGGATCCCCCATCACTACTTGCAACTCCATCATCACCAACCCCGAAGGAGACATAATCCCATGGGTATGGGCACTCCTCTTGGCAACTTCCAAGCTTGGGGGAGTGACCCCTGTATCGTATCACCATCACTCCTATCTTTACCGTTTTACTTAGTTCGATCCTCTTGGTAGTATCATGATCTATTAGAATAAAGTTAGCATGATCTAGTTGTGAGCTTTTGCTTTGTGAACTTTATCCTTTGTAATCGAGTCCGTGAGCTATATAATAAAGATTAGTGTTGAGTCAAGGGCTTGATCTCCTCACTTGGGTCATGATAAAAAGAAAGAAAACAAAAAGAGTATCATAGAGATCATATCGATCTTATGGGAAGTAATGACTTCACATACAAGAGTATGATAAATAAAAGTTGTTGGGAGGTGACAAATATAGTTTTGGTCATCGTTGCAATTAATAGGAAGTAACTAAAGAAGAGAGGCTTCACATACAAATATACTATCTTGGACATCTTTTATGATTGTGAGCACTCATTAAAATATGACATGCTAAAGAGTTGATGTTGGACAAGGAAGACAACATAATGGGTTATGTTTTCGTATATCCGAAATAAAGTATATTGTCATGGATCATCCAACATGTTGAGCTTGCCTTTCTCCCTCATGCTAGACAAAATTCCTTGCACTAAGTAGAGATACTACTTGTGCTTCCATATATCCCTAAACCCAGTTTTGCCATGAGAGCCCACCATACCTACCTATGGATTGAGAAAGATCCTTCCATGTAAGTTGTCATGTTGTAAACCCGCTAAAATATGCATGATTTATTAGTGTGGGAGAAATTAGCTTTATACGAGCTTGTGATATGGAAGCAATAAAAGCGACGGACTGCATAATAAAGGTCCTTATTACAAGTGGCAATATAAAGCGAAGTTCTTCTCTGCTAAGACTTTGTGCATCCAATCATAAAAACACATGACAACCTCTGCTTCCCTCTGCGAAGGGCCTATCTTTTATTCTTGTCTTATAAGTGTCAAGGTGAGGTCCACCTTTCCTTTTTCATTTTATCCTTTGGCAAGCACATTGTGTTGGAAAGATCCTGATATATATACCCACTTGGATGTAAGTTTTCATGATCTATTACTGTTGACATTACCCTTGAGGTAAAAGGTTGGGTGGCAACACCATAAGCCCCTATCTTTCTATGTGTCTGATTAAAACTCCATAAACATAAGTATTGTGTGAGTGTGAGCAATTGTGAAATACTATATGATAGTTGAGTATGTAGGCTTGCTGAAAAGCTCTTATACTGACTCTTTCCGATGTTTCGATCAATTGCAATTGCTTCAATGACCGAGACCAAAGTTTGTTAGTTTCCAATAAAGTTTATGATGCATACTTGATATTGTGGATGAATTGTTACTTTAGCATAATGATAATATGACTATATTTATATAAGTTGCTGTTATGAGATTAATCATGATGCCCTCATGTCCGTATTTTGTTTTTATCGACACCTCTATCTCTAAACATGTGGACATATTTTTCGATATCGGCTTTCGCTTGAGGACAAGCGAGGTCTAAGCTTGGGGGAGTTGATACGTCCATTTTGCATCATGCTTATAAGTTGATATTTATTGCATTATGGGTTGTTCATACATGTTTTGTCACAATAATTATGCCTTTTCCCTCTCATTTTGCAAGGTTTACATGAAGAAGGGGGAATGCCGGCAGCTGGAATTCTGGGCTGGAAAAGGAGCAACCTCTGGAAACCTATTCTGCACAACTCCAAAAGCCCCGAAACTCCACAGAACATTTTTTTCGGAAAATATAAAAAATATCCGGCGAAAGAAATCCACGAGAGGGGCCACTGGCTGGCCTCGAGGGTGGGGGGCGCGCCCCCCTTCCCAGGGCGCGCGCCCGTGCCTCGAGGGCCATCCGGTGGGCCCCAGGTGCCCATCTTCTCCTATATTAAGCGTCTTGACCTGGAAAAAATCAGAAGGAGGATTTCAGGACCAGACGCCGCCGTCTCGAGGCGGAACTGAGGCAGAAACCAATCTAGGGCTCCGACAGAGCTGTTCTGCCGGGGATACTTCCCTCCGGGAAGGGGAAATCATCACCGCCGTCATCATCAACAACTCTCCCATCTTGGGGAGAGCTATCTTCATCAACATCTTCACCAGCACCATCTCCTCTCAAACCCTAGTTCATCTCTTGTATCCAATCTTTGTATCCAAACCTCGGATTGGTACCTGTGGGTTGCTAGTAGTGTTGATTACTCCTTGTAGTTGATGCTAGTTGGTTTATTTGGTGGAAGATCATATGTTCAGATCCATTATGCATATTAATATACCTCTGATCATGAACAATATTATGTCTTGTGAGTAGTTACTTTTGTTCCTGAGGACATGGGAGAAGTCTTGCTATTAGTAGTCATGTGAATTTGGTCTTCATTCGATATTTTGATGAGATGTATGTTGTCTCTCCTCTAGTGGTGTCATGTGAACACCGAATACATGACACTTCACCATTATTTGGGCCTAGAGGAAGGCATTGGGAAGTAATAAGTAGATGATGGGTTGCTAGAGTGATAGAAGCTTAAACCCTAGTTTATGCGTTGCTTCGTAAGGGGCTGATTTGGAACCATATGTTTCAGGCTATGGTTAGGTTTACCTTAATACTTCTTTTGTAGTTGCAGATGCTTGCATTAGAGGTTAATCATAAGTGGGAGTCTTGTCCAAGTAAGGGCTGCACCCAAGCACCGGTCCACCCACATACCAAATTATCAAAGTACCGAACGCGAATCAGATGATTGTGATGAAAACTAGCTTGACGATAATTCCCATATGTCCTCGGGAGCACTTTACCTTGCATAAGAGTTTGTCCAGGCTTGTCCTTTGCTACAAAAAGGATTGGGCCACCTTGCTGCACCTTATTTACTTTTACCGTTTGTCACTTGCTACCAATTATCTTATCACAAAACTATCTGTTACCTATAATTTCAGTGCTTGCAGAAAATACCTTACTGAAAACTGCCTATCATTTCCTTCTGCTCCTCGTTGGGTTCGACACTCTTACTTATCAAAAGGACTACGATAAATCCCCTACACTTGTGGGTCATCAAGACTCTTTTCTGGCGCCGTTGCCGGGGAGTGAAGTGCCTTTGGTAAGTGGAATTTGGTAAGGAAAAAATTATATAGTGTGCTAAAATTTATTGTCACTTGTTACTATGGCTCAAAATCCTTTGAGGGGCTTGTTCGGGGTATCTTCACCCCGAGTAGAAGAGCAAAGAGTTGCTCCTCAACCTACTGCACCTATTGAAAATGTTTGCTTTGAGATTCCTTCGGGTATGATAGAGAAACTGCTAGAAAATCCCTATACAGGAGATGGAACACTTCACCCTGATTTACACCTAATCTATGTGGATGAAGTTTGTGGATTGTTTAAGCTTGTAGGTATGCCTGAGGATGTTATCAAGAAGAAGGTCTTCCCTTTATCTTTGAAGGGAGATGCATTGACATGGTTTAGGCTATGCGATGATATGGGATCATGGAACTATAATCGTCTGAAGTTGGAATTTCATCAGAAGTTCTACCCTATGCACCAGGTTCACGTGATCGTAATTATATTTATAATTTCTGGCCTCGCGAAGGAGAAAGCATCGCTCAAGCTTGGGGGAGGCTTAAGTCAATGTTATATTCATGCCCCAATCATGAGCTATCAAGAAATATGTTCATCCAAAAATTTTATGCTCGGCTTTCTCTCAATAATCGCACCATGCTCGATAATTCTTGTTCTAGCTCTTTTAGGATGAAGACTATTGACTTCAAATGGGATTTATTGGCAAGAATTAAACGCAACTCTGAAAATTGGGATCTCGACGAAGGTAAGGAGTCAGGTATGACCCCTAAGTTTGATTGTGTTGAAGCTTTTATGGATACCGATGTTTTCCGTGAGTTTAGCACTAAATATGGACTTGACTCTGAGATAGTAGCTTCTTTCTGTGAATCTTTTGCTACTCATGTTGATCTCCCCAAGGAGAAGTGGTTTAAATACCATTCCCCTATTGAAGTAAAAGTAGTTGAACCTATTAAAGTTGAAGAAAATACTATCACTTATAATGTTGATCCCGTTATTCCTACCGCTTATATCGAGAAACTACCTTTCCCTCTTAGGATAAAGGATCATGCTCAAGCTTCAACTGTAGTTCGTAAGAGTAATACTAGAACACCTACACCCTCTGAGCAAATTAAAGTTGAACCTAGTGTTGCCATGGTTAAAGACCTCTTGGTAGAATATTTAGATGGACATGTTATTTATCTCCAAGAAGAGTGCCAAACCCAATGCTAGGAATAAACATAAACCTGTAGTAGGCCTGCCTGTCATCTCTGTTAACATAGGAGATCATTGCTATTATGGTTTATGCGACGTAGGTGCTAGTGCGAGTATTATCCCTCTTGACTTGTATAACGAAATTATGCATGATATTGCACATGTTGAGTTAGAAGGGATTGATGTTACTATTAAGCTTGCTAATAGAAATACTATTTCACCAGTTGGGATTGTTAGAGATACTGAAGTCTTGTGTGGGAAGGTTAAATACCCTGCTGATTTTCTTGTTCTTAGTTCCCCACAAGATGCTTTCTGTCCCATTATATTTGGTAGACCCTTCTTGAATACCGTTAATGCCAAGATAGACTGTGTGAAAGATATTGTCACTCTCGGATTAGGGGACACGTCTCATGATTTTAACTTTGCTAAATTCCGTAGACAACCCCTTGAAAAGGCACCACCCACTAAGGATGAACTTATTGGTCTTGCTTCTATTGCCGTGCCACCTAATGATCCTTTAGAACAATACTTGCTAGACCATGAAAATGATATGCATATGAATGAGAGAAGGGAGATAGATGAAATATTCCTTACACAGGGACCCGTATCGAAAAATAACTTGCCTGTTGAAATCCTAGGGGATCCTCCTCCACCCAAGGGTGATCCCGTGTTTGAACTTAAACCTTTGCCTGATGATCTTAAGTATGTTTATCTTGATAAAAAGAAGATATATCTTGTTATTGTTAGTGCTAACCTTTCAGAGCACGAAGAAGAAAGATTATTGAAAACTCTGAAGAAGCACCGAGCTGATATTGGATATACTCTGGATGATCTTAAGGGCATTAGTCCCACTATATGTCAACACAAGATAAAATTGGAAGAAAATGCTAAACCAGTTATTGATCATCAGCGATGGTTAAATCCTAAGATGAAAGAAGTGGTAAGGAAGGAAATTTTAAAGCTTCTAGAGGCAGGTATTATCTATCCCATTGCTGATAGCCAGTGGGTAAGTCCTATCCATTGTGTTCCTAAGAAAGGAGGTATGACTGTTGTCCCTAATGATAAAGATGAATTGATCCTGCAAAGAATAGTTATAGGTTATAGGATGGTAATTTATTTCCGTGAGTTAATAAAGCTATTAAGAAAGATCATTACCCCTTGCCATTTATTGATCAAATGATAGAAAGGTTATCCAAACATATTCATTTCTGCTTTCTAGATGGTTATTCTGGTTTCTCTCAAATACCTGTGTCAAAGGGGGATCTAGAAAAGACCACCTTTAATTGTCCTTTAGGTACCTTTGCTTATAGACGTATGCCTTTTGGTTTATGTAATGCACCCGCTACCTTTCAAAGATGCATGATGGCTATATTCTCTGATTTTTGTGAAAAGATTGTTGAGGTGTACATGGATGATTTCTCCATTTACGGAACTTCTTTTGATGATTGGTTAAGCAACCTTGATCGAGTTTTGCAGAGATGTGAAGACACTAACCTTGTCTTGAATTGGGAGAAGTGCCACTTTATGGTTAATGGAGGCATTCTCTTGGGACATAAAATTTCTGAAAGAGGTATTGAAGTTGACAAAGCTAAAGTTGATGCTATTGAAAAGATGCCATGCCCCAAGGATATCAAAGGTATACGAAGTTTCCATGGTCATGCCGGGTTTTATAGGAGGTTCATTAAGGACTTCTCCAAAATCTCCAGGCCTCTGACTAATCTTTTACAGAAAGATATTCCCTTTGTCTTTGATGATGATTGTCTAGAAGCATTTGAAATACTTAAGAAAGCATTGATCTCTGCACCTATTGTCCAGCCTCCTGACTGGAATTTACCCTTTGAGATTATGTGCGATGCTAGTGATTATGCTATAGGAGCTGTTCTAGGGTAAAGAGTTTATAAGAAATTGAATGTTATCCAGTATGCTAGTAAAACTCTAGATAGTGCCCAAAGAAATTATGCTACCACTGAGAAAGAATTTTTAGCAGTTGTATTTGCTTGTGATAAGTTTAGACCATATATCGTTGATTCTAAAGTAACTATTCACACTAATCATGTTGCTATCAAATACCTTATGGAAAAGAAAGATGCTAAACCTAGACTTATCAGATGGGTTCTCTTGCTACAATAATTTGACTTGCATATTATTGATAGAAAGGGAGCTGAGAACCCCGTAGCGGATAACTTGTCTAGGTTAGAGAATATACTTGATGACCCACAACCTATTGATGACAGCTTTCCTGATGAACAATTAGCTATCATAAGTACTTCTCGTACTGCTCCATGGTATGCTGATTATGCTAATTACATTGTTGCTAAGTTTATACCTCCTAGCTTCACATACCAGCAAAAGAAAATGTTCTTTTATGATTTGAGACATTACTTCTGGGATGACCCACATCTTTATAAAGAAGGAGTCGATGGTATTATTAGACGTTGTGTACCTGAGCATGAACAGGAACAGAACCTACGCAAGCGCCACTCCGAAGCCTATGGAGGACACCATGCAGGAGACAGAACTACACACAAGGTATTGCAATCCGGTTTTTATTGGCCTACTCTCTTCAAGGATGCCCGTAAGTTTGTCTTATCATGTGATGAATGTCGAAGAATTGGTAATATTAGTAGACGACAAGAAATGTCTATGAATTATTCACTTATTATTGAACCATTTGATGTGTGGGGCTTTGATTATATGGGACCTTTTCCTGCCTCTAATGGGTACACACATATTTTAGTTGTTGTTGATTACGTTACTAAGTGGGTAGAAGCTATTCCAACTAGTAGTGCTGATCATAACACCTCTATTAAGATGCTTAAAGAAATTATATTTCCGAGGTTTGGAGTCCCTAGATATCTAATGACTGATGGTGGTTCACACTTTATTCATGGTGCTTTCCGTAAGATGCTTGCTAAGTATGACGTCAACCGTAGAATTGCATCACCTTATCACCCTCAGACTAGTGGTTAGGTAGAACTAAGTAATAGGGAGTTGAAATTAATCTTGCAAAAGACAGTTAATAGGTCTAGAAAGAATTGGTCCAAGAAACTAGATGATGCATTATGGGCTTATAGAACTGCATAAAAAAATCCTATGGGTATGTCTCCATAAAAGATGGTATATGGAAAATCTTGTCACTTACCTCTTGAGCTAGAACATAAGGCATATTGGGCTATCAAAGAGCTCAATTATGATTTCAAACTTGCCGGTGAAAAGAGGCCATTTGATATTAGCTGTCTCGATGAATGGAGAACCCAGGCCTACGAGAATGCCAAGTTATTTAAAGAAATAGTTAAAAGATGGCATGACAAAAGGATACAAAAGCGTGAGTTTAACGTAGGAGATTATGTTTTGCTATACAACTCTTGTTTAAGATTTTTTGCAGGAAAACTTCTCTCCAAGTCGGAGGGACCTTACGTTATCGAGGAGGTCTATCTATCCGGTGCCATAAAAATCAACAACTTTGAAGGCACAAATCCGAAAGTGGTGAATGGTCAAAGGATCAAACATTACATCTCAGGTAATCCTATAAATGTTGAAACTAATATTATTGAAACCATAACCCCGGAGGAATACATAAGGGACACTTTCCAGAACGATTTAGTCTCCGAAAAGGAAGAGGTACGTGATACGGTAAGTAAACCGACTCCAAAATAGTTCTAAAGGCAATTTTTCTCCGTTTTGGAATATTTAGAAAAATAGAAAAATAAACCGCAGTCTAGAGGAGACATGGGGCCTCCTCGAGGGTAGGGGGTGTGCCCCCTTCCCAGGGCGCGCCCCTGCCTCATGGCACCCCGTGTGTCCCCTGGACTCTGTTTTCTTGTAGGTTACTCTTTTCGTGCGGGAAAAATTCATTATATATACTCCCGAAGGTTTTGACCTCTGTATCACGTAGAATTCCTCTGTTTTCGTTTCGAGCTGTTTTTTGCTAGGGTTTGCGAAGCTAGGCATCATGTCGTCTCCCTCCTCCAACAACGAAGGCAACGCTGCTTGGCTAATGAAGATAGATCTGAAGATAGAAGGACCCGAGGAGATCCACAAGGAGAAGAAGATCAAGATGGAGGTGGAAGATCCGGCTCCGGCAGCGGGAGAAGAAGACAACTCTAAATCCCTTCCTAATATCTTTACGTCAATAGAGCTAGATGCTTTCAGGATGATTGAGTTACCTCAGATTCGCAACAAGCATCTCACGAGTGAAAATCTTGTGTTGAAGGATTACATAGCTGCTCTCAAAGGTATTATCCGCAAGCTGGAAGATCTCCTACGCTCGATATATGAGGATCCCCCATCACTACTTGCAACTCCATCATCACCAACCCCGAAGAAGGAGACATAATCACATGGGTATGGGCACTCCCCTTGGCAACTTCCAAGCTTGGGGGGTGACCCCGGTATCGTATCACCATCACTCCTATCTTTACCGTTATACTTAGTTCGATCCTTTTGGTAGTATCTTGATCTATTAGAATAAAGTTAGCATGATCTAGTTGTGAGCTTTTGCTTTGTGAACTTTATCCTTTGTAATCGAGTCCGTGAGCTATATAATAAAGATTAGTGTTGAGTCAAGGGCTTGATCTCCTCACTTGGGTCATGATAAAAAGAAAGAAAACAAAAAGAGTATCAAAGATATCATATCGATCTTATGGGAAGTAATGACTTCACATACAAGAGTATGATAAATAAAAGTTGTTGGGAGGTGACAAATATAGTTTTGGTCATCGTTGCAATTAATAGGAAGTAATAAAAGAAGAGAGGCTTCACATACAAATATACTATCTTGGACATCTTTTATGATTGTGAGCACTCATTAAAATATGACATGCTAAAGAGTTGATGTTGGACAAGGAAGACAACATAATGGGTTATGTTTTCGTATATCCGAAATAAAGTATATTGTCATGGATCATCCAACATGTTGAGCTTGCCTTTCTCCCTCATGCTAGCCAAAATTCCTTGCACTAAGTAGAGATACTACTTGTGCTTCCATATGTCCCTAAACCCAGTTTTGCCATGAGAGTCCACCATACCTACCTATGGATTGAGAAAGATCCTTCCAAGTAAGTTGTCATGTTGTAAACCCGCTAAAATATGCATGATTTATTAGTGTGGGAGAAATTAGCTTTATACGATCTTGTGATATGGAAGCAATAAAAGCGATGGACTGCATAATAAAGGTCCTTATCACAAGTGGCAATATAAAGCGAAGTTCTTCTGTGCTAAGACTGTGTGCATTCAACCATAAAAACACATGACAACCTCTGCTTCCCTCTGCGAAGGGCCTATCTTTTATTCTTCTCTTATAAGTGTCAAGGTGAGGTCCACCTTTCCTTTTTCATTTCATCCTTTGGCAAGCACACTGTGTTGGAAAGATCCTGATATATATACCCACTTGGATGTAAGTTTTCATGATCTATTACTGTTGACATTACCCTTGAGGTAAAAGGTTGGGTGGCAACACCATAAGCCCCTATCTTTCTCTGTGTCCGATTAAAACTCCATAAACATAAGTATTGCGTGAGTGTGAGCAATTGTGAAATACTATATGATAGTTGAGTATGTAGGCTTGCTGAAAAGCTCTTATACTGACTCTTTCCGATGTTACGATCAATTGCAATTGCTTCAATGACCGAAACCAAAGTTTGTTAGTTTCCAATAAAGTTTATGATGCATACTTGATATTGTGGATGAATTGTTACTTTAGCATAATGATCATATGACTATATTTATATAAGTTGCTGTTATGAGATTAATCATGATGCCCTCATGTCCGTATTTTGTTTTTTCGACACCTCTATCTCTAAACATGTGGACATATTTTTCGATATCGGCTTTCGCTTGAGGACAAGCGAGGTCTAAGCTTGGGGGAGTTGATACGTCCATTTTGCATCATGCTTATAAGTTGATATTTATTGCATTATGTGTTGGAAATATGCCCTAGAGGCAATAATAAAAGTATTATTATATTTCCTTGTTCATGATAATTGTCTGTTATTCATGCTTGAATTGTATTGTACGGAAACAACGATACATGTGTGAATACACAGAACACAATGAGTCCCTGGTAAGCCTCTAGTTACCGGTTCGTTGATCAACAGATGGTCACGGTTTCCTGACCATGGACATAGGATGTCAGTGATAACGGGATCACATCATTAGGAGAATGATGTGATGGACAAGACCCAATCCTAAGCATAGCACGAGATCGTATAGTTCGTAATGCATAAGCTTTTCGGTGTCGAGTATTTATTCCTTAGACCATGAGGTTGTACAACTCCCGGATACCGAAGGAATACTTTGGGTGTACCAAACTTCACAACGTAACTGGGTGGCTATAAAGGTACGCATCGGGTATCTCTGAAAGTGTCTGTTGAGTTGTTACGAACCGAGACTGGGATGTTGTCACTCCGTATGACGGAGAGGTACCTCTGGGCCCACTCGGTAAGACATCACCATGAGCTCAATGTGACTAAGTAGTTAGTCACGTGATGATGGATTACGGATCGAGTAAAGAGACTTGACATGACGAGATTGAACAAGGTATCGGGAATACCGACGATCGAATCTCGGGCAAGTACCGTACCGATGGACAAAGGGAATAACATACGGGATTGAGTGAATCCTTGACACGGTGGTTCATCTGATGAAGATCATCGAGAAACACGTGGGAACCAACATGGGTATCCAGATCCCGCTGTTGGTTATTGACCGGAGAGTGGTCTCGGTCATGTCTGCGTGTCTCCCGAACCCGTAGGGTCTACACACTTAAGGTTCGGTAACGCTAGGGTCGTAGAGATACATGCACGTGGAAACCCGAAAGTTGTTCGGAGTCCCGGATGAGATCCCGGACGTCACGAGGAGTTCCGAAATAGTCCGTAGGTAAAGATTGATATATAGGAAGTCAGGTTTCGGCCATCGGGTGATCTCCGGGGGTCACCGGTGATACGTCCAAAACGTATCTATAATTTCTGCTTGCTCCATGCCTCTTTTGGGTGATATTGCTATGATATTTATACACTTCCATACACTTTTGATCATATTTGGACTAACCTATTAACTCAGTGCACCCCAGTGCCAGTTTCTGTTTTCTGCTGTTTTTCTATTTCAGGTTTTCCCGTCATGTAAACTGCTAGAAAAATCCCGGAAAAATTATATAAAAATCAGCGTTCCAGAAGCTTCCCGACAGCCAAAGTACAGCCGGAGGGGGGCCACCAGGGCTCCAGGTGCCGTGGTGGCGCGGCCCCCCTCCTGGCCGCGCCAGGGGGGCGCTTGGGCCCCCCAGGCCTCCGCTGATGCCCCCCTTTGGCATATATTTATATTGTGTCCCGAAACCCTCGAGACGGGAACCCTTTTTCGCGATCTCATCTCTGTTCCGCCGCCGCCGCGCTTCCAAGATCGGGAGCACCAGGAGAACTCTTCCCGGCACCCTGCCGGAGGGGAGGATCACCACCGGGAGCCTCTCCACCACCATGGACGCCTCCCGGATGAGTTGTGAGTAGTCTCCCTTGGACCATGGGTCCATGACCAGTAGCTATGTGATGTTCTCCTCCCGTTCTTGTGCTTCACTAATTAGACCTCGTGAGCTGCCCTACATGATCGAGGCACATATGTAATCCTTATGCTGTTGCTATGTTGAGTTTGCTCGGATCCGATGGATTGTGAGATTATGTTTAGATTGTGTTTGAGTAATATATTTGATTTACCTCTTTTATATTTATGTTCGTAAGTAATTCTTGCATGTTCTCCGTTGTTATTTATTGCTTTGGCCAAGTAGTAGGTAGTGACTCCAAGAGGGAACGTTATGCTTGATTGTGGGTTCATGCCCCTCGATGACTAGCTTGAGTGGCAGAAACATGAGTCTAGGGGATGTGATGTTGCCACAAGGGGGAAAACAACGGTGCTTGTGCCCGCGGGTGCAAGGATTGTTTACTTTACGCAAAGTTCTTTTAATGCAGTTGTCTGTTGCTTTGAGTTTACACTATGGGTGGGACTCGCAACTTAATACCAGCGAGATGTTCTGGATAGATATCTCAAGGTGGATGATTAGTAGTAGATGCAGATGGATTTCGGTCTACTTGCCTTGGCGTACCGCCCATGCTTTGAACCTCTACCTTTCTTGCAACATAGTTAGCATTGGTTTGCGCACATAATTCTGTCAATTGCCCAGCTGTAATTCGTTTACCTCACATAGCTGTTTTATCGTCTTTTGGGAGAGAGACATCACTAGTGAACATCATGGGACCCCGGTCCATATTACCATCATTGATCACATCCGCTATTTACTTTCTGCTTTTACTTATTACTTGCAGCAATACCTATCACTTTTATCACTTGCGTTTGATCCTTTGTAAACGACAAGGCCGGAGGGATTGACAACCTCTTTGTACTCGTTGGGAGCAAAGTTATTTGTATCTGTGTGCAGGTCCACGTTGGTTGCTAATATCTGGCGCCGTTAGCAGTTGACACCTTCTTGTTGAAACTGGGAGTCTCAGGGAAATCGATCCTTGGTATCTTTGCCAAGGGAAAACTTCCGCTACACTGCATCTCAAACCTTCCACTTGGGGTAACCAACGAGGGGCGAGAAGCCATCAAGCAAAGTTTTCTGGCGCCGTTGCCGGGGACTCCACTCTTCAAGATAGGGGAGTTGCACGCTATCCTTTACCTTTGCTTTTTAGTCTTGTTAGTTTACCTTTCAGTTTTGCTTTAGTATCTTTTATCGAAAATCACAAAAATAGTTATCTTGCTTGCTTGCTGCTATGGGTTCCACCGAGAACACCAAGTTGTGTGACTTCACTAGTCACAACAACGATGACTTTATCTGCACACCTATCACTACACCTGCCACTTCAGCACCTTCGTATGAAATTAAACCTGCTTTACTGAACCTAGTTATGAAAGATCAATTCTCCGGTGCTGGAGATGATGCTGCTTTACACTTAAAGAATTTTTTTGAACTTTGTGATATGCAAAAGTACCAATAAATAGATGGTAATATTGTTAAGCTTAAGCTTTTTCCTTTCTCCTTGAGAGGAGGAGCTAAAATTTGGTTTCAATCTTTGCCTAGAAATAGCATAGATTCATGGGACAAGTGCAAAGATGCTTTTATTGGAAAGTACTATCCACCTGCTAAAATTATCCAACTAAGAAGTAACATAATGAATTTTAAACAATTGGATAATGAACACGTTGCCCAAGCTTGGGAACGTATGAAATCTCTTGTCAAGAACTGCCCTACTCATGGTTTGACTACTTGGATGGTTATCCAAACTTTTTATGCAGGCTTGAACTTTACCTCGTGGAACTTGTTAGATTCGGCCGCGGGAGGAACCTTTATGTCAACTACACTTGGTGCTGCCATGAAGCTTCTCGATGAGATGATGACCAACTATTCCCAATGGCACACCGAACGCGCTCCAACAGGTAGGAAGGTAAACTCTGTCGAGGAGATTTCCTCCCTAAATGAAAAAGTTGACTTGATCATGTCTCTACTTTTGAAGCAATCTTCTGTTGATCCTCGCGATGTTCCTTTAAATTCATTGATTGCTCAAGAACAAGTAGATGTGAACTTTATCTCTAGAAACAATTTTGATAACAATGCTTATAGGAGTAATTTTGGTAGCAATCCTAGACCGTTCCCCTCTAATTCTTATGGGAACAACAATGCTTATCCTAGCACCAAGAACTCCACTACTGAACTAGAGATTATGCTTAAAGATTTCATCACTACCCAAAAAGCCTTTAATAAGAGTGTAGAAGAGAAACTAAACAAACTAGATGATCTCTCTTCGAAGGTAGACAATTTAGCCAATGAAGTAGAATTGCTTAAAATTAGAACTTCTCCTCTTGAGGAGAGGAAGGTCACTCCTATGAATGCTATTCAAGTGCAAATTAATGAAAACATTAGGATGATGGCTAAACTTAAAGAGAGATGGGCTAGAGAAAGGGAGGAAGAAGATAGAATTAAGAACCTTCCTACCCACCACACTGTTGCTACTATCCAAGTTGTTGAGGATATCCAAACTCTTAGCACCCAATGCACTCCTGGTCCCATTGGACCTATTAATGGTGATGCTATGACTATAGAAACTACCAAACAAGTGAACCTAAAGGACACCACTACCACCTTACTTGATAGTAGTGACCTTGATTTTGATAATTGCACTCTTACCAAAGTTATTGATTTCCTTCACAAGATGTCTAGAGATCCCCGCACTAGCACGCTTAACCTTGCCTTCATAGAGCATATCACTAATGCTCTCATCAAAGCTATGGAGGAGAAACTTAGAGTAGAAGCCTCCATACCTAGAAAGCTAGAAGATGGTTGGGATCCTATGATTAAAATTAAGTTGAATAACTTCTCTAGCTATGCTTTATGTGATGTTGGAGCTAGTACCTCCGTTATGCCCAAAAGAATATATGATATGCTTAAATTGAAACCTTTTGATTCTTGTTCTTTTGGTGTTCGTCTCGTTGATTCTTCCATAAAGAAACCTTTGGGGAGGATCGACGATGTTCTTATCGTTGTCAATGACAATTATGTTCCCGTTGATTTTACTATTATGGATATTGAATGTGAACCTTCGTGTCCAATTATTTTGGGACGTCCTTTCCTACGCACCATTGGTGCTATCATTGACATGAAAGAGGGGAATATAAAATTTCAATTTCCTCTCAAGAAAGGGATGGAACACTTCCCTCGAAAGAAGATTAAGTTACCTTTTGAGTCCGTTATACGGGCTAGCTATTCTTTTACTCTTGATAAAACTTGATCTCTATGCATTATGCCTAGCTTAAAGGCATAAAAGAAAGCGCTTTTGGGAGGCAGCCCACATGAATAAAATTTTATTTTGCTTTTGTTGTGTCTTGATGTTGTTACTACAGTAGCATCATCATTGTATCTTTGCTTTTCAACTTTGTGCCAAGTGTAGCCTCTGATTGCAAGAAAGTTCAAAAGTTGTGACGTGCTATCCAGGAAACAGATTCTGTCCTTGGATAGAAAAATTTGTATAAAATCAATAGATCATCTTTTTGGTCTGAATTTTTTCGACAGTGTGCTCTATACAATTGTCTTTCGTGCGTCTGTTCTGAGTTTTTTTATTAGAGTTGCAGAAGTGCCCCGAAAAAATCCTTTACTACCTGCTGGTCTGTTTTTCACAGATTCTGTCCTGTTTTGCCATTCCTTCATTTTGCAAACCTTGAGCTTGCTTTTTCTTTGCAAAAACCTTTTGGCAATATTGAGAAACAGTAGACCTTCAATAATATCCGTATTTCCAGCAAGGGACAATTATTTTATTAAGGGTACTAACCTCGCTAATCAGATTATGATGAGTTATGTATGAAGGGAGTTTTCAAGTGTGCGAGGGAAGATGATAAAAAGATTCAGGAGTGTCAAACGCTCAAGCTTGGGGATGCCCCCATGCACCCCCAAGAAATATTCAAGGAGACTCAAGCGTCTAAGCTTGGGGATGCCCCTGTGCATCCCCTTCTCCATCAACATTATCAGTTCGTCTTTCGTTCCACTATATTTTTATCACTTCATGTGTTATGTGCTATGCTTGGAGCGTCTTGCTTTTAGTTTCCTTTTTAGTTTTCTTTAGCTTTTCATAACGAGTCGGAACTCAGCTTTCTTTATGTGGGAGAGAAACATGCTCCACTTCTACCTAGAACATAACATAGAATTTTCATGTCTATCTTTGCTGTGTGTGTTCTTTGTCTCTCAATAGCTACTATCATGCTTAGCTCTTAGTTTTCATGCTTATCTTTTTAAAGAGCTTTTGTTTAGTTGGTTGCTTGAACTCTCTTTAGTTATCATGCTTATCTTATTAAGAGAGTTTGCTTCTGTTGCATTGGTTGATATGTCTATGATAAAGATGCTACGTGCATAATGGTGCTTAGTAGTTCATGTTTTCTTATGGTTAGTCTCAAATAGCTGGGGGGTTTCCAATGTGTTATTGGAGTACCAACATGATTTGTTTGCCTATGATGTGGTATGGTTTAGTAATATCTTCCTTCAAGAATTTATTTTGATTGACTTGGCGTATGCTCACGCATATTTAAGACTGTAAAGAAAGTCTGTCAAGCCTTGATGATCTTTTGTTTCTGAGTAGCGATATAACTTACATGCCTGATTCAATGTTGCTTTGTCGCTCTGCATGATTATGACCGTCATTGCACTCTTAGTTGGTCGCTCCCAGTCTTTTGCTAACCTCCACCTGTACTAAGCGGACTGACTGCTTGTGCATCCAAATTCCTTTAAACCAGTTATGCCATATGAGTCCACCATACCTTCCTACATGGTATTTACCTGCCATTCCTAACGGAGACTTGCATGTACCATCTCGAAATTATTCAAAAAAAAATGCATTTCTATTTTGTGCCTCTGTTTTAGTTCATGAGGAAGTAGTAGTTAATTCATGATCTTTTTAAGTTGGACAAGCTTCACCCCGGGATTGCATGTCTAATGTGCAAACCCCTAATACGAGAAGGAACTGGCATTGAGTGCGCCCGGCTCAAAATTAATATAACAAACAAACCCTCCTTCACGCTTTGTTCATGAGAAATCAGAAAACTTTGGCAGTGATAAACAAAGGAGATTAAGAGGATGTGATCGTCCTCATTCGGGAGCCGTTCCTCGAAACTTGTCCATCTCAAGAAGTGATTGAGTTATCTGCTAGCATTCATTGACGAAACATGCATAATCTAAAAAATAATTATTACCTCTGTTTTTAAAACCAAGAGCTCTGGTACATGTTTTGTCTTTGTTTCCGACTACAGGTTTTCAACCTTGCCAACAAAAGCCACGGTTCGAGAGTCTCCACCTTCTTTTAAAGCACCAACTACTGAGAGCATGATTGTCATTCTGAGTGTAATGTGCATTGTCGCAAAGTAGCATTGTCTTTTGCATGATTATGATATCGTTTATTTTGAAATCATTGTATCTAGTCATCACGTAAACCTTGGAGGTGCCCCTGCATTTATGTTTTGCTTCACTAAAGGGGGCAAGCGAGATATCACTTTATCATATTTGCACACCATGCTCATTACAAATCTATTTGATGTTTCAGTATCATGTTGTAAAACTTTTAGTTCTTTGTGATTTTCTCATGAGGCAACTTAATTACTACAGATTCATTGTCTCAGTAAGCTTTTGTCATATGACTATGAAATGTCCTATATGGTTAATAGCATGTCACCACAGAAATTATTCTTATTATCATTTACCTACTCGAGGACGAGCAGGAATTAAGCTTGGGGATGTTGATACGTCCAAAACGTATCTATAATTTCTGCTTGCTCCATGCCTCTTTTGGGTGATATTGCTATGATATTTATACACTTCCATACACTTTTGATCATATTTGGACTAACCTATTAACTCAGTGCACCCCAGTGCCAGTTTCTGTTTTCTGCTGTTTTTGTATTTCAGGTTTTCCCGTCACGTAAACTGCCAGAAAAATCCCGGAAAAATTATATAAAAAATCAGTGTTCCAGAAGCTTCCCGGCAGCCAAAGTACAGCCGGAGGGGGGCCACCAGGGCTCCAGGCGCCCTGGTGGCGCGGCCCCCCTCCTGGCCGCGCCAGGGGGGCGCCTGGGCCCCCCAGGCCTCCGCTGATGCCCCCCTTTGGCATATATTTATATCGTGTCCCGAAACCCTCGAGACGGGAACCCTTTTTTGCGATCTCATCTCTGTTCCACCGCCGCCGCGCTTCCAAGATCGGGAGCACCAGGAGAACTCTTCCCGGCACCCTGCCGGAGGGGAGGATCACCACCGGGAGCCTCTCCACCACCATGGACGCCTCCCGGATGAGTTGTGAGTAGTCTCCCTTGGACCATGGGTCCATGACCAGTAGCTATGTGATGTTCTCCTCCCGTTCTTGTGCTTCACTAATTAGACCTCGTGAGCTGCCCTACATGATCGAGGCACATATGTAATCCTTATGCTGTTGCTATGTTGAGTTTGCTGGGATCCGATGGATTGTGAGATTATGTTCAGATTGTGTTTGAGTAATATATTTGATTTACCTCTTTTATATTTATGTTCGTAAGTAATTCTTGCATGTTCTCCGTTGTTATTTATTGCTTTGGCCAAGTAGTAGGTAGTGACTCCAAGAGGGAACGTTATGCTTGATTGTGGGTTCATGCCCCTCGATGACTAGCTTGAGTGATGGAAACATGAGTCTAGGGGATGTGTTGTTGCCACAAGGGGGAAAACAATGGTGCTTGTGCCCGCGGGTGCAAGGATTGTTTACTTTACGCAAAGTTCTTTTAATGCAGTTGTCTGTTGCTTTGAGTTTACACTATGGGTGGGACTTGCAACTTAATACCAGCGAGATGTTCTGGATAGATATCTCAAGGTGGATGATTAGTAGTAGATGCAGATGGATTTTGGTCTACTTGCCTTGGCGTACCGCCCATGCTTTGAACCTCTACCTTTCTTGCAACATAGTTAGCATTGGTTTGCGCACATAATTCTGTCAATTGCCCAGCTGTAATTCGTTTACCTCACATAGCTGTTTTATCGTCTTTTGGGAGAGAGACATCACTAGTGAACATCATGGGACCCCGGTCCATATTACCATCATTGATCACATCCGCTATTTACTTTCCGCTTTTACTTATTACTTGCAGCAATACCTATCACTTTTATCACTTGCGTTTGATCCTTTGTAAACGACAAGGCCGGAGGGATTGACAACCTCTCTGTACTCGTTGGGAGCAAAGTTATTTGTATCTGTGTGCAGGTCCACGTTGATTGCTAATATCTGGCGCCGTTAGCAGTTGACACCTTCTTGTTGAAACTGGGAGTCTCGGGGAAATCGATCCTTGGTATCTTTGCCAAGGGAAAACTTCCGCTCCACTGCATCTCAAACCTTCCACTTGGGGTAACCAACGAGGGGCGAGAAGCCATCAACCGGGGGCGTCCCGGGACCACCGGAAGGGCCCCGGGGGTCCACCGGGTGGGGCCACCCATTCCGGTGGGGCCCCTAGGCCGCAAAGGGGAAGTGTCCAGCCCTAATGGGCTGGCGCACCACTTGGGCCCTCCTCCCCATGCACCTAGGGTTGAAACCCTAGGGGGGAGGGGGCGCCACTTGCCTTGGGGGGCAAGGACTCCCCCCTGGCCGCCGCCCCCCCTTTGGAGATTGGATCTGCAGGGGCTGGCGCACCCCCTGGCCCCCTATATATATATGTGGGGGGGAGAGGGCAGCCGCACCCTTGCCCTGGCGCCTCTTCCCCTCCCGTCACACCTCCATACTCCCAACGCAGGGCGCCCGACCAAGCCCTGCTGCGATCTCCACTGCATCCACCACCACGCCGTTGTGCTGTTGGATCTCTGACGACTTCTTCCCCCCCCCCCTTGCTGGATCAAGAAGGAGGTGACATTGCTGTACCGGACGTGTGTTGAGCGCGGAGGTGTCGTCCGTTCGGCGCTAGATCATCGGTGACGAAGAACGTGAAGAATACGACTACTTCATCCACGCTTCTTCGAAAGCTTGCACTCATGATCTACATAACGGTATGTAGATGCACTCTTACTTTCTCGTTGCTAGATGTCTCCTTAGTTGGATCTTGGTGAAAGTGTAGAAATTTTTTGAATTCTGCTACGTACCCCAACAGTGGCATCTGTGCTAGGTCTTATGCATAGCATCTTGCACGAGTAGAACACAAAGCAGTTGTGGGCGTTTGAGTTTGTTCAACTTTCTTGCCGTTACTAGTCAATCTTGCTTCGGCGGTATTGTGGGATGAAGCGGCCCGGACCGACTTTACACGTACGCTTAGGTGAGACTGGTTCCACCGACAGACATGCACTAGATGCATAAGGTGGCTGGCGGGTTTCTGTCTCTCCTACTTTAGTCGGATCGAATTCGATGAAAAGGGTCCTTATGAAGGGTAAATAGAAATTGACAAATCACGTTGTGGTTTTGGCGTAGGTAAGAAACGTTCTTGCTAGAAAACCTATAGAAGCCAGGTAAAACTTGCAACAACAATTAGAGGACGTCTAACTTGTTTTTGCAGCATGTGCTATGTGATGTGGTATGGCCAAAACGAAGATGTGATGAATGATATATGTGATGTATGAGATTGATCATGTTCTTGTAATAGGGAATCACGACTTGCATGTCGATGAACTTGACAACCGGCAGGAGCCATAGGAGTTGTCTTAATTATTGTATGACCTGCGTGTCACTGAATAACGCCATGTAATTACTTTACTTCATTGCTAAACGTTAGCTATAGTAGTAGAAGTAATAGTTGGCGTGACGACTTCTTCAAGACACGATGATAAAGATCATGGTGTCGAGCCGGTGACAAGATGATCATGGTGCCCCGAAGATGGAGATCCAAGGAGCAAGATGATATTGGCCATATCATGTCACTTTAATTGATTGCATGTGATGTTTATCATGTTTATGCATCTTGTTTACTTAGAACGACGGTAGTAAATAAGATGATCTCTCACTAAAAATTTCAAGAATTGTGTTCCCCCTAACTGTGCACCGTTGCTAAAGTTCGTTGCTCCGAAGCACCACGTGATGATCGGGTGTGATAGGTTCTAACGTTCGCATACAACGGCTGTAATCCAGATTTACACACGCGATACACTTAGGGTTCACTTGACGAGCCTAGCATGTGCAGACATGGCCTCGGAACACGGAAGACCGAAAGGTCGAACACGAGTCCTATAGCAGATACGATCAACATGAAGATGTTCACCATTGATGACTAGTTCGTCTCACGTGCTGATCGGACACGGGCTAGTCGATTCGGATCGTGTATCACTTAGATGACTAGAGAGATGTCATTCTGAGTAGGAGTTCATTAAAATTTGATTAAGATGAACTTAATTATCATGAACTTAGTCTAAATTCTTTACAATATCTCTTGTAGATCAAATGGCCCACGCACAAGTTTCCCTCAACTTTAACGCATTCCTAGAGAAAACCAAGCTGAAAGACGATGGTAGCAACTATACGGATTGGGTCCGTAACCTGAGGATTATCCTCATAGCTGCCAAGAGATCATATGTCCTAGAAGCACCGCTAGGTGATGCACCTGCTCCCGATGCGGCCCAAGACGTTTTGAACGTCTGGCAGTAGCGTAGTGATGATTACTCCCTGGTTCAGTGCGGCATGCTTTACAGCTTAGAGTCGGGGCTCCAAAAACGTTTTGAGCACCACGGAGCATATGAGATGTTCGAAGAGCTGACAATGGTTTTCCAAGCTCATGCCTGAGTCGAGAGATATGATGTCTCCGACGCATTCTACAGCTGTAAGACGGAGGAGAACAGTTCTGTCAGTGAGCACATCCTTAAGATTTTAGGATTGCACAACCGCTTGTCTCAGCTGGGAATGAATCTCCCAGATGAAGCGGTCGTTGACAGAATCCTCCAGTCGCTCCCACCAAGCTTCAAGAGCTTCGTGTTGAACTTCAATATGCAGGGGATGGAGAAGTCCATTCCCGAGGTGTATTCGATGCTGAAATCAGCAGAGATGGACATCAAGAAAGAACATCAAGTGTTGATGGTCAATAAAACCACTAAGTTCAAGAAAGGCAAGGGTAAGAAGAACTTCAAGAAGGACGGCAAGGGAGTTGCCGCGCCCGGCAAGCCTGTTGCCGGGAAGAAGCGAAAGTATGGACCCAAGCCTGAGACAGAGTGCTTTTATTGCAAGGGAACGGGTCACTGGAAGCGGAACTGCCCCAAATACTTAGCAAACAAGAAGGCCGTCAACGTCAAAGGTATATACGATATACATGTTATTGATGTGTACCTTACCAGCACTCGTAGTAGCTCCTGGGTATTCGATACCGGTGCAGTTGCTCACATTTGTAACTCAAAACAGGAGCTGCGGAATAAACGGAGACTGGCGAAGGATGAGGTGATGATTCGCGTCGGGAATGGTTCCAAGGTCGATGTGATCGCCGTCGGCACGCTGCCTCTACATCTACCCTCGGGATTAGTTTTAAACCTTAATAATTGTTATTTAGTACCAGCTTTGAGCATGAACATTGTATCTGGATCTCGTCTTATGCGAGATGGCTACTCTTTCAAATCGGAGAATAATGGTTGTTCTATTTATTTGAGAGATATGTTTTATGGTCATGCCCCGCTGGTCAATGGTTTATTTTTGATGAATCTCGAACGTGATGATACACATATTCATAGTGTAGATGCCAAAAGATGTAAAGTTGATAATGATAGTCCCACATACTTGTGGCATTGCCGCCTTGGTCATATTGGTGTCAAACGTATGAAGAAGCTCCATTCAGATGGACTTCTAGAGTCTCTTGATTATGAATCATTTGACACGTGCGAACCATGCCTCTTGGGCAAGATGACCAAGACTCCGTTCTCCGGAACAATGGAGCGAGCAACCAACTTGTTGGAAATCATACATACCGATGTGTGCGGTCCAATGTGTAATGCCCAGGATGGAGTTATACCTCCTACGTGTCGAGGCACGACTTAAAGGCATAAATCCATCCTAGAATGATCTCAAGTTCGGTAATCTTTGCACAACTCATGTAAAAGAGGGGATAGTAAACTGAAAATAGTTGGCTTACACTCGCCACGTCACAGAATTACAGTACAAGTCTCAAACATCATACATTAAGAACATCACAACCCTCTAAGGGCAAAAGCCAAATGTCAAAGTACCAAACTTAGATAAATAAACCACAGGCGGATCGAATCCTAGTAAGAGTCTCCACTACTGATCGTCCGGGTATCGCACATAGTACCGACTGCGCTCCTCGTCGTACTCCCAATCCAGCTCGGTGCCATCACCTGGATAGCTCACAGCTGGACCTGCATCTGGTGTGTGAAGTAACTGTGAGCCACAGAGGACTCAGCAATCCCGTCTCCGGGTAACAAGACTATCAAAGCCTTTGGGTGAGGATAAGGCTGAAGGAAAGAAACAGTGTCTGCAGCAGCAACTAGCATCTAGCTTACGTAAGTGAGAGCGAGAAGAGAAGGCCTCGGCGAGAAGTGATCACGAAGTGATCCTAGCTACAAGCTCACAATCATAACCCCTCCGTGTTCAACTCCCGAATCCCTATTCGGAAGTTGACAGTCACGGAACACACGCTGGTAGTGTATTAGTAACATTGTGTCAAGTTATCTACAACCGGAATTAACAAGCTCCCATCTGCCACATAACCGCGGGCACGACTTTCGAAAGTTCAAACCCTGCAGGGGTGTTCCAACTTGACCCATTACAAGCCCATGATCCGCGGAGTCGCAACTCCAAAGTGGGAAGACCCGAGTATTCTCGGAATCCCGTGCTCAAGATATACCGAGCTAAGGTAAGGCTAATCCAGCAAATCCTCCCGGCGTGCCGACACCCTGATAGTAGCCGCGCGTATCTAGTCTCAGGCCACGACCGGATGAGCACAGCGTACAGTGGCCGAAATACCCAAGTTGCCAAGGGGGGCCCCGCACACGACTCTAGTTTGGACCAACACTCAAATCGAGCACTGGCCCAGGGGGGGTTGAATTAATTAAGCATCGGGTTAATTACTCCCTCGGAAAGTTTTAGTTGTGTTAGGCGAATAGTACCAATGTTGGGACTTGCTGGAAAAGACTTAGCACTTAGCGGTTTATCGAGGGGGTCCCATACACCCCAACCGTGTTAGGAACGCATAATCAAGGAACATAATACCGGCTTATACGGATCCTAACGGCACGAGTGGAACAAATCACCAAGCAAAAGGCTTAGCCTTCCACCCTTGCCAATATATAGATGATTTCATTTAAGCATTTATATAGTGTGATATAACCCAACCAAACTTCAACATGGAGCAAGCATCTTCACTTCACCTGCAACTAGCAACGCTATAAGAAGGGCTGAGCGAAGCGTACTTAGCCAAGCAACGGTTTGCATAGGTAGGTTGGTTAAACATGGCAATGGTTTACAAGTAGGAGGCTGACAAGAAGATCATGGGCATCAAGGCAAAACTATAGATCGAGACTACTAGCAATAGGCAAAGATAGTAATGTTATCGGGGTTCGGTCATCTTGCCTGAAGAGAAGTCGTTCAGATCGTAAGAAGGGTCCTCGTGCTCAACCTCGTTGTTAACCTCGTGCTCGTACTCGATCTCGGTCTCAGCTTCCGGCTCTAAACAAAACAATCACACCAAGCACCAATCAACAAGATGCAATGCGCACTCGGAAAAGATGAATGCATGATGGATGCACTAAGGATGCACACGGAGCACGTAAAATATCACTCAAGCAAAACACCTCAAAACAAGATAACAATCTGATATTATTAATCTACACGGAAAAACAATCAAGTTTGATATAAGATTCGCTGAAATCGGAGTTACGGGCTAAAAGTTATGCCCGAAACAAGATTTGAGCGAAAGCTGAAAATTACAGCAACATAGCAACTTCGGAGCTCAAAATAATTGAGCTACAGCATTTAAATAACATGGAAAAAGGCATGAACACAAACTAGACATATAGTACAGCAACTATGTCCAAGGTGCACCCCCAACGGAGCCACGGATCAATAGCAATGATCTTGGACATATTGAACTTGACAATAAAATTCTGGCAGCAGAATTTTATTGAAACTTTGGAGCAAAAGGTAAACATGCTACAGCCACTCAAATGGACATGTGAGGACATGAATGGAAAGACAACAATATATACTACAAGGAACAATCAA